>CAHIKZ030000731.1:0-167500 GCA_903632075.3 Acanthosepion pharaonis | reverse complement strand
GCAGCAGTTTTGGACCAAGGTACAAACTTTCCCCAGATCCAACAACTACCATATTCCCCAGACCTTGCCCCCTTATGACTTTTTCCTCTTTCCAAAAAATCAAATCCAACTTGAACAAAACAAAATTTCAAGATGTTGAGGAAATCCCAAATCCCAAAACTGGAGTTCCAAGAATGCTTCTATCAATGGAAATGATGCCGGAGAAAGTGTGTGGCTTCAGAAGGAGACTACTTTAAAGGAGATTAAATGCTGAAATGATGTATTATTGCTTTCTTTTTATAACATCAGTCCTGTTCATTTTTGACTAGACCTCATATATATATATATATATATATATATATATATATATATATCATACATTATTTTGTGATACCAACAAACACTTGTTGCCAGTTATGTAATGTCACAAATACTCATTGTCACTTTCATAATGCTTCTTGTAGTAGAGACTTTGTAATTGCAGATACAACTATAGTAATGCCATTGAACAATACTGGTATCAAATGCCTTCAAATAACCCTCGCACTAATAGTAATTGCTTGATAATACTCCCTCAAAAAGTAATCACCGAATCTGTATAGATGATCAGTAGGGATGATCATATAGAGAAATAGTATAGTGAATAGTATAGAGATAGAAGATAGTGTAGAAAGAGTGATCATTTAGACATCATGCTAATTCCCATATATACCTTTCCTTTACCATCACATGATCTACTTATTCAAAATGGGATCACCCATGTTTGCTCATGGGTGATCTATGTTCAAAATACAGTGTTGGCAGTGACACTTTATTCCTATATAACAGATTATAAATTAAATGTTTGTGTGACCCTCTGGATTTTGAAGAATCGTCTAAAATTGATGGTTGCATACATTCTTCAAAACTAATTTACTAGCTCACTTCAGGCTAGAAGGACTTTTACTTCCTGAAGGGTTTTATCATATATTCAATAATAATAGTAGTAGTAGTAGTAGTAGTAGTAGTAGTAGTAGTAGTAGTAATAATAATAATAATAACAAAATTAACCCAGTACTGCATAAAGTTTCCTTGAAATTTTAGCTCTTTTTGCCTCATTTACCTTGCTGGCTAATCTTAATCTTAACTTGACAGATTTTAAATTTTTCGGTAACCACCTCTCTAAAAATTGAATGTCATGCACTAATGGATTAAATAGTGTCAAAAACTTATTAATTATTAAGTCCAGAGGGTGGCCCCTAAACTTTTAACAAAAGCCCAATGTATTAGTAAAACCAACACAAAGCCAGCCAGGTGACCAAAGAAAAAAACCAAAAGAAAAACCATTAAAAGAAAGAGAGAAGAGGAAACATGAACTAAGAAGAAAAGACCAAATGACAGACATCTACCAAAACAGTAATATATAGAGCTCTATGTCTAAATTACCAAAACAGAGCAAATAAACTCTAATAAGACAAAAGTGGGGTGGGTACACACACACACACACATATATATATATATATATATATATATACCTTCTCTTCCCTCCCTCTCATTCTTTTTTTTTGCCTCATATCTACATATTTAAGTGCAAAATTATTCATATCTACTCAAAATTTGCTAAGTTAAAAATATTATGTATTAAATGTATGATACATTTTTTTCTGGTCAAATCTAGCTCATGTAACTATTTTTACACATGATCTCACCTTCTGTTAAGTTGAATCACAGCATTCCCACACCAAAAACAAAATGTTATGATGTAGCAAACAAAATCTTATCTAACACAATGAAAACACCCAGTTCTTGATAAGCACTGAGACAAAACATGAACTTCAGATAGTTTATCCACCGTTTTAATACTGGTAGACATTTTATTTTGAAATTGGCTAGAATTTAAGAAAACTTGTTTTTTTGAATATATATGTGTGTGTGTATGTGTATTTGTGCAATTTCATGATGAAAAGAGACATTTATTTTGTACAATATTTTTAGCATAATCTCCTCTCATGTCAATGCACTTAATTCAGTGAATATTAATCACATAGATTTAACATTTAAGTATATGTGAACTTGTAGGGAACGGATCTGTGGGGTGCATATAGGGTGCACATCTCCACTAAAATTTCTGAGATATATTTCTGTTGAGTGCTCAAACTGTGACAGAGAGTCTGGGGAACACACACACACACACACACACACACACACACACACACACACACACACACACACACACACACACATGTATATTTTTTTTTAGTGAAATTGGAGTAGATTTGGACTAGCAAAATTGATTAGAGCATTTCGTTTACTGATGGTAAATCTGATCTAATGCAGGAGCTGTACCCATTGGAAGACAATTGGTCAAAATAACTTTATTGATTAAAACTTGGAATAGAGCTGAGAAAGCAAGGAGGACCTTTAGAATTCCCATGATTTTGGTTGAAACAGCCAAAACCCTGTGATAATCACCTGCAAAGTAGTAGGGCCAAGGTTCAGTTGTAACCAGCCGGATTTCTCTATATAAACGTGTAGTTATGCTGAAAAAGAGGCAGACGGAAGAGGCAGACGGAAGTGGCAGACGGAAGAGAGAGATGGAAGAGAGAGATGGAAGAGAGAGACGGAAGAGGCAGACAGAAGAAAATTAGCCCAGGCAAGAGTTGGGCTAGAGACAGAGTCGAGTTGGAGACTCAAGAAGGAAAGAACGTGATGTCAGAGATTGGAACAAAGCGTCCAATAACATGTGCTGTTGATATAAGTACCGCTGCTTCTGCTACCATGAATATTACTACTACTGTTACTACTGCTAAGGGGGAATGCCACTATAAACTTTAAGTTGTGCACAGAAATCTTATTCCCCCATCGCAAGAGTTGTATATCGTTCTGAGACGATTTAACAACAAGTTAATCATAACACACTCTCTCTGTCCAGAATCCAGTGTATGCATTTTTACTTCAATTACTTTTCTTTTCTGTAACCAGTTTCTTTTCTATACTATTCTTTTCTGCTATATAAAAAGACATTAACAATTCAACCATTGAATAGTTGTTTCTCCAGCTGTCTGCAGATATTATTTTTTTTTTGCTGCATTCTAAATTTCTTAGTGCAGACTCTCCAACCACATCTACATCTTCAATCGACCGTGAATGGATGAACATCACTTCTGCTTTCTGGATCAAACCAAAACACAACGTGAGGCAGGAAGCAGGATTAAACCAGTGGACTGGTCAAATAATCTATGGTTGCTCAGGGGACCTATGAGAGGTTGAGGGGCTGGGGTGAAAGTGTTATATATATATATATATGTATCCATCCCCAAACAAGTTTGGTTCTAAAGAACTGACAAGGTCTGTTTGTTTAATTTTTTTTTATCATATTTTTCCAATTTTTAGATAAAGGGTGGAGTATTGTGCTTGAAGTTTCTTTTTAAATAAACTGTCCTTGTTCAAGTACTTTCAATTATTGCAGTCATTATCAAGAACAAATGTGATTGTGTGCTGGTTAGAATGTCTTTGTCTACATCCTGGAATTCTTTGAGAAGCTGGACATTTAAAATTATATATATTAACCAATCCATTTTTTTTTTTACCAATTTATTTATTTTTACCATATGGTCTGCTCTACTATCTAGTAGGCCTGGCTATAAAATTGAAGTATAACAATGGCCATTTTTTTTTTTAATTTGTGCCTGATGATTGCATTAAATGGTGAGGAACAAATGTATATTTCTTATATATATATATATATATATATATATATGTATGTATATGTATGTATGTTCAATCTTTCTTAGCAAACTTCAAAATGAAATTCTCCTGAATGCCCACCCTTCTATGTTTTTGCATTCATGCAGGTGTATGCCTCCCACGGCTCTATCCTTGGAACTATATTGTTCCTAATTTTCATCAATGACCATCTGTTGGCTTCAGCTCTCAACTCTGTATCTATGTTGATGAAAACTATTTACTCCTGTCTTAATAGGAAGTCTGATCATGATGGCTGAGGATTCTCAAGGAAGGGATAAAAATGATGGAGATACAGTCTGAGTCACACCAAAGGCTTATTCTTTATTTACAATCTTTGCATAGAGTAAAATGTCTAAAAAGTGGCAATAAGAAAAACAACTAATATTAAGATGGTAACAAAATAATTCAAAGTTAATAAAAATTGGGAGAAAGGCTGTAGATGCTGGTCAATTATACCATATTGCAAAGTAATGTTTTAAAACGTTAACCTGTTCAGTATTACAAAATATAATTAGGAAATTACTACAGAAGTTCAATAAAATTTAATATTAAAACATTAGAAGATGGAAAAATATGTTTTAAGCAAATTTTATACAATATCCTTGCATTTTGCAATAGCAAAATTTATTGCTATGCTGTTCAATAACTCAAGATCTGTATGCAATAATAATCTAAAAGTGGGGGTAATCTAAGTCACTTTCCATATCCTTACATTATTAAAAGAAAAAGCTTATTAAAATACTGTTATATGTATATAAGAATATATGGTTTTTGTGAAGCACTTTTCATTAAATTATGTCACTCAGACATCCTGAAATAAAGAAAAAACATTAAGAAAACAATACAAAACCACAAAACTCAGAAGCAACATTAAAGAAAATCTTAATAAATTCAATCATCAAAACATTAAAAGCAAACTAAATCAATTTGGCAATTATTCTGAAGTCTCATTTTTTATCCTCCTCACTATTATCCACAATAATTATATTTTAACAAGTCAAGCAAAAATATTAGTTCAGTAGCTGTGATTCTTTGCAGCAATGTAAGAAATCATGTAGACAATGAAGTAGTTGCAAACTAAGAAAAGCATCTAATGGAAGATCAAATTCTACAGGATATCTTCATCACCCAGACATGATTTCTAAGACAAAATCAGAATTGCAATACACAGCAGTAACAAGCAAGACAAGTGATCAATTAAATTTGCCTATTTCTTTTACTTTTAGGCAGCTGAAAAAAAAAAAAAAAAGAAAAAAAAGATACTGAAAGTTTTTTTTAAATTTAAAAGGTAAAATCTCAACTTGGCCCAATTTGAACTGAGCTTTTGGTTATAACTAGCAAAACACAATGCACAAATAAAATAAAATTCTTGAATAAGTTACAAAATATTTCTCAGCTTAGGTAAAAGAATATTAAAATGATACAGTTATTGAAAAATACAAAAAAATATTCAGATGCATCATATAACAATTCACTAATTTAGCATAGTCAGGCACAAGACTACAGTAGTGGAGCATCCAGGGAGAATGGATTCATTACACTAGTAAATTAACCTGTAAAACAAACTTGTTAAGTATTACACAACTGCAATCATTTTGACATGGCTTAATGAATGGAATAAATGGTTATTGTTTAACAAAATCTAAAAATGATTGATAACTTACTGTTCATTTTACTCAATTATAAGATTTATCAATATTTTATATAAAATATGAATTTGCTTTTATATAAAGTTTACCATTTTGCATTCACTTTTTAAGATTTAAAGAAGTGATCAGTTTGTATCTTAGGAGTCCAAAACAAAATGCACACACAAGTATGAATCTAAACTATACTTACACCTGAGTTTCAAATAGACAGGCTGATTTAAATAAAAGGTATTGAGGCATTGGAATATTTTTATAATTTTCAGTGGTGCTTTGTCTTAGAAGCCTAAATTAAATGATCGAGAGAAGTTTCCGGAATATTTAATAAAGTACGAAATAAAATGGATTTTTCTCACCCAAAAAGAGGAATTATCCCTGCCCAACTTTTTGAAACTCAAAGGTAATCATAGTAATCTTAAATTTCAAGCATAATAAGAATGTTAAAAATCACTTTAGAATAAAAGAAATATTTAAGAAAGATTTTTACTCAAAGACATTTTATGCTTAACGTGTTCTTAAATGGAATAACACACGCACCTCAATTGACAAATGTAATGTATGCTAAAATATGTTCACTGAACTATTGGAGGAATTTTTTAAAAGATTGATAGAAAAAAAAGACTTAATTTTATGTAATATTCATGAAAAAATAAAATTATTAACAAAAAATGAGATTGGAGATTTTAAGAATGAAAATAAAAGTACTGAGCTTCAAAAATGCAGCGAGGGAAATATAAAAGGCATCATAGGAATGATCCAGAGTGTATGGAGAAAATAAATTTTTAATGCTGAAAACTAAAAATCACAAATAGGATTAATCTGAAAATATTAAATTCTGTTTCTTCTAAGTGATTAATATCTATTCTATGAAACAAAGAATGAGGCAAAGACCAAGCAAGAAAATACAGGAATCTACGAAACTAGGAAAGTAAAAAAATTTTTTTTTTATAGGGGAAAAAAAAAAAAAACAAAAAAAAAAAAAAAAAACTAGTAATTAAATATAAGCAAGAATAAAGCTTAAAGCATTAATGAGATTAACTCCCCCCCCATTCTGGTAGACATAGAAACATGCATGGCTAACAATGGCCATTCAAAAATGATAGAAATAATGAAAGAGAACAAAGTTCCATTTTTTTTTTTTTTTTTTAAATAAAAGGTAAGCGTTTTTTGCTGTGGCACCTGAGGCTTGTATGTTTGTCCATCCGGGATATCCTGTCTAAAGACGTTTATGATAGCATCCACCTGCAAGAGTGCATGATTGGAAAGCATGATCAGACAAACAGCACAGTGAGACAGTCACAAGGCGGAGGAGGAGAGAAGGAAACGAGGGAGAGATAAAGTGTATGAAGAATCTGCAGAGGAGATTAGTGTCTAACCATCAAGCTAGGAAGAAAGCATTTTATTATTTCCAATAATGGAGAGGTGCAAGGCGATCAGCTTTAAAGGCAGAACACAAAATGACAAATAATTGTACAGCTAAGATTGGATTACAAGGAATCTGGAAAGTGCTCAGCAGAGGATGGAATGAAGGAAAGTGGGAAAAATGGATTCACATCTAAACAAAGTTAAAATTTACAGTAGAGATTTTATATATATATATATATATATATATATATATATATATTCAAGAAAGGGGCTGACTAAGGAAAAATAAGATTTCAGCCATTTTTGCATGACGTTTATCTGACATAACTGTTATGCAAGTAAAATGTCATGAAAGTTACTAATGAAAAAAAAGAAAATTATATTTTAAATAATTTTAAGATTTGTTTTATTACTAAAGTAAGATTTACCTACTTGTACATCTAAAAATCACATAATTTAAATAAATAATTTTAATAAACTTTGGATTGAAAAATAAAAGAAATCTATTGATGTATATGGCTTTTATAAATCATGAAAAAAAAGCTGAAAAGGAAAATCTGAAAGATGTGTCTTTATTTTAAAGGAAAATGTTATTTCTTCCATGACAATCTTTTAAAACACACAGAAAAAATGAATAATTTGTTATTTTAAATAATATAAGCATTAATATTTACTTCACAAACAGTCAAAAAAAAAAAAAAAAAAAAAAAAAAAAATTCTGCAAAACCCTGCAAATATCCTGAAGACAAAGAGTGAAAGTAATACTGAAAAACAATGCTTGGAAATAATCATCATTCAATTAAAAACAAAAAAATTCAATGTCAAGAGTAAAGCAGTAGATACAAAACATAGAAAAAGAAAAGTGTAAAGAGATAAGATATATTTGGCCCGGGGGGTGGGGGGTGATAAGAGATGCTGAACTCATGAATGGGAAAGAGAGTGAAAAGACAGAATTTTGTAATGTTGCTCAGTAACTAACAGAAATGGTCCTTGTTATTACAGAAATAAAAGTACAAAAGAGAAAGAAAAAAGAGCAATTTCATGATATTATTGGCAAAGATTTTAAATACTATCTTATAATTAAAGTTCTAATTAGGAATGAAAATAATAACAAAATAAAATTTTCTATCCTTTTCTTGATTCTAATTTAGCATGAAATCTATAAAATAAATGTGTTAAATCACACTTTTGAATCATGCCTGAATCTTGTTAGCCAAAGTGTTTTAATCATATACACATTGGTTCAGAATGTATGAATGATTTTGGTTCAGACTAATTTCTTCATGTGTTTAATTTTCTTTTCCTATTTCTATGCACACTTTTTTTTAGATGCATTCTTGAATGTTGCTCTAAGGAAGCAGGTACTTCCCCTTTCATGCAAAAATTTCAACAAATACATTTATATAAAATTATAAAAATATTTTTAAAAAAGATGAAACAAAGCATTCATACTGTATGAATGGTAAGAAAAGTAGTTTATGGCAAAATTGGTTTTGAATCCACATTCTGGATGGGTTATCAATACATCCAAGTAGATTAATTCATCATTTTCCAGAAATCAATGGCTTTGGCAGTTAAACAGCAATTTCACATTCAATTGAGAAGGCCAGAGTATGTAGGTGGCATAAATGGATGACTTCAGTAGTGGAGTTTTCAGGGTAATTTCTTCATTGATATATCTGCCAATATGATAGTGACCATAATGACTCCTTAACCATTCCTGTCAATATTTTTCAGAACTCAATTGATGTATATTATTAATAAGAAAAATGTTAGCATTTCTATTAGGTCAGATGTCAGGATGTTTGTGTATTTAACAAGTGTGTGGTTGGATTCCAGTTTTTATCAACCACTGACATGACCTTGTTTGTAAGGATTTTAGTGAACAGGCTCACAATGCTGAATTTATTGAATGATCTTGTTTATATTAGGTTGGTGCAAAAATAATGTCGTTTTCTCACATATGTTACTTTTATATATGATTTCTGAATTAATTCATTGATATATATAGCCATATTATATATCATTTTGAAGCGCGTTTTTCGCTCTATCGAATCGTGTTATTCGTTACCGTTCTCAATCTTTTCATTCATTTTTTTTGCAGGCTTTTCGACAGACGATTTTCTTGTTCCAGTTCAAACAAGGCCGAAAAGCTGCCAAGACAGCTCGTGATATCAATGATGCGTTTGGCCCAGGAACCACTAACGAACGTGTGGCACAACGGTGGTTCAAGAAATTTTGCAATGGTGACGAGAGCCTCAAAGATGAAGATGGTCGCGTCGGCTGACTGCGGTTGATAACGAACATTTGAAAGCCTTAATTGAAGCCGATCCTCGCATAAACCACGCGGTTGCTGTTGAACTCGAGGTCGACCACTCAACAGTTGTTCGCCATTTAAAGCAAATAGGGAAGTCAAAAAGTTGGATAAATGGGTGCCGCATGAATTGAGCGATAATCAAAAAAATCGTCATTTTGAGGTGTCTTCTCGCCCTTCTCTGCGCAAAAAAACGACCCATTTCTCAAGCGGATTGTGACATGTGATGAGAAGTGGATCCTCTCGACAACTGGCGATGTTCGCACAGTGGTTGGATGCTGGAGAAGCTCCACAACACTTCCTGAAGCGAAATTGCACCAAAAAAAAGTTATGGTGACTGTTTGGTGGTCTGCGGTCGGTCTCATCCATCACAGTTTCTTGAATCCAGGCGAAAACGATTACAGCGGAGAAGTATTGCCGACAAATTGACGAAAAATGCACCAGAAGTCTAACGATGTGCCGAGATTGGTCAATATGAAGGGACCAATTCTCCTCCATGACAACGCTTCACCCGCATGTTGCTCAACTGACCCTGCAGAAGCTGAACGAATTGGGCTACGAGACTGCCTCATCCGCCATATTCATTGGACCTCTCGCCCACCGACATATCTTTTTCAAGCATCTCGACAACTTCCTGCACGAAAAAATGCTTCAAAAGCCGAGATGATGCCGAATCGGCCTTCAATGACTTCATCGCTTCCAGAACTCCGGATTTCTATGCTAATGGGATAAATAAACTTGTTTCTCGTTGGCAAAAATGTGTCGATTCTAATGGTTCTTATTTCGATTAATAAAGTTTATTATGAAAGGAGTTATGATCTTTTGAAGTTGAAAGTCAAAAAACGACATTATTTTTGCACCAACCTAATAATTATTTCTACAAAGTGGGTGGAAATGACTAGATCTACCTGGAATCTGCTAAATGAATGCTAACTCTTGGCAACTGACAATAGGTCTTTGAGAAATACCTTCTTAATACACACGCACACACACCTATATAAATATATATATATATATATATATATATATATATATATATATGAGGCCATGCATATGTAATAGGTTTGGTTCAACTGCTTGTATGCATTGTTGTTGAAATGATCTGTTTTTCTTCAAGATCTGACAGTTTTCTTTCCTTTTTTAATGTTAGATCTTTCCTTACTTTATAGTCGCTGCCACCCCTTATAAGGAATGCCAACTTTTGTGAGTAGTCCCATTTATTCACTACCATAATTACCATATATACTAGCATATCATGTGACCTTTGAAGACCTAATTTTGAAGCTAATTTGACTACAGTAAATGGATATATAGTTTGGTCAGCAGCATAGCCAGGGCCAGCAGTACATATGCTAATTTTATATCTTGTGTATGATGCAACCCCTGTAAAACTAAATTCAATGTTAGGTCTTCAAAAGTCACATGATACGCAAATATATACGGTATATTGCCATTGTTTGCTGCTTGTAGTATTCTACTGGTATCACTGTAAAGTTCCAATAGTCATTTTTTTTCTTCTCTTGTGATAGCAGGTTTTACTTTTTTCTCTTTTCTGAACATCTGTTGGATGATCATTGTAAGTTTAGTATCACATTTTGGGATGTCCTAGCTGAATTTAATGATGTTGATAACTACTTTAATGAGTCATAGCAAACAATTGTGTCATATTTTTGGTCTTTCAGCTTGTGGACTATAATAACATGCCTTTCTTCATGTTCATATTTTTTCACTCCTTTTTGTATTTTAGTTTTGTCTGTGCCCAGTGTGGATTGAGTGAGGAATGATTTCTCAATGTTAAACAATGTCTCATATAGTAGTTTTCTTTTCCAACAAATTCTTTCCTTGGTCCAAGATCCATCCTGTTCTTTGTGTAATTATTCATGACTTTTTTGGTATTTAACAAAGTTTAGATATTTAAACTGATTGAAATTAGCTTCATGTCATGTGTAAAGAAATATTTAGTTGCTTGAAGGTTCATGTTGTCTTTCCGTGAAACTTTTCCATTTGTTACCATTCCTTCAGCAGGTCTTGCTTTTTTAATGATTTTATATGGGTTAGTTTAAACTAAAGTGCCTGTCTTCTTAAAGCAAGAGTCAGTGACAACAGATACCTGAGGGACAGTGAAGGATACACAGCCAAAATGCTGTGAAAAACAAAAAGAAATTAATCTGAATGCAACCAACTACAATGATACTCATTCTCTTGAAAGAGTACTCAGTGTTGGTTTACAAGTTTTGATTTCATACTGAATATGCCTAATAATAATGAAACAAAATCACAACACATTAAAACATTCAAAATTTGATTTTTTTCACTGAATGTAAATATTTTCATTATGTTGCTTATTAAGACTCTAGTATATTATTCGCCTAGTGATAGATCCATTTCTAATTTGCCTTACAGCACCAACTACATGCTCTCCAAAACATCTGTGATTAAATTTTCTGCATCTATATTGCAAGTCTTACACAAGTGACAAAATTATACATAAAGTTATTTCATGTAAGGCTGTGTATGAGAGAAATATCCATTTTGCATGACTCCAGAACACTTCATAGATGACAATGCTTTGATGAATAAAAATCATGTTTAATATTTTATCAATGCTACTGTTTTCTAATATCAAAGAAATTAGTTTGATATTTTTTTTGTGTTGTGACACTATTGGCAAGGCACTAGTAAACTGAAAAAAAAACTAGAAGACAGCAAGACACTAATTTCTGATAGACTGTAGATATACTGATGACTAGATGAATGAAAATAGAAAAATAATGGTAATTAAATTTTTTCATCTGCCAAAGAGATCATCTGGTTTTGGTCAGGACTGAGACTAAGTGATGGCATATTCTTGGAAGTCCAAGGACCTCCCAGAAGAAAATAGATAATATTTTTACAACCATTAAGTGATGGAGAGGAAGACACAGATTCAGTCCATTGATAAGGATTACTTTTTAAAAGCAGACAGATTTCCAAAAGAAAACAGGAAAAGAATGGTAATTAAATTTTTCATCTGCTGAAATGTGATAAAACTTCCCAAATCAAGGGATTGTCCCCTTTTTGTCACTTGTTGGCCAAAGGGCTGATGAGGGATAAAAAAAAAAAAAAAAAAAAAAAAAGAAAGATAAATCCCAGATGCGAAAATGACCACACACAAAGGCACAATAAGAAAGAATTTTGAATGATAATGAAATTTGGCCATTTGGGCTAGACCACGCCTAGCTCTTGGGAGAGGCTTGATCAGGTGACTAAAGAGGAAAGTGCCCAGGTGGAATTTCAGGGAAGTTGGAGGACTTTCCACACCCCTCAGGCAGTGATGGTGAGAGGCAAAGCAAGAAGGAAACGAGTTTGATCAGGTGACTAAAAGAAGGAGGAGGCCCAGATAGAATTCCATATTTGGACATTTACAGGGAGAGCCTCGATTGGTTGTTTGAAGAACGCTGGCATTCCCAGAGCACATCATGCCCCAACCCAGCCATAGCGCAGGGGCCCATAAAAACAGAATGCCAAGTAGACATGGCATGGACACTGTGGAGAGACACTACAGAGATGAGACTGAATGGAGAGATGAGAACCTCTGCCTCACCTGATCTCATGTGATTTACCACCCTGAAGAAAAACTT
Source organism: Acanthosepion pharaonis (assembly GCA_903632075.3). NCBI lineage: Eukaryota > Metazoa > Mollusca > Cephalopoda > Sepiida > Sepiidae > Acanthosepion > Acanthosepion pharaonis. The sequence continues at coordinate 154,850 of CAHIKZ030000731.1, read as the reverse complement.
CCAACTTAAAGCCTTGTCCCAAAAGTCTCATTCAAAACCATAACAACAGTGTGTCACAATGGTTGGGAAGGGTCGATAACTATCAACCCTTCCCAACCATCATGGAGAATACTGAACTGCTTAAGCCATCAATAAATGTACCATCAACTTTATATCAAGGAATTGTATATAAATATTTTTTTTTCTTTTAGCCAATTTATTTTTTCTTCTTTCGTATAACTTTACTCTAGCCAGATCAAACCAAGTCAACGATTCCGGTCGACTATTTGAACCAAGCCAGTCTGGCAATCAATTGACACAACATGAGGTGAGACAAGACTTGGACCGAAACAATCAACTCTACGATTAGCAGAGGGGCTCAAACTTGAATATGGAGCAGCCGGAGTAGATGTCATAGTGTTATATAGAAATAAACCTTTATATGATATCAATAAAACTGACCATTATAATTGTTTGTTCATATCCATGATACAAGGAATAGCTTTCCTGAGGAAAAGTCTATTGAAATTGTATTGTCATTATTTCATTAATTATCAGACAAATAACTTTTGTTTTTACCACAGTGCTTCAGATAATTTGTTTTATGTCATTATCAGGCATATATTGATTCTAATCATCTTTAAAATAATCCAGTAATTTTCTTTTTAAGAAAATGGAAAATTTAATCACAGATGTTTTGGAGAGCATGTAGTTGGTGCTGTAAGGCAAATTAGAAATGGATCTATCACTAGAGGAATAATATACTAGAGTCCTAATAAGCAACCTAATGAAAATATTTACATTCAGTGGAGAAAAACAAATTTTTAACCTGGACATTTAAAACTATAATTATAAATGGAGATTTCATTTAACTTTTTACAAAACAAAAAATTATGAAAAAAACATTAACATTTCAAAAGACATTGCTAATTCTTTGATCCTCATTAGATGTTCCATAATATAAACTTGTACCATAGTTAAAAAGAAAAAAAAGATAAACTGAATTATACCAATTAACACTATAGATTGCAGATTCAATTTGCAAAATAGTGAAAAGATTTTTTAATTTACACCAAGTAGGAAAGCAGATGATTAAAAAAAAAATAATAAAAAATAAAATTTTACTTGAAAATAGGAAAAAATATCTAAAAGTTACATTTTGTAAACTTTAACTTACCAATTGTTTTGGATTCATATTATACAAAATTCTCTCTGCATTTTCACTATCATGTCGGCTCTCCATAATAGCAAGCAGTAATTTTGATGCATTGTCCTGAAAACATATATATATCAAAAAAAAGAAAGTGAAAAATTATTTGATGAGAGAAAATTGCTCAACCAAATTGATAGTTTTTGTATTGAGATTATTTTTGCATTTGTTTATATCAGTACAAACAGTTAATAAACACTTAAAATATAAAAATCAATTTTGTGGTTTTACTTCTATTCTACAACTGTTTTAGAAAAACATTTTGAATTCTAATGATATTCAGTTGTAATTAATATCCATTAACTTATTAATGGTTATTTCCTGTCAATCAACAAATCCTTCAATGAATGATTTATTTATCAATCATCAGATATGGTGATTTAAAACAGTGATCAGTTTAATATATGAAGAATTATATTTTATGTCAAATAATTACTGTACTTACCTTGAGTTTAAGCACCAAGTCCATGCGATGTTTGCCAAGAGGATTAATCTCATTCAGCAACAAGGCAATAATTATATCGATGCCATTGCTTTCATGCATGGCAATTGCATTCTGAGTAAAAAAAATTTTTTTTAAAATTTGGTTTTAACAGGACTTTCAATAAAATAAATGAATACAAGAGTATATACTCTTATTTTAAATATTGGAAATAGAAATTTTCAAATGCTATCATGTCAATAATTTACAGAAAAACTTTTTGCTAAAATAAAAGAATAATCACAACAAAACAGACATTAAAATCAAATCATGGGAAAGAATAACAAAGTTTATAACCAATGTAAAGAGGTAAGCATTTTACATTCTTCTCTCATCAAAGATTTAATGGGAACTAAAAAAATGTGATGTGAATAAAATAGGAAATACCAAAGACAGGATGCTATATATATATATATCTTATCTCTAAGACCATTAGAGGTAATGTGAATGACTTTCCTCAATACTGAATATTTGTCTTGGTTATAAAACTAACCTGGGCATAAAAGTGCAAAATTAGAATTTCAATTAGTTAATAAATTCAGATAATGTACCTAAGAATTAATAAACTATACCTTTAAAAATATTTTCAACAAATTTTGAAATACATAGAAAGGAAAAAGAACCTCTAATCTGATATCTGATGCTGCATTATTTCTTTGACATGTTATTGCTATTCAGATATTGTTTATTGACACAGAAGGTTATAAATGATTTCTTATTCTAGCAAATCTTTCTACCTACCTGGTTTTCATGGCATGGTCCCTGGCAGTATTCTGTGAGTGTTGTAAGCGTTTGGTTTATGAGGTCCACATTGAGTTCATTGATGTAAAGACCCAGCAGACCAAGTCCTCCTGTCGTACTGCCACAAATACAATCGAGAAACTGTAGGGTTTCACACACCAAGTTGTAGTTAGTCTTGTTATTTTGGTTACGCAAATAATTCTGAAAATAGTTATCAAATAATATACAATGTCAGTCAGTTTTCAATAGATTATAAAATTATTACACACATGCATATTATGACCTTGAATAAGTTCTCACTGATTTTTCATGAAAAGTAATGTTTTATCGACAAAAAGTTGTAAGAAACATGTCACTGAAAGTATTGTCCATTGCTAGCCACTACTTTTTCCCATCTTTTTGGCAGCATTTGAATTCCACATTGGAAAAACGACATGCATTTCCAAATAGGTTTTCACCTGTTTTGCAACATTTGGCCTAGCGTTGTCATCATTTTGTCGTGCCTCTGCTCATATAGAGGTAGGTTTTTTTTCAATGCTTGGCTCAAACACATCAGTTGGAGACAATAGGGATCTCCTGTGATGGTTTTAGTCAGTTTTAGCAGCTCATAATTAACTACACCCAGCTGATCCCAACAAATGCAGAGCAGAAGCTCTGAACAATGGATATTTGACTTTGCCGCTGATGTTGATGTATGGCTGGGCTTACCTCACAATCTTCTACGCTTATTGTTATTGCCGTGTATCCACTTTTCATCACTGGTCACAATACATTGCAAAAAACCTTTCCTTTTCTGTTGTTGAAGCAGCTGTGACTGTGAATTTCACATGTGACAAGATGCTGTTCAACATCTCTTGGCTTCAGCTCATGCGATATCCAATGTCCTTGCTTTTGAACCATTTCTAATGCTTTCAAACATTTCAAAACTTTTGTGATCAACTCCTAATGAGTCCACAAGTTCAGCTTGCACCTGATATGAGTCTTCATGAAGTAATGCCTCCAGTTCTTTGCCTTCAAACTTTTTCAGTATGCCAAAGCATTCTTTATCTTTAACATCAAAATCATTATTTTTGAAGTGTCTAAACCAATCCCTTCATGGTCGCCATGAGTCTCAACAAGAATTCTGTTTGCTTCATCTGCAGATTTCTTTTGAATAAAGTAGTGGAGTAAAATTGGAGTAAAAATCTGATATGTTTAACACTATGAAAAACAAAATTGTTTACACTTTGTCAAAATAGCATACACTGAATTTCACACTTGCTTATAGTACTTTCTTATAGATGTGTTACCATCTGAAATTACACACATGCAGTTCTGGGAATGCCATCTGTTGGAAAACAGTGAGAACTCATTCAAGGTACTCATTCAAGGTGTATATATATATATATATATATATATATATATATATATATATATATACACACACAAGGGGTGGTGAAAAGTTCTCATCCTGACTAAAAAGTCATTGTCAGATTCAGGGAAGTGGGTCAGGGTGAGAACTTTTTAACATCTTCTATTTTGTAGTTTTGGAAGTATCTGAAAAGAAAGATTGTGGAGAAACATGAGAAAAATAGACAAAGAATGTATGGAAAGATTTATTTTCTTATGGAGATATTCTGCATTTTTGTTTTGTTTTCTTTCATTCTAAAATTTATAACAAGTAAATAACTATTTACTCTCTAAGGAGGTGTGTATGTATATATGTGTAGTGATTTAAGTATCTTTGAATGTTCTTTTTATAACTTTATTTAACTGTGAGCTAAAAGGTAGAAAATGCTTTCTGTAGAATTACAGCTGTGTAAGGTCTTGCAGCACATTTGTATGAATGTAGGGGGAGCATTATAAAAGAAACAAATTCTTATTGTCATTGGTTAAAATCATAGAAATGCATGTGTGTTTTATACCATGCTTGTACCCTGAAATAAGTAAGCAGGACAATTTCTTGGCACTTATTTTAACTTGACCCATTAAATTAGCCACTATTTAGAAGTTAATTATCAGAAATAGGTTTCCATCAATTGACTGGTCAAAACCAAGAATTTTTCCTTATATAAAGAAAAATTTCAGTAAGTTGCAACTGGAACTCACCAGCAGCCACAAAATGTTTATGTTTAAATTTTAATCCCTGAAACTTTGAAAGTCAATCTGGAAATAAAAGTTTGCATAATCACATATATATATATATATATATATATATATATATATATATATCAAATTGTCACAAATGATAATGAATTAGAAATATAACTTTCTCATTGTGGCCTACCAGATAAAAATGAAAGTGCTCAGGAATAGTTGGGTTATTGCCTTTCCTAAAGACATAAATGACATTTATTAGGATGAAAATTTTGAAATTATTTTAGGAGTTAATTTGGAATGCTACAATAGAATATGGTGATGTCCAATTGTTCATAAAGATTAATACAAATAAAGAAATCAGAGCTGAAAAGACTTCCATTTACTCACTTGTAAATCACGGTTATGGTTCTCGCATAAGAGTTGCAGAAATCGCAAAATGGGTTGCAAAACTGATATTTGAGGAGAGACTTCTTTCTCTTTTTCTGCTTCCACTTTTTCTTCCCATGGTATGGACTTTGTTCCATGAGAATCATCCCCACCTGGTGTTCCTACAATTTCATTTTCATGTCCTCCTCGATGTATTATGGCATCTCCATCAGCATGAAAATGATTGCTTCCTTCCAATGCTTTCACTGTAAACAAAATGAAAAATAAACTTCTTGCCAAATACATTAAAGCATTTTAACACAAATATATTGACATAAGAGAAATAACTATCAAAGCAAAAATTAATAAAAAAATTTAAAAATTACTGGAAGTGTTTTAAGGTAGTCTTCAAATGTTCAGTTGATAAACAAGTATCCAAACTTAATAGTGAGAAATACATTCCATTCTTTTAGTCAATAATATGGGGAAGTGCAAGAAAATAGTTTAGATGTTGTCACTTCTTTCCAATAATCTAAATATCCAAACAATCAATGCCATTCTTAATCTTTTTATTTTTTCAACCTTTCTACTTGCAGAGAGCCACAAACACATGTGGTGATTTCAGTTAAGTCATTTTTTACTTTACCCTTCCATTATTTTTTTGAAAATGTTTGTTAGCAACTTTATCTTACATTGTTGAATTGCTACTCCTTTATTCTGTATTGTGATACTATGAATTTTATTCACTGTTTTCCATCTTAGCTCTATCTGGTTTTATCACTCTTCTGATTGCAAACATTTTAAAAGTAAAGCCAATGTTTGATTCTCCAATGATAACAAAGCATGTCTGTTACACCCTTTACTACTAATCTGCTCTAGTGTAAAGACATCTCTCCTTACAAACTTTATATTTCAAATAATCTCAAAGTATATATAAATATTAGAGAGCCAGTTTATCATACCAGTGATTACAATAAATTCATTCTTCAGCCAGTGCTTTAAGTTAGAGATGAAAGCAAAAAGTGACTAAATGTCTTACCTCGACCATCTTTCTGTGGAGAACAGGTTGATGATTTCTTTGTGCTACTCAAAGTGATACTTGTATTTACAGATATGGTATTCTTGATTTCACTTTGTGCATCTCGCATTTTGTCATGGAAAACTTTTACAAAACCTTCAGAGTTTTTATCCTTGGTTAATCGGTTATACAAAGATTTCTGAAAGAGAAAAAGACCTATGAAGGAAAAATGGCCAAACAAAAAGAGTGATTTTCTTCATTCAATCAAAACATTTGCTATTTTTCCAAGTTAAACACTAGAATAGTTATTGTTTATAATTGATATTATCATCACAAGATTATGTGTAGGCTAAATAAAAATTGCTTCAATTTGGAAATCCTAACTTGCGGTTTACTTCTAGGTGCCTAATACAAGTTGGAGGGTTAGATTTTTCTTAATATCAAATAAATAGGGTGTGGATCTTAATTAAAGGGAAGTTGGAAAATCATTTAATGGGTCAAAAGTGAAAAATTAATACATGAAAGCAGACTTAATAACATTTGGGAGTGGTCAGAAAACTTTTTAATAAATAGATAAACAAACGTCCCCAATTATTTCCTTTTAAGCACCTATAAGAACATTCATATTTCACTGTGTATGCCAAATGATTGAGAAAAATGAATTAGATATTCATACTTTGAAAAATGATTTCTTCTTTTATGTGCCATGTGCCTTCAGAATGTAGGTGATCATGGCCTCTTCTTGTCCCTTTTGGCTCTTAATAAGTTTTGTCTTTTTGTTATTTCTCCTAAACCCTGTTCTGCCATCCACTTGCTCAAGCCCATTAAGTATGTTACATGTTGCTTTCCCTCTATCATCCTGTGTGTATCAGATTTTCCAAGCCCTCCTTTCACATTGTGCATCTGTTGTAGAGTAGTTTTCACAGTGGAGGTTTGTATTTCACTAAGTCGGTCCTAAATTAGGTTCGACATACAAAACATTAGGAACTTGCAATAATAGTTAATGACACAGCAATCTAGTTGTGGGGATCATACTTTAATGTCCGACATCAACTGACTCACACAACTCACTGAGCTCCACTGGCGACTGCTACTACTACTACTACTTATCTGTGGGAGAGTCTATTTACAATAGAATAGGTGTGTTCCGGTATACACCCCCCCCCCCCCCCAAAAAAAAACTTTACTCCACAGGAGTAAAAAGTTTTCTTTATTTATTTTTCATTTTTTACAGAAAATATGAAGAAAAAACAAAAAAAAATTTTTTTTTTTTTTTTTTTTAGCAACATCGTAGCATATCTCCTACATTTTTTGATCCACTTTTAAATGATCAGTTGCCTTTTCTTTTCTTCTGGATCGGCGTACCTTAGGTAAAATTATTTGCAGGGGTTGTTAGATCAAACGTATTGAAAATCACCTCCATCGGCGTTTTTTTTTTTTTTTTTTTTGCGGGACCACTGTCAACCACGTCTGAAAAATGTCATCTGATCTCATGAGTTTTTCCCCTTTCACCAAGTACATATAGCCAATTCACTTTTCTATTTTTTATTTTTATTTTTATACCTCCATAGTGTTACCAGAAACAACCTTCCGCTTTGAACTTCTTAAAGATGGACTCACAGTTTCTGTAGGTTCTTCTTGTTGACTTAAATCATTTAATAATACTGCATGTCCTTGGCTGCGGGTAACTCGTTCCCCAGTTTTTTTCGGTATCGGCTTCATTTTTACTTTCTGGAGCTTGTTTTTTTACGTATATCGTCGGTGTTACCCATTCAACTTTTTTAAATACACCAGTTTTTCTCTAATCTGCCCAATTCTTTATCTATCTGTTCAATTGAGGCAAACAGCACATTCCGTTTCTTTTTGAATATCGACTGAGTGTTTTCTTTTGGCTGTAATTTTGCCTCCATCTTGGTACATGTTCCCAAACCTGGAGAAAAAACAGTAAGAAAATTTCCCTTAAGTTTTTTTTACTAATTTTTGGGCTTCGTAGTTTAAAAAATCTACCTTGTAACAGAAAGAATTTATCGGTAGATCCCATAATTGAAATTCTGTTATCCAATTCGTACCAAGTAAGTTCGTGGTATTTTTTATGACAAATAGTTTAGCTTTTCGCGTTTTTTTTATTTAACGTGACATTTGTAACAAATTCTCCAATAAATTGTATTTTTTCTCCCGTCACTGACCTCGCGATTTTATTTGTTTTCATTAAAGTTGGTTTCCCCAACTTCTTCCACGTATGCAAATTTATGATAGATAGGTCAGAACCATTGTCGATTTGCATTTTTAGTTTTTTATTACTTATTTCGACGGTAACAAATTTTCTGGTTATTCCGTCGTTCACTTCGTCGGACTTTAATTTTCTTATTTTATTGTCTTTATTTTTTTGACCTGCAAAAGAGCTTTTATGCCCCACTCTTTCACAGTTGAAACATTTTTTATTCCTAAAATTGCAATATCTGTACCATTGAAGTTCACCGTATGCAAAACATGGCTTCAGGAGTTTTTGTTTATTTTTCTCTGGTATTTCACTTTTCGTTTAATAATCCGCAATTTTAGAATTCTTTTTGGTAGACTGACTCTTTTTTGTAGCGTATTTTCCTTACATGCGAAACGCCAGACTGTTCTATCTTTTTCAAGTTTTTCTTTACGCTAACATATCTTGTGCAGTCTTCTGCCAAATTCTGTATCGTAAGACTTTGTTGGTTTTCCAATTTTGAAAGTACCAATTTCCTCAATTCTGTGTCACTTTCTGATACTAGACCTTGAACAAATACTAAGCACTTAAAGTTGTCAGCGCTTAACTCTGCTAGCTTGAATTCTTCACAATGCTTATTCATATTGGCTATGTACATTATATAGTCTTGTTCATCCTCTTTCATCAGATTCAAACATTTCCACCTCTGCAAAGATGTCTTTTTACTAAATAATTCACTTAATATATTTACCGCCTTGGTAAATGTCAACTCGCTAGTTTTTTTTGGTAAAATGTAGTTTACCAATTTGTTATGCTCAGTAGTTCCTAACTTGCTTTAAAGCAGTCTAACCTTCTTTCCTTCAGACCACGTGTGGCAGTCCTCGTTATACACATCCGTATATTTTTTATAATACTCTTCAAAAGTTATCTCTTCATCTGGACTGTACGTGAATATTTCAATCGAATTCCATATTGTATTCTCTGGGAAAGAATCATTTTGTAAATTTTTCTCTTTCCTCTTCTCAGTTATTTCCAGAATTTCGTTTTGAAACTCCTTATGCATTTGTTCCATTTCTCGTTGAAATTGCGTCTGTCTATTAAAAGTTTCCTCCTGTAGTTGCATCTGGAATGTTCTCTGTTGCTCTAATATTGTCATTTGTTGTTCCTGGAATATATTTTTGCATTCCTCCATCTTTGCAAAAAGTTTACACAATGCTTAAATATTGTAGAGGGGGGGGTCCAAAACGAATTTGTAATTCATGACCTATTTGAGCAAACTGTCTTATCGAGAAAAAAAAACAAAACTTTTCTCAGTTGAGAATACGACTGATTTTTTCGTCACTAAGTTGATGTCTTGTCTTTCGAAAAACTGGGAGAGTCTATTTACAATAGAATAGGTGTGTTCTGGTATAACTGTGTCCCAGAAATTTCAGCTGCTTCTTACTGATGTTAAGTATAAGTTTCCTCTTTGCTTCCATTCTCTCCAAAACCTTGTCGTTGCTCACATGTTCGGCCCATGGTATCCTTAGCATCCTTCTGTAGAAACATCTCTTCTTCATCATCTTTGAGGAGATTGTCCAGCATTCGCTGCCATACAGGTAGACAGATATCACATAGCAATTCAGTACACTTTTCTTTGATTCCAACAAAACTTTCCTGTCTCATAATATTCTGCTTAGCTTTTGGAATGAATCTTTGGCCATCCCAATATGTCTTTCGATCTCAGTATCACACTTTCCCTACTCTGTTAGAACACTTTCCATTAAATTTCTGTATCTGCTTGATTTTAATGTCTCTGATTTGTAATTTGCATTTCGAGCTCCTCTTTTTGTTGATGACCATGCATTCTGTCTTCTTGTAGCTTATGTTTAGTCCCTTCTTTTCACTGTCTTTTGCTACCTTCTGTACGAGGTTACGTAGTTTCTTTTCCATGTCTGCTATCAGCACTGTCATCTGAATATTTTACATTGTTAAGGTTGTGGCCACCTGGTAGGATTTCCAGTTCTCTCAGAATTGCCTCACTATATGTTGAATAAGTCTGGTGAGAAGGCACATCCTTGCCTTACACCCCTTTCTATTTTTGTATATCTGCTGAACTCATTTTATATCCATATGCAGACACTTTGCTGCCAGTAGAGATTTTTGATTATTCTAATGCCTTTCCAGAATATGTGAAGGTTGCTGAGCAACTCTAACAAATTTTGTGATGTACTTTGTCAAACACCTTTTTGTAGTCTATAAAACACAGGCACATTTGTATTGTTCTTTCTGATAACAAATTGAGCATAAATATCACTTTCCTTGTTCTGGTGTCTTTAACTTAACCCACACTGTTTTTGTCCTATCTCCAGCCTGATTCTGCTGCAGAATTCAGATGATGAATTTTATTATGTGGTTTATTAGGCTAATTGTTCAGTGGAGTTCAAATTTGTTTGTGCTTGGTCTTCTTAGGCAGTACTATGAAAATAGATTTGCTTAAGCCTTCTGGTGTATCACCACTGTTTTACATTTCATTTATTATTTCTGTGCCGAAATCATCTAAGGCTGCTGAGCATCTCTATTACAATTCTGTCTAGCCCTGCCATTTTGTTTCTGTTCAATTTGGCCAGTGCAGCTTCCACTTCACTTTTTAGTATTTCCAGTCTGTCAGTATTTCTGTGTATTGTCAGTTGTTCTCTTTCATCATGGAAGAGATCTCCAATATATTCATTCCAGTGCTGAAGAATTTTTTTTTCTCTAATATGAGCATTCCATCCTTGGATTTTATGCAGCCTTTTGATGAACATGTCTTCTGTCCTGTTAGTTCTCTTATTTTTTAATGAATATCTCCTTTATCTGTGATACTCATTCTCTCTATTTCTGCACATTTTTCATTGAGCTATTCTTTAGTCTGCCTTCATTTTTCCTTATTTCATTGTGTAGTTTTCTCTATTCTATTCCATGTCTTGGCATTGTTTTACTGTTTCAGTATTTCAATTTAATTAGTATTTTTTATAAAAACTGATAAATAAAATTAGAACAATTCTTTGTTGGATTCTTATTTGCAAATCATATTTGAATCTATAATTTGAAAAAGTGTAATTTCGAAAAGTAAAACAAAATATCTTTTTTTTTTACATTAAACCAAAGAGGTTTGGTTCGTTTTGTTTTACAGCACATCAACCTCAATGCCGACAAAATTTTTATTGCTGGTAATGTTTTTTTTCCTTCAAAATCTATTTCTGGTAATATTTTTTTTCAAAAATCTATTGCAGGAAATAAAAATTTTCCTTAAAAAAAAAAAAAAAAAAAAAAAAAAAAAAAAAATGCATTGTTAGTAATAATTTTTTCTTCAACAATGTAATAATTTTTCCTTCATAAAAGTATTGCTGGTAAAGATTTTTTTTTTTCGAAAATGTATTTCTGGTAATAATTTTTCCTCAAAACGTATTGCTGGTATTAATACCTATTGTTACACCTCCATGGTGTCTTGACTCCTGTTTAGGGGTCAACTATTTGCCCATAGTTGGGACCCTAACAGGTGCTACCTGAGAACATCAGCAATTCAACATACCTCAAACCTCCAATCAGAGGCCTTGCTGCTGGATGTAGTTTAATGTCTTACCCAGGACGCTAAACCAAAGAGGAATTTGGCTGCAAGAAAAAGTGACATAAATATTCTCATGTTAAAAAGTGAAAATTTACCTGAATTACACTGTTTCCTCCTTCCAACAATGCAATACCAAGTTCAACAGTCTGTGAAAAAATTTGATAGCTAGCATTCTGTATGATTAGATCAACTATCAGGTCAGAAGCACCTTCTTTATCCAAATGGCACTGCAATAAAAGCATTAAAGATATATTTCTTTAATAAGCAGTAATCCTTTTAGTTTAATAGCAAAGTAATTTTGTCAATACCAGCAAAAACCAATCAAGACAAAACTCATAAAAAAGGCATGAATTTTTTTTTATCACAAATAACAAATTCTGTTGATTTTATGATCATAGTTCTTATGTAAATATTAATCAGCACTCAAAGAGCTTTCTCGAGATATACAACTTGACGCTATTGGGAGAGATGAAAATGTTAGCATATAATGACAAATACCAAAATCTGCCATTTTGAATTTGGCCCAACTCAATAAAACCCTTGTAGCCCAAACCACAGTCAAAAGTCTATCACAAAACTTTGTACACATTTTGCCATAAGACAGATAAATTGTTGTCAAATAAAAAAAAAAAAAAAAGAATTTAAAAGGTATCCTTTTTGAAAGCCAAAATTAAAAGTCAAAAGTTAAGGTTATGGTCAAATTATTTTATTTGACCTCTAAACAAAAAAACATAAATAGATCACATTTTAGATCTATCCAAGTACTTTAAAATGGTACATAATATTGCTTTGCTGGTGAAAAAACAACTGAGATAGTGATATCTAAACTTTATGACTATTTTAGAAAATTCATCTTTTTTGGTAACAGTCAAAGGATCATATCTCTGGAGCCCTTTGACCTAGAGATGTAAAATAGGGCACCATTTGTCTCATGAAGCTCTATAAGTGTTCCAAATTTGAAAAAAAAAATTAGTGCTGGTCAGATCCTTGTTGACTTTATAGAATGACTCCTTTGTAATTTTATATATTATCTAATGTTAGAAAAACAACAAACAACACAGTAACAGGTACCTAGTAGTGGCAGTCAGTCTCCAGAAATCAAAATGCCAGACTATATAGAAAGAGTTAAAAAGTACAATTAGTTATGACAATTCACTCATCTTACAAATGATTCAAGTGTTACCAATGTTGTATTATAGTGAACACTATATTTCTGATTAAAGAATAGCTTCAAAAATTTGGAGGAAATGTGTCAAGTTTTGAATATATTTACGGTAAAAGTTAAGGTTAGACTCTAATGATCAGGTAAACAAAAAACCACAAAGCACTCTCAGATGTAGGCTTCATAGTGAGATTCCATTGTCTTGAAAACTCAACAACTTATCCCTACACTAACCATATCATCTCCATATCTTCCTCTTCACAGTTGAATGACTGCATGTCATACATGAGTGTATACATTTCAACTCTCCATGTTGTCTTAGAGAGTTATAAGATTTTTATAAGCACAACTTCAAGCCAATGATTGTCACAACAAAAATCTATTCAGTACTTTTACATTGTTTATGTCTTGTTTTTATTTTCCTTCATAGTAATTTCTTCAAAATTCTACTGCTTGGACATAAAAGCAGGAAAAAAGCAAACTATTGTTGAAAACCATCAGAGAACCTTTACCTGTACTTCATGAAGTGTCATCTCAGCTCGACTGACCATCACAGAACCAGGTCCAATGATAGCTGCAGATTTGATTTGAGAAGAGTTTGCTGGTGCACTGTCACGCCTTGAACGAAAAATGTTCTTTTGCCATAGTATCGAGTTAATAAGCTTTGGCGTAGAGCTTCCCCTGAAAAGGAAGAAATTAAATAAAATAAATTCAATGTTCATAGAGCATGAAATGTTCATAAAGTAAAACTACAATTATTTTTATAAACTCCTATATCAAGTATTTTCTGATTACAATGGTAAGAAAGTGCAAACATTTTTGCAGAAATTTGTTCATCATTTTCAATAAAAGCAAGAACAAAAAAAATCTATCAATTTTAAGTTCCATTTCACTGTAGAGAATAACAAATATTTTAAACATATACAAGCACTTGTTAATAAATCTCTTGTAATTTCACTTTTGTTTGTTTACTTTTTCAAAGTTCTTTATAGCACAGTGCCAATTAGAATAAGAAAATATTTGCCAAAATTTTGATGCATGAGAATCTGTTATAAATGTTATTTATTCTTCTAATTTGGACTGAACAAAACTTTTTCCTCATAAGATAAAAATGTAATTGTTAATAATTCTACTTCTGTTCCATAATAGTTGTTACATTAACTTACACCTTTCATACACTATTATAGAATTAAACTTTTTTTTACTGTCAGTTTAAATTTATCAACATTTATTATGACATGCTATCAGGTTACATCTGAGAACTAAAATAATTGGTTAAAAATTTTAAATGATAATGGCTTCCTTTTAGATGGGTTATGCAATAACAAAGTCCCAGTAGCTTTTCCTTTCACAAATTAGTAACAAATGTTCAGTTTTTTACTTATAAAGTATATATAACGTCATTACTTAAACATCATTCTACCAATCAGATTACTAGAAAGGTTAAAAAAACAAAAACAAACTTGACAAATGCAATGGTTGAAGAAACAATGCAAGCAAAGAAACCAATGATAAAGCAAAAGAAAATTCTGTAATTCCAAACAGGTTACATTTCACATATCCACAACATAAAATTCAAGATGCTAGAAAAGTTAGAAAACAAAAATTATTAATTAAATATTTCAGTAAAATAGTTTTTACAGCAATATTAAAAGATTTAATATAAATTAGCCTCTCTAATTGTTACTTTATCTAGAAAGTCAAATTTTCTAATTATAATTTTAAACATGAAATCAATTTGGATGATTCCAAGTAATTTTTATGAGAGAAAGAGAGAAATGTTAATCTATATCGGTTAATATTGACTCTTTATCATGTTTATATTATTGCACAAAGTTTTATCATCACACAAAATAATTTACATGCATTTAAACAAATTACTTAAAAAGGTCACATATTTTGCTTTTCATTACTATTTTTCATTTCCCACTGAGAATACCAGTTCTGTAAATGTAGAATAATGTAAATTCTTCATTTTGTTCTAGATACCAAGGATTTTAAAAACATGTTGAAAGTGATTTTTTAAAATTCAAATATCAAAGTAAATTGTCTGATTTTTCAGTTGCTCAAAAGCACTTCAGTAAACAAGGAAAAAGTATTTTCAAATATTGTAAGTTTTCAAATATCCAAAATCAATGTAAATTTACCAAATTTTAAAAAAATCTTAGATAATTTATATTTGCAAACTAAATATAATCCATTTCAGTTTGTAAAAAAGACATTTTGTATAAATGTCAATTAAAAATCTCAATTTTTCTCTAGAAGTACATAAATCAATTAATTAGACCATGTGAGAGATTTTTTATACTAATAGAGGCTTACAAAAAACAATATCAATGGAACACTTTAAAGAAATTGATTTTGCTGTAATTTTATCATAATTATGATAATGTCCTATTTGACTGTAAGCTAATTTGTATCTTCTTAATATGTAGACCTGTGGTCATGACTTTCTCTTAGAGGAAATAGAAACTTACTGCTAACTTAAATTAAAAACTGATACAAGTTTTTCTATTTAAAAGGAAATTATAAAAGTGTTTCACAAGATTTACTATTTTTTATGCAAATCTAATTGCCACTTGAGACAACTATTAATTTAATTCAATCCAAATTACATTTATACTGACCCTCTAATGTTCATAGAATAATGAACATAATAACTCAAGAGAATGAGAAGTCCTTACATAAGTAAAGGCACATTAGTTGATAAGCTTTTCTATAATACACTTGGAATTCATCTTCTTTCAACCTTTATTGAATAAAATTATGATATCACCATTAGAATAATGCTTTATGCATTTTCCCAAAGAGATATGATTGATATGTTATTTATGTCAACATATCAGTATAAATAAATAATCTAAAATATTTTCTAAAAATTCATTGTAATTATTTCAAGTGTTTTAACAGACATTTTTAATATTTTTTCTTTAAAAATAAACAATCTTACATTTCATAATTTCTGAATGAAAGCAACCAAATGCAGCCTTTCCACAGGCAGTGTTAGTGATCTTTTAGCCACACTATTTCAAGAATGCATTTAAAACCATTTTTACAAGCTAAGATGATATGTATGTTGGGTTGCTATTAAAATTTTATTGAAATAAAAATATTAGGTTTGTGCAAAACCAGTTTTCAAAAAATAGAATTCTGGGAATTTTTGCACATGCCTAATAATTAAAAAAATAGTTTAGATTCAAAAAACAATTTTAAAAATACTAAAATTTGTACAGTAATCAAAACTTCACGAAAAGTTTTGTTTGGGTTGTAAAAATAAAGAAATCTATTTTACGTACTGCACTGAGCTTGCAATAGAACAAGAGGAAGTAGGCTTTTAAAAAAATGTCTTTATTCTTCTGAATTTTTCATTCTTTTGGTCTAGCAGGTCTTAATTTAATCTGGGGGAATGTCCAGTTGTTATTACATGTAGAAGGCAAGAGATCCTGCACCAGGCATATTCAATTGAAAAGGACTAGAGAATTTAAATAAAAAGTTGTGGTTCTAGTTATGTACAATCAC
Organism: Acanthosepion pharaonis; assembly: GCA_903632075.3. NCBI lineage: Eukaryota > Metazoa > Mollusca > Cephalopoda > Sepiida > Sepiidae > Acanthosepion > Acanthosepion pharaonis. Next base: position 138,509 of record CAHIKZ030000731.1, on the reverse strand, counting down.
TAAAAAACTAACATCTTTATAGGAATAGTTTCTTCATGGGAGTTAACCAAGAAATTAATCAATTAATTCAAAATGTTTCTTGATCTCTATTGTGCACATGCAGCACAAAGTACAGGGTTTATATTTTTATTTTAATTCACAATTAAACAATTTATCTTTAATATAAATAAAAAATCAAAGAAATTATTGCTAAAACTGTTCAAATTTTTAGAGAGAATGTAATTCTCTAAAATTTGAACAGTTTTAGCATATCTAAATTGAAAATATGTTTTAGTTATCCATATTTTGAAAAAATGAATACATGAAATATAGAATATCAAAATTAATTGCATTGTTAAAAAAATATATATATCTCTAAAATCACTTGTTTTGTTATACTTCTACATTTGTGCATTACAATCAATTCTCCCCCTTGAATATATTTTTTTCAATCAACAATAAAAACCCCAAACAAAATGTGTGCAAAAATACAAAAACTGAGCATTAGAAATAAAAGAAAATCTGCATAAAAGAAACAAGAGACCTAATAGAAAAAAAAAGACATGCTCATCAAAAGGATGTATAAAATCCAAGGACAGAAAACTGATGTTAGAGAAAGAAAAAATATTTCAGTAATAGAATGAATAGATTGGAGATCTCTTCCACAATATACAGAAATATCAAAGGACCATAAATCTTAAAATTTGAAGTGAAATCAGAAATGGTGAAATTGAACAGAAACAAAGCCTCAGAACCAGAGAGAATTGTAATAAGAGATGCTGGCAGCCACAGATGATTTCAGCATTGACATAATAAATATAGTTAATATATCACAGTGGTGATATACCAGAAGTTCTAAGTAGATCTATTTTAATAGCACTGTCTAATAAGCCAAATGCAAACTTAATGAGACACATAAAACTTATCAAATTCTGATGAATAGAGGAAGCAGCAGAATTAAACCCAAAATAGAATAAGAACCTGTGGTCTTGTTAAAGGCACTGTTACAAGAAATGCAATCTTTATGCCCAGAATAATATCAGAAAGAGCAATACAAATGCAAAAGGATGTATACATGTGTTTTTTAGATTATGCAAAACTTAATGTAATGCCTCCTATTTTATTATGCTGGACTACATGCTGGTTGCATGGTAAAGAGATTGAACTTTTCCACCAATATTCAATCATTGTTTTTATTTTGTCACAGATGGCAGCAGAATGGTATTTGACATAAAAGTGCATATGAAGCAAAGAAAATTGTACCCATAAACATTCTGCAATGCTCACTGAACATTTATGGAGATCGAACATTTCTTCATTGACAACTGTAATATATGTGACAAGTTTACAATGGTGATATACAGGCTCTTGTTCATATTTGATGAACATGTATGGCCAATAGGGGTTATTATGTGAAAAAAAAAAAAGTTTTGTAGCTGAAAAACTTACTCTATCAAATGGTGTTATTTTGCTTCCTGTATCTCTCGTAGTTTCTATGAAAATTAATGAGTTATTATTTTGGTGCATTCTCCATATTTTATATGAACAACCTGATGACTTGAGAGAAAGAAAAATAAAAAAAAAAAAGAAACAAAACTAAAATATCTAACATTAAAGTGCAAAATGACTTTTACTCCCAAATTTCAAAATGGTCATTGACATTTATAACTACTAATATATATACTTTAGATATCTCTTAATCATACAAATAAACATTTCTAATATTTAGTTTAAAAAGTTATTACTATTACTGATAAGATTGTGTAACTGCTACACTAAGTTTTTCCAATAAGTGAGTGAGAATATTTTTAATGTGCATAGATTATTATTATTAATAATAATTACAGATTAAATTAAATTGGGTTTAATGAAGATAAAATAAACCCAAAACATTCCGTTTCCGTTTTCCAAAAGTGATACCCAATTCTAAAACATTTGTTTGTATTTATCTGCTGTCTAAATTAATCCAAATGTGTCTTAACAAAAAGTATTTGATGTGATTTTAGTATTAAGTGGTTAAAAATCATGAAATCTTCCAAAAGGCTCAGATTATTATAAAAGATAAAAAAAAGAAAAGTTTCAATATATAAGTGAGTGCGTGTGTGTGTCCATCCAAATAATATAGGCAAAACTACTGGTTGAACAGAGCTGACTTTGGTACACAAATATTTTTTGGCTTCTATGTATGCAATTTACTGAAAAAAAAAATTATTTGAATAAGTACCATTGATAAATAAACAAATCAGATAATACCTGAGATACTTACCATTATTCTTGTTATTAATGTATGGAATTTTAAAAGAAACAAATCATTTTCTCCAAAAGCATCCCAAAAATGTTATTCCATAAAACGTGTTTGTATTTAAATGCATTTCTTTTTCTTAAATTTGATTGCCCTGTGACTATAGTAAAAATATTTAGAGGTTAATGAAAGTTTTTATATAGTTTTACAAATCATTGAAGTGAATTTTTAAAGTTCTATTCACAAAGAACATATCTATTTTCCACTATAAGTTCATTTTAAAAGATTTTTATTAAAAAAAAGAAAAAAAAACAAACAGAAAGTCAGGTTGTTTTGCTCATCAGAAAAAATGGGAAACACAAATGTTTCAAACTCAATGGAATCAAATATTAAAACATTAAATTAAGAACTATTTTGATTTAATAAATACATTTTCTAGAATAAGAAATAAGGCAAAAAAGAAAAGGGAGACAATTTATTCACTGTCTCTAATAATCACCCACATAACATAATCATAACACTTTTTAGGCAGTTATAAGTTAAAAGAAAAACAAGCATCAATATACAATATTTAATACATAAGAAATATTTTAAATTCTGGCATGATATTCAATAAAGAATTAAAAACAATAGAAATTAAAACAAAAATTAAAAAAAAAAAAAAGAAAAAAACATCTAGCTGTTATAGAATATCTGTACAGTAATAAAAAATCCACCAAAGGCCATGTACTTTATGAAAAGTTATTGTTTTAATAGTACCAGTTAAAAAATGTTTAAAAATTGTTTTGATATTTTTGAGTTGGATTTGATGGATTAACATATTTTGTTTTTGACAAAAAGTTTAATGTGCATATTACAAGTTTTTAGATTACACACACAAAAGAAAAAATGAAAATAAAAATAAAAATAAAATTTTGCTAATTATATTTCATTTACAAATTCATCACAAATCATTAACGTTAAGGAGGCTATATTTTATGTAAAATTTTTAAGTTTAAAAAAATTCCAGCATTATTTTTTCATTTCAAAATGCTTAAAGTCTTTTGCTTCTAGCCAACATTTTAGTATGAATTAAAAATATGGTATCTATACAAATTAATTATATATAATTTGCAAGCAGTTCAAATAGAAATTGTTCAATGTTTCTTGAAATTATGACACTTACTTTAACAATTTACTTTTTTTAATTACAATGAAAAAGAAAAATCATAGAGAAAACCATTAATAATGTGAAACCCCAATGTTTATTAAAACTAAAAAAAAAATTCTATCAGATGACTCTTACAGAAATTCTTCATTTATGAGAACCATAATGTCTAGAATAAAATAGAATCCTGTTATCAATCAAAATTTTTTTTTCTCTGTAACTTTAAACAAGCAGAATCTTAAATAAACCACTTAATGCAAAAATTCACATTAAAAAATGAAATCTTTCATTAAAGGAATAAAAAAACATTATCTTCAATTCATTTTCTTTAACCATTATTAGACAACAGAAAAAAAATATTGAAGTGATAGTCAATGGCAACAATGTATCTGTTAATCTTGAAAATTATAATTTCAGCCTTTATTATGAAATGAAAAATAGAACAAGTGTTTTCAAAACAAAGGTTTTAGCAGCAGCAGCAGCTATCAAATCAACACAAGAAAAATAGAACTGCAAAGTTGCTCTTAAGAGTAAACAGTAAAGATTAGTCCATATGAATTTTTAGCCTAAATTCTACTATGGCAAAACATATACAATTTGCATGTAACCAATATATTTATAACAAGAATTCACAAGCAGTAAAATATTATGCAGAAATTTGAGAATTTCTATAATGGTGTTTTTCATTTCACAAAGTGCAATAAAAGAGGCCAAGCTAAACACACAAATAATACAGAAACAAGTCAACAACATCAAATGAAATAATATTTAGAAAAACAACCTGCAGCATATTATCAGGTTATAATTATACATAACAGGAAAAGGATTGGATGAAGAAACAAGCATGGATTTTAACCTTATCTTACATACCAAGATTAACAAATAAAAGTGATTTTGAAGAACTACATTTATGGGTCAAATAGTCAATAACAAATATTATATGTTCAATGATTTGTCAAAACATTCATATTACAATTTTGTAAATATTTATAATAAACTCAAAAAATAAATAAATAACCCCTATAAATTATATTTGAATATTAACCTTTTCTGAATTTGAAAGAGAGAAACAAAAGTATTTTACCCTAGAAAAATAATTAAGATAACTTTCCACTTTATTGGCATTTAATTTTACATTACAGTTATTTAGTATATATGTATGGTATATAATGCAGATTAAGTTTGCTACTTCCTACTGTAAGTTGTTATTGAAACTTAAAGTTTAATTAGTAACATTAAAGTGTAATAAGTTTCCTCTAAATAGCAATGCAAAATTAATTTCAAAACATTTAATCCAGCTGAATACACTATTGAATTATACAACAAAATATTTTGTGGGGATGGGAAAAAGGCTTTATAAACCTTATGGAAAAAAAAAAAGAAATTGACTTATTACATTATTATGATGTCCAAGTTTAGCACTAGTCAGTTGCTAAGCTTGTATTCTTACTTCATTATTCTCAGTGACTAGTTATATAGTCTTTTTCTTGCACTTATGCAAATTAGGCATATTAATTTGCCAGTATCACTACATCTCCCTGAAACGTATAGGTTTTATACCTCTAGTAGTTCTTGTATTTCTTTTCGTGATAGTTTCATTACTTTGCTCTACTTCTCTCCTCCTGAATTTCTTTCTCTGGGAGACCTAGATATGTCCCGGTACACGCTGTAATCATAGGCATCTTCTTTGCGTTATTTGATCTTTGTCCGAACTTTTAAACTCATTCTGGCCCACTCGATCCTGCATTATTTCGTCTTCTGATGTTTCATTCTGTAACAGTTGTTCTAATAAATCATTAACAGACAGAATCGTAGACATTTCCTCATCATTTTGCTCTTCATATTCACCCTGGGTCCTTATTTGATCAGCATGGGCTAATACACTGTTGCCATTTTCTCTATTTATTATAGCTGTATTGTGGCCTTTTCGCATGATAAATTCCGCCCTTTCCAGATTTACTTCTTTGTTCTTTTTGTACCACATTTTTTCATTTGTGGAATACGACATCGTTAGCGGAGCTCTAATTTGCCTTCCCATTAAAGCTGATGGGCTTTCTAGTCTTCCAGCGTGTGGTACTGTGCGATAGCTTAAAAGCAGCCTTGGTAGAAAAACTTCTACTTTTTTCTTTTTTTGCTGAGAGCATGCTTTTTAGTCCTGTTTTTATGGTCTGCACCATTCTTCCCTTCTAACCCGCTCGACTGAGGGTGATATGGGGTGTCATAAGGTTTACATCCTATTTTTTCTAACCATAAATTAAGATCTTCATCACAAAATTCTGGTGCATTGTCAGATACCAGGGTTTTTGGTATGCCGTTTCTGAAAAATATGACCCTTAGAATCCATTTTATCGTAGAACTTTTCTTGTCTGGCACCCGGATTATTTCAGGCCATCCTGAAAAAGAGTCTACTAGAATTAATAAGAGTTCCACTCCAGTAATATACGCATGATCCATATGCACCCGCCTCCATGGATCCACTTCTCTGGGCCACGAATGTAAAGTAGTCTGTGTAAAGTTTCTTAATTCTTTATATTTTTTACACCTTTTTATATATTCTTCGACATCTCTTGAATATCCCGCCACCATGCTTCTAATTTTATCCTTTTTTTTTGTGTGGTCGCTACTCCACTGTGTATATCATCATGTACACTTTTATTACCAACTTTCTTTGTGTTTCTGGGAACTACCAAATCTCCATTACAAATCACTCCATGTTCTATCGTTAATTTCTGTCTTATTTCTTTGTAGGGTCTTTCTGCCCTAGAACAATTTCCCATGAGTTTTTCTTATTCTCGATATTATCCTACTTAGTACTGGATCATGTCTAGTTTCCATAGCCATTCTATCTAAAGACAAAACATCAGTCTCTACCCAATGTAAGAACGCATCTTCAAATTCTTCTGTTTTATCTTTTGACTCCTTGTAAAACCGCAATCTTGATAGTGCATCTACATGCGGAATTGAATTTCATTTGACATATTCTATATCAAAGTCAAATGCCATCAATCTTATTGCCCATCTTAGTATCCTCGATGTCATGACTTTGGGTAATTCTTTCTTTGGGTTAAATATAAACACTAATGGTCTATGATCACTTCTTAACAGAAATTTTTTCCCAATTAAAAATTGTTGAGCTCTAGTAGTTGTCCACACAATAGCCAACGCTTCTTTCTCTATATTTGAATAATTAAATTCGGTGTTTGTTAGTCTTCTTGACAAATACATTATCAGATGTCCTTCTTGTAATAATATTCCCGATATTGAATGTTCGCTTGCATCTGTGGTTAATTTTTTGGATCAAACATTTTCACTACTGGCTTCTTTGCCATAATTACTTTTAATCTATCAAAAGCTTTTTGTTGTTCCTCTGACCACATAAATTCAACATTCTTCTTTCTTAAATTTGCAAACGGTTCCATCAAGTCCGTGTATTTTGGTAAATATCACCTATAAAAATTCACCAATCCCCAAAAACACTCCAGTTCTTTTTTATTTGTAGGTGTAGCTACTTTTAGTATTTTTTCTATCAAGGTCTGGTCTGGTGATATACCTTCTTTTGAAATGGAATAACCTAAAAAAAAATATTTTACTACAATTACTTACGCATTTTTTTTGTTTATTGTCATTCCAGCATTTCTTAATCTATTCAAGATTATGTTGGCTTTCTTTTTTAATTCATTTTTATTAGTAGCTCCTATGCATATATCGTCTTGGTAACAAATCATTTTCCATATTTTCTAAAACCTGTTCGATGGTCCTTTGAAATATGGCGCTTGTGGTTTTTATTCCATTTGGCATTCTTTTCCATCTTAGTAACCCGATTGGCGTATTTATCATGGTTACTTCTTTGAAGTTATCGCCTATTGGTATTTGGTGGTATGCCGTTTTTAAATCTATTTTTGTAAAAACGCTCATTCCTGCCAATGCATGTAATGCAACTTCAACATTCGGTATTGGATATGAATCTGAACAAACTTAGTGATTTACGCCTATTTTGTAATCACCACAAATACCTAAGTCACCATCTGTCTTCCTCAAAACTAAAATGGGTGATGCCCACTTGCTACCCCCAGGGGGAACATGTTCAAGAAGGTCTTGTTCTATTAACTTTCATAGTTTTGTTACTACTAATGGCAACAAATGTACTGGTAATTTTCATGCTGCATAATAAGAGAGGGAGACATTTTCTTTTAATTTTAAATTCGCTTTATAGTTTTTTTAACTTTCCGGTTTTTTCCATTTTTATCTCATTAATTAATTTGGTAGAATTTATGTTAAGCACATCATTTCCAAGAAGTCCGTGGTTCTTTTTACAACTTGTGACAATTATAGGTATTACTTCAAATTTATCTTCTAACTCCAAGGAACCTTTAAAGTTTGGCAGAGTTGTAAACTGCTTTTTTATAAATGTGGCTTTCCAATGCGTTCCCCAAAATTTTTTGGTATCAGTGTTACTTCACTCCCAGTATCAATTTGCATATCTAAATTGCAGTTGTTGATTTTAACCTTTAGTATAATGTCTTTTTTTCTTTGTTCAATTTTTTTTTATTTTATTATTTTTTTAATGTGAAGACTTCCATATTGGTTTCGTTTTCTTCAACTCTTTCAACGTTTTTTTTTTGAATTTGCATAATGCTTGAAAGTGGTTCTTTTTTAAACAATTTGTACAGGTTTTTCCAAATGCTGGGCATTTTTCCTCTTTTATTTCGTGTTCACGTCCACAATACGAACTTTTTCTTATCTTTTTTAACATGTACGTTCTCAGCGAATATTTGTTCGCCGGGTTGACTTTTTTTGATGGTTGTATTTCTGTATTAATTCTTGTTGCTGGATAAAGTCAATGCATGTATTTAAAAACATATTTCCTATTTGTAGTTGTTCCATTATTTTATAATCAGTGTGATGCATTGTACATACCTTCAATTAACCTTAATTGAATCAAGTCCTCTTCAATAGTCTGTTCGTCTTGTCCAAGTTTTTCAAATTCGCAATATCTACTCGCATTTCATAGACGGTGTAGATATTTTATGATGGGTTCATCAATTTATTGTTTCATCGACATGAACTTCATTCTTTCTGCCACTACCAGCCTTTTCTTGGGTCTCATATTTCTCCTTATAATCTGACTTATTTTTTCGAAAGTCAGGTCTACCAAGTTTGTGGGATATGCCATGGTGGAGACTTTCATTATCACCACGCATCCAGCTGTAGCCAAAAATAAATCCGTAATTTCATTTTCGCTTCCCTTCTCCTTGTTGTCTTTCAGCTTTTTACTTCTCGCACTGGCAGAAAAACAGCGAATCCATGCATCCACGTAATCTGAATCTTCTAGAGAAATGCGATCCTATCTGCGATACCATTGATGTGAAGTCGAAGTTTAGCACTAGTCAGTCGCTAAGCTTGTATTCTTACTTCATTATTCTCAGTGACCAGACATATAGTCTTTCTCTTGCACTGATGCAAATTAGACATATTAATTTGCCAGTATCACTACATACATAAAATAAATTAAGGTTTTCTAAAATAATTTGTTAAAAAATTTTAAGAGATTGCAGGAGTTGAGAATAAATACTGAGGTTATCTCCTCTTGTCAATAAGAGGTACAATAACCAGATGACAGAATTAAAAAAGCCTTGGTACCAAAAAAGGCCTTTTCTCTCAGTCTTCATTAATACAACATATTCATCTAACACTTCTGGTGTCAGGTGATTATTTCTCTTCAACAATGCTTACTTATGTAATCTAAGGACACATTAAGTTAGTGACTATGAGCAAAATATTTTGGTTATTAAATCTTTATATAAACTTGAGGAAAAAGCTTTCTATATAATTACTTGGAATTTCATATTTGTAATAATCTTCAAAGTGAAAGAAGACAAGCAGTAATATGAAGTAAATATTTAAAAATCATTCAAATGCATAACAAATATAAAAAGCATTTACAAGTGTGTGTGTGTGTGTGTATATATATATATATATATATATATATATCTGAGCAAATGAACAATTGCCTACTAATTTTGGTATGATTATTAATCTATCATCAATAAATGCATCATTAATTTCCCATTGTACGTAATAATCAAAGGTGATGCAAACTCAGTTTTTAAAGCAAACCATGTTTTCCCCTCAGAATCTTTGAATAAAATATGGTAGAAGCAAGGCTAAGAAAAAAATATGCAATAATAAAATATACAAGAGCATAGAGGACTAGCAGGGCATGCATCCAAAAGAAGGCTTACACACAGCAATAGCTTACCCGCCTGTGATCATCAAGCTCTTTCTTATTAAGGGCCTTGAGGTCCACCTTATTATAAGCAGCAAAGGAAAGGTGAACAACATTCTATTAGTATAGAAAACTGAGTGAAAATTCAGAGACAGAAGAAAAGTGTAAAAGAAATGAAAAATGTGTATTGGCTTTCCACAAATATAAAATATGAACAAATATATAAAAAAAACAAAAAAAAATCAGTCTTCAGTAAAGAAAAAAAAATTGAACATTTGAAATGTTCAAACACACTGATTTCGACTTAAATAGTTGTTTTATATACACATACACAATATTATATATATATATATATATATATATATATATATAATAAAAAATAAGAAATTGGAAAAGTAAGTTTTTCTGTGCTGTGTTTCATCCTTTAGGATTTCATCAAAGTTTATGTGTGCATGAATGAAAGAGAAATGCTCAGAATTTTAAGAAATTTTTTAAATATGTTTTTTTGGTATATAGTCTAACCAGTTTCATTTAGATCCTTTGTTTTTTCCACCACTTTTGTTATTAAATATCCCAATATATATATTTAAATTTAAAATTCTCAGCCTCTTTCTTTCATACATGTGCATTTGTAGTCATATCAATGTAAATATAGTCTGATGAAATCCTATGGACAAAACACATCACACAAAACCTTTTACCACTTTATCATACTTCTTTTCCCTAAAATTGTTCTTGATATAAATACAAAATTTATATATCATTATCCCATATGAGAGGGTGCTGAAAAGTTCTTGCTCCTATCCATTTCACAAAACCTGACCACATAATCAGTATTCTTTTGAAAGGACTTACTCAGGCTGCAAACAGCCCCTTGCTGAAAAGTTCTTGGCTCAATCAAGAAGGAATAGAAAAATATTCTAATATTTGTTTCATGTTGTTTAGATTTTGGTAAGTATGTTGGGCCAAGAACTGTTCAGCACCTTCTTGTATACATATGAATTATCATAACACTGAAAAGTGCTGTATTCATTTTGTTGGATACAATAATAAATGACCTTCATAGCATCATGTGAATACTGGAGTTTATCTGAAATATTTATTGATAATTTCAAAGGTTTGCATCACATTTGTTGCAGGATCTGAAAATTTCATACCATTTTTGTGTTATCATCTGCTGTTAGTTATTTTCAAAGTAACACTAATTTCCTTTAAATAAGATTCAGAGTTTTGGTTGTTTTTTGCAACCAATCACATCAAATGCTGTGAAAATCAAATGACTAAAATTATGATGAAAATGAATACTTCATAAGCTTGAAGCAAAGTTTTGAAGATTTTGAAAACTAATTTGTGAAAACATTTAAAATTCAGCTAAATTTTGCACAAGCTAGAAAAATAAAAATAAAGTTATACAATGAACCAACTTACAGTCCTTTTCCCAAAAGGTGGAGTTCTTTGAGAAAATAAAAGTATCAGCAATTTAATAAAAGCATTAACTGTATATTTAGAAAATCATTTGTAATTATTAAAAAAGAAACAGGTGGTGTACTTTTCTAAAAATATTCTGCAGTGCCTTGAATTACTAAATTTTGTAAATAACTGAGCTGGCAGAACTGCAAAATAAAGCTATTATTAAAAACTAATATGATGAGCCTAATTACACAAAGACCTGACTCATTAATCTTGCAAAATTAGATCAATATAAAATATTTAACTAGTTTAATGTTAGCTTGTTTAAATGCAAAAGGTAACTTCTTGAAAGAATGGTGCTTTTCCCCAGGTCTAATACCAAAAGGCTTTCTTTCTCTTATGATAATCAGCCTCAAAGAAATTGATTTTGTGAATTATATTTATGCCAAATTCATGTGTAATACAAACCCTGTATATTACTGAATATTTTACAATCTCTAAATTCTACTACTTTATTTTAATTATAAATATATCTTATATTTGTGGTATCATAGGCTACATAGGACTATTTTTGTCATTACCTTTCAGACAAATGAGTTTATTCTATAGAAATGCTGTTTCTGTAACTTACAAAAAGTTAATTTCCCTTAACAGTTTGCCTTCAGTGAAATTATAAATAGAATATTTTTTAAAATATTTGTAACAAGACAGCTGTCAAAAAAAATTTAAATATTTTAAAATAAAAAAAAAAAAGCCAACTTTAATTATGCAAAATAAAAAAAACAATTTCTGTCTGAATTTTTAGAATGTCTTTAGATTTGTTGCTAACATGTTTTGTTCTCATTTAGTACTATTCAGTTATTGCTTGCTCCATTTTTGCAGTTCCAAATCTGTACTACTTGACTACATAGGACTATTTTTGTCATGATGGAACTCAGACTCTGGAAATAGATAAAGCAATAACTGAGCAGTACTAAATAATAAAATGAGATATCCCTATATATATATATATATATATATATATATAGAGAGAGAGAGAGAGAGAGAGCATAATGAGAACAATCTACCCTTGTAGATCAAATAAAGGGTTCAATTTGAAATTCTCTCAACATTAGCTGGATCAACAGACACTTCTAAAGAAGATTAGAAAGCACAATGGCCAAAACATTATGATAACAAAAATGAGGACATTAGTCCATCTGATTAGACTTTTGTTTTTGGGGGGTATGTAGGGCTTCTTGATAGAATCAAGAATTTTTCTGCACTACTCTGGATTATATATTTTGAAAACTGCTAAAATACCACTGCACTTGGCAGCAATGTTATCTTACTTATTATAAAACGCAGATTGTGTGTGTAACGTTTATATATTGGATCGAATTTCCTACATTTTTTAGCCGATTTCAACAAAACTTCACAGGACTACATAAAATTACCTTGTGATGGTTCTAACGGCGCCAAAAATGGGAAAAACAAAATTGTTTTTTAAGAAAATCAATTTGAAAACACTATTAAGAACATCGTGAGAATGAAAGGGGGACAACTCACCCACGAAAATGTAAACAAAAGAGCATAGCATGATGAAAAAAAAAAGCGAACTTGACGAAAACAAAAATTTTATCGTCTAATGTTCATATTATTATTAAAGAGGAAAGATCAAAGTATTTTTGGGGTATTTTTTTTACATTTTTTAATCGTTCCTAGCACATCTGAAATTTTCGTTAAAAATATTGTTTTTTTTTTTTTTTTTGGTCAAAAGGACAGATAATCATTTTCAATCATTTTTTTCGATTTGATAAAAAAGATTAAAATCTGACTTTTGATATTCTTTTAAAAATCAATTATCATTTTTTCAAAACTGATTTTAAAAAAAACAGAAATTATACTGTTTATTTAAAATATTTTGAACCAAGCTTAACTTAGCTTCTGCGCCAAAAAAATGTAATTTGAAAATAAAACAAAACCTTTTCAAGGCGCTTGACGAAAGGCACATTCATGACTTTTAGATAACTTACGGGAGGATAATTTTTCTATGGATGGAAGGAAGTGAAATTATTTAAGTGAACAAATTATTTACCTCGTTACTTTTAAGGAAAACTTTCAGCGCTCTAATTTTTTATTTTTATACTTAGCTTTCATTTTTTTTACGTTTATTTATGCTTTATGGAAAATATAAAGAAATTAAAAAAAATAAGACTGTTAATAGTGAGATTAAATTTCATAAGAAAAAGGTATCTAATTAATTTAGGTACCTTTCTTATGAAATTTTATCAGAAGTGTACATAAAATACTATAATTTATGTACATTTATTACATTTTACTGTGTTATTTGTATTTCCATTCATTTTATTATTAATTTTGATATTTCATTTATGGAAAAATGTCATAACTGAGATTAATATAAAAATAAGATCATATAAATTAAAGTTTAGCAGTAGTTAAATTTCATAAGATGATACTGTTACTTGTAGGTACCCTTCTCAGTTGAAATTGAAAACTCAAATTAACTTCTCTATACGTGTTTCGCAAAAGTAAAGGGCTTAACAGCGGAGAACAATGCTGAACTCAAATAATGCAACTAAATTGTATTCTGGTTGGTCTTCCATACTTGATAATTACTGTCCGACGATAAACACAAAAATTACATTTCTTAATTACCATGGCTAATCTGATTGGTCCAAATTATACAATTTTCAAAGCGCTAGACAATGACAATCTCACACGGACATTTTGAAAGGTTGATGTTGCTTTTTAACTAATGTTAAAATATTTTTAAAAATTCAATTTAAACATTTTTTTAAAAATCTTTTTAAAATTAAAGAAATAAGAAATAGTTGTATTAAAAATTCAATTTTCATTGAAAAAATTTTTTGTTTTCAGAAAATATTGTCCATATTCATAAAAACAAATTAAAACAAATAAAAGCATTTGAAACTAAATAATATATTTGTTTTATTGAGTTTTGTATGTTACAATTCACAGTTGATTTTTAGGCATGTTGGCCAAAAAAAACAAAAAAAATAAAAACAAAAAAAAAACATGATTTGCATTCTTCAAAGCCTTGTGCTTTTAACTATTGTAATCACTAAAACCGATGGTCTCAAATTTCTAGAGTTTTTCATAAAATTAGTTATGGGGGTGTTAATAAATATAAAAGAAATATTTCTGCCATGACTTTAATAAAAAAAAAAAAACATATTTATAATAATTTTGATCATCTGTGAATAGTTTGAAAGTTTCATTAACAATTATTTTTATTTTTGCAAGATTTTCCAAATTAATGTGTGTAAATACAAAAAAATGCGCTAAAAATTATCTATGTTATTTACTACCCCTTGTTGCGACAAAGAGAAACAAGGTTTTTTTTAAATCAAAATTTCGAATATTCTAAAAAGATGAAAAATTTTTTAAAAATAATTAAAAAAAAATTTAGTCTATCCTCTTCATAAAAACATAAGCATTTTGACGATAAAATTTTGTTTTCATAAACTTTGGCATCTTTTTCATCAGACTATGCTCTATGTTTTAGCGATTCCGTGGAGTGACTTAGGTTAAAAAACCCAGGTTGTGTGTGTGTGTGTGTGTGTGTGTTCCTTTATATATGGGATCGGATTTCTTACATTTTTCAGCCGATAAAACAAACATCCACTTTTTTTTTTTTTGCAGGTAGTATTTTTATTGTCTTGCACACTTTTTTTTTATTTATACATTCAGAATGCTTTAAAAATTCCATTTACAAGACAATTGTTTATAATAAAATTCTAATTCTATTCAATCGGGGGACTCATCATAATGATATTGAAAACAATGTTTTTGTTTGAGTTTGACCAATTCGTAAAAAAAAAAAAACTAAGACATGCGTGTCCGTCAACCTAAACAATAATCTAACGATCTCTACTGATTGTACGAATCGAAAAATCGGATAATTCTTTATCTTTAGGGAAAGATAATTCCAATGCTTTAGGGGCCGTTTTTACAATTCCCTTTGCAATTCGTTACAAGGCAGATCAATAAGGCATTGGTTCTATTTGAAATTAATTCAATATTTAAAAGAAAGTATTAAGCAATGATTTAAAAATGCCAACGTAAGAAATCTGATAGACAAAAAACAACAATATTTCGAAGATGATAATTATTAAGGAAAGAACACAGTACTTGTAATAAATTAATAAACCCAAATAAAGTTAATATTTTTTGTATTAGAAACAACGAGTGGAAAATATATTCAAATCAGAATTCTAATTATGAATCACCACAAGCAAAATATGCAATTTTTTTACTGTATTCAATAAGTAAAAATCATAAATTGTAAAAGATTACAGAGAAAGGCTACCTACATTTTTCAACCGATTTCAAATAAAACTTCACGTTTTTTTTGGCAGGTAGTGTTTCTTATTGTCTTGCACATTTTTTCTTTATTTTTACATTCAGAATGCTTTAAAATTCCATTTACAAGACAATTGTTTATAATAAAATTCTATTCACCAATCGATAGACTCATAACGATTGTAAACAATGTTTTTGTTTGACCAATTCGTTAAAAAAAAAAAAAAAAAAAACTAATTAACACATGCGTGTCCGTCAACCATAAACAATAATCTTTGTCAATTTTATTTTTCAGTCTTTATGATGGTTGATACTTGATCTATCTCTTACTGTTACATCCCCGGGCAACGCCGGGCTCTACTGCTAGTAACAGCTAAAATATAGCAAAATTTCTTTGCAGTTAGTACAAATTGGATTGGTATCAGTTTCCATTTAAGAGATAAAAAAAAGCATGATGCAAATTCTAAAGACAAAATACAGGTGACATTTGCTGAAATGAATAATGACAATTGTCTTAATGAAAAAATATAGTGATTATAGTGATGATATTTTTATATTTTGTCTTTAGTAACTTGTGAATACAGTGATAATTAAATCTATATTTATTAAATACAAATGAAACAGTCATTTTGTAACTATGAATATTGTACCTAATTTTTCTTTAAAGATATTACAATAATGTAATTCAAATCTTTTTAGCTGTTGAAGCATTTAATATCACAGCTATTTATGATGTTGATTTTATAATCTGACAAAAGTAAACTTCTCAAGATTTTACTTCAAACAGAAAGGAAATATTAGTATATCAGGCACTCAAGAATACATATTTAATGTTATTAATCATTATCATTTAGATTTCTGAAAAATCCACAAAAAGCCTGATTTAAATTTAAAATTAAATCACGTTAAATACAAAAAAATACAAAAAAAAAAAAAATCACCAAAGAATCTTTAATTCTCAACCTGTTTTGCTCCAGAATTCATAAAAAAGGATTTATGTACATTACACCTTCTCAGGCATATTCTATATTCCTCTTGAAAGACCAATTTCAATTACCATAACAATTACTCTAAAAACATTAAAATATTAATTTATGTTTGAAGTATTTCATTTTGTTAATAATGTTAGTTATTAGTAATTTTAGAATGTAAATCAAGAAAAGAATGTACCTTGCAAAATATATCAGTGACACCACCCATCATTTTTTTTTCTAAGCTATTTTATTTAAAGCAAGAAAAGCAATTTCTCATTCTAAGTGAAGAAATGGAATAAGTAATAGTAAAAAGGTACTTAGCTTTGAAAGCTGAAAGAAAAAGTTGCCAGAGAAAAACAAAGTTGTAACTGAAAAACTAAAAAAATTCCTTACCTTCTCCCCATAATCAATATCTACAGTCATCATCTTTTTCAATGTCTGTAGTACTTTAATGCATAATCTTTCTTCTTTTTCCTCCAGTAAACGTTCAGTATGCTTGATTAACCTATCAATGAAAGAGGTGCAACAACAGTAAAAGCAAAATATTTTGAAACTCATTTAAAATATTTATACCTTTCTTTTATGCATCATTAAAAAAAAAAAAAATCCTTTACAAGTTTGCACATTTGTTAAAAATCTCTACATTTAATAGGAAATGTATTAGAAACAAAATCATTTTTAATCAATAAGTCTTCATAAATTAAGTAAATTTGTTTTTGAAATTTAAAATACATACCGAGAAATGAAGCCTCCCCTTTCACACCGAGCTTCTGTCCCATGAAGGAACAGTAATTCAGGATGATGAAGAACATCTACAAGTACAGATAATTCAGCTTGCACCAGTGGTTTTAGTTGTTCTTCCAAAAGAGAGACAATTTCCTTAAAAAACAAAGCAGATTATATGAGTGACATGAATATTAACACTAATGCATGATGAAAAAAAACAAAAACAGAACAATTGTAAGTTAAGAATTCCCAACATCAGTTTTAATAATCCCAAGTTATTTGAGCTTTCAAATGAGCAATAAAGATATCAAAGGTAGCAAACAAAGCACATTGAACTTCAAAGATTGCTTTTTGTTTTTCTTCCAAGATAAAAAGTATAGTTTTTAATCTTCAGTAATAATAAAAAAAAAAAAGTTATATTATTACAAACAAAAGCTTGCAAAACCTGTGGATCAATGATGTGTTCAAGTCAAGCAGCAGACTCAACCCATGCCACATAAACACAACACCTACACCATCATGGGATCACCAACAGCAAAAACAGAGCCTTATTGACAAGTAGAGTCTAGAGCAATGGTTGGCAACCTACGACCCGCGGGCCGGATCCGGTTTGCAAAGGTATTTTGACCGGCCCGCGAGCCTGATTACCAATGACTATTTTTAACATGAGAGACGACCTTCAAAATGAAATTTGTTATATGTCATTTTCCATATAATGTCTACACATCTAAGTGCACTAAAAATATTAGACTATCCGCCAGTTATCTTTCATGAGTCTTATTTTACCAAGTTGCGTTGCCTAATGTCAAATAATGGATACATATTTGTTATGACCCTTGGCTACATTAAAATATAACAGAAGCAAAAGGAACGATAAAGTGAAAGAGGCCAGGGAGGGACTGACATGCGAGGTAGCAGAAATCTAAAGACAATTCAACATACACGCATTATACATACATGCCTCATGAATGTGTGGATGATACCGCATGTGTGTGTACGTACGTAAGTGTATATGTTTGCAACTATTTGTACTCGTATGTATGGGTATATGTGCTTTGTTTTTGTTTGATGTGTGTGTGTGTGTGTGTGTGTGTGTGTGTGTGTTTCGTTTGTGGAACAATTTTCAATAACAGTTTCAAACCTACACATCGTAATTTCATCCATTTCACTTTGGTTGATTTTTTTCACTTTGGAGTATTTTGACATTCCTTGAGGAAAAGTAATTTTTGTTAGGTGTTTTTTAATTTTAGATTTTCTTTTGTTTTTCTGATTTCTCAATGTTTATTTTCATTATGGTTTTAAATATTTAGGTTGACAGGGGTCTGCATATGTAATTTTCATTAATTTTTCATTAATGGCCTTCGTCCGGCCCACAACCCATCATTATAACACGATCTGGCCTGTGACCCGTCATTATAACACGATCCGGCCCGCAAGGTCAAATGAGTTGCCGACCCCTGGTCTAGAGCCTCATGAGTTCTACATCACATCCAAGCCTTTCTATCAGCTCAAAATAACTGGAACTGTGACTTGTTGGCTCAAATCACACTGTGCCAATCCTTAAGGAGCCACTCAGTAACATCATAAGAGATTGTGTCTGGTGTCAACAGGAGCATCCTGGAGTGTCTTCTGTTCCCACATCACATGGAAATTATAAAATACAGAACTTATCTTCTGGCTATGCATTTGGTATTTCCTGCATTCAATATAAATGGGATGTGAACTAAATGTCATTGGTCAGGATCATTAAAAACATGTGGTCAGACACTGTGCTGTCCAAGGTTGATGGTAATACCATCCAACAGGTATTCTTGGTATACTCATCAAACCATACATTGAAGGATATCAAGTGTCCTCACAATTTCAAAAATGGAATGTCCATTCCATCTAGCACTCACTATCATGCCCTATCCAAACTGAAAATTCATAATATACCTTACCATAAACAGCTTAGCTGGTGTTCGCAATAACTCAATAGTTGTAAGAGCACAACAAATAGTGGTCTGGGTATTTCGATGACAAGTTATAGAGGTGCCACTTACCATTACTTTTATATATGACTACTCCATGGATTTTGCCATGCCAGTGCACAAGTTAACATTTCTTCATAGAGTTAATGCAAATTCTAATATTCAACTTGTATATAAGAATTATTGTATGTGCAGTATTTTTGTAATTTTAACCCTTTCCACCCATATAATTCATTATGCATTCACCATGACACCAAACATACTTTGCTTGTTATTTACTCTAATTGTTGACTTATTAATTAAAAGTGTTTTCTCTGAACATGCAAATTCCTTTGACTTCATCTATTCTTGGTTCTGTCACATCAATGTCACAAGAGAACAGAGACAACATGGAAGCAAGAAAAAGATAAAGACAAAAGTAATTTGCACACATAAGTTTTAACTTTATTTCCACCACCTCACAGCTAAATTAACATGTCCTCTACCATCACAATATTAAGACAACAAGGCTGCCTATAATACTAAACATAATGTGCTAAAGTCTTGCATAACCACCATAATATGTCTTTCATGTTCTTCTCAGGAAAACTAAATTTTACAACTAACCTACAAGCACATCAAAAAATATTTACTAAGCTTAGCAAAAAACATAAGGTTACTAATAATCTGTAAAAATAGCTTGTGACTGCTTTATATCAGAGCACTCTTTTATGAAACTTAATGTATCCTGGCACAAGGACACAGTAGCAGAATGGTCAGTGAAGATTGAACTTGATAGCAGACTAGTTTGCTAACCATTTTTCAGTTGGGACATATACCACATTTATGCATTAGTAGTAACAGATCACTAGGAAATTGATAACTTATATATACATACCTGTAGACCTTCAATAATGACTTTGTAATCTCGAGACACAGGACTAGAATGAAGAGAGTCCCTTTTTCTGCCAGTTGCCATCCAGTGTCTTGTATGTTTCATTACTATTTGAGATTTTTCAAAAAGATTTTTAACTTGTGTACTTAGGTCCACAGGAATAGCAATGCTTCTATTTTTGGCTAATAAAAAAAAAAAAATAGCACATGACATTTATTATGATAAAAAAGGTGAAAAACACTTTAATATTAGAAGACAAAGTTATTTGAAGAGGTCAGCAATAACTGATTAATACATTCAATACATTAACAATACAATCCAATTTCCTCCTCAAGTGCTTTGTCTCTTCAGGACATAAGTGATCAAAGCTCTCCAGTCTCTTTTTCAATATCTAAACTGTGCATTAACATGACTTCTTTAAATTCAGAGTTGTCCTTCTCCTAGACTGGTTGCCAACCAAGACTTAGAGAACCCAATCTGCTCTGCTATTTTACCAGTAGCTTAAGAGGAAAATTTTCAAAGGCATTAATGCAAAGAGAACACAAATTGTCTCAACTGGAATTTGAATTCAACTCACCAATTCCATTTTCAGTATGTTAACTGTTAAGGACATTCAATAGATGATTCAATATATAAGTAATAACTGAATAAGTAAAGAATAGGCACCTGAAAGAATCAATATCAATAAAAATAGTTAAAAGTACTTACCAATATCAGCCAGAGTTTTGATGCAGTTTTCAACATTATAACGCTGAGACCCTGATAACCAGTTACATTGAGATAAACGGTAAGCACCTTGAAATAATTTAACAAACACAGGTCGTCGTGTCTGAAATATAAGAAATCACAGGATTTATTTGAAATAAATGTTGCAGGTTTATCTTTACAATCCAAACAGTAAATAAGAAAATGTATAAGTGTGTTTGCTACACTCAATTTTCTCATCCTGGCAAATACATAAGCAGTTACAAAATTAGTTTTCATAGTTTATCAATTCTGGCATTTCTTATTTCCTAGCGTTTATTTCAAAATTTACTATATAGTTATTCGTTTTCAGATTTAGGTATGTAAAAAAAAAAAAAATTCAGAGCTTAATATTTTGTTTTACATATTTTAATTGTTGATGCCATGTGATCAAAGTTTCAATTGTTTATTAAAATGGTTTTGTGATATTTAAATAACATACTGAGATGAAAATATAACTTTTATGAACAGTATTTATTTCTGTTCCTTGTAACAATGTCGAATAGCAACATAGTAATGAAAATGCTTACCTGAACGGTAGTTGTTTGATCTGAGAAAGGAGAGTTAAAAAAGGTTGTTACAATGTTCATAATGGTAATAGTCACATAGTTTTCAAGAGCTGTATCAGCATGTTGACGGTCAGTAGTTGCATTGCTAACCTAGAAGAACAATATCAACACAATGTTATCAAAATGAAGAGATACACAGTGACAGAAATTAGCACAGAATTTTATTTCCAAACATATTTAAAGTTCTTATTTTAATAAATCAATTTTATCAACTACAACAACTATCCAAATTTGTAAAAGTTAAAATAAAACTTTCAACATCAACTTTTTGAGATAATTTTAGTTTCATTGAAATATTCTGGAATAACTTTCAATTAGGTTTTCATGAACTTTAAAGTTGCATTGTAAAAAATAAAATTAATCCATTAAATCAAGCAAGATGATAATATCGCGAAGCTGCAAAAGGCTACTGAGGGTGAAAGAGAATGAGAAGACTTTGGTGAGGAGAAAGGACAATAAATGAATGGAATTCAGGAAGACAGGTGGTGATTGACACTGCATTTAAATTTTTAAGAAGTACAAGAAAAGAAATTATTAGAATAGAACTTATGGTTACATCTAACTATTTCAACAGTAAAACAATGAGACCTAATAGCCAATCTAGTAGTACACTTATGCAGTCATGTTACCAAGGATGCAAGAACAATTGCCATGAAAATATTTATAGAAAAGCCAGAGGAAAGCCACAACACAGCAGTGGGAAAGTGATGAGGTTGAGATGCCAAGTCAAGACTGATAAAATTACAGACATTTCTTTGGATTTTATTGAGAATTTCAAGATATATAGCAGGTGCTCCAGGTCAGATATAGCAGTAATATTCAATGCCCAGATGAATAGTAGATTTATAAATGTACACGATTCTGATGAGGAAAAATTGTCTGGCACGAAACAGTTAACCAACTTTTGCTAGCAGCAGACCTAGCAATTGATTCAATAGAATCTCTTTCCACTCTTCATGTCAGTGGGAAATGTGAAACCAACAGAGGTTATACAGTTCCTCATTCTGCCAGCAAAGACTTAGCCTCTTTGACGATTTTATAATTATTACAAGCAGACACAAAGAGTCATCTGTTGTGATTGGAACTATCATGTTGGGACAACTGGAAAAAGTGACTCCTGTGGGCTACAGTGGCTGAACAGGCAAATGTGAACCAAGGAGAAAATTGTGGTTTCACCTGGTATTTTTGTGGCAGGACAAAAATATCACTGTCTGCTTTAATCCAAGAAGAAACCTCAGTGGCATAATTCGCAATAGGAAGGGGTTAAAAATTTCACTGGGGGGGGGGGGTCATCATGAAGAAAATTATGAAATGAAACCCACTCAGTACACTAGTAACAGAAAGAAGTCTTGTGAATGGGGAAAGTGAAAAAGAAATATCAACAGACACTACAGCATTATCTGAATTATTAAGAGGACAGAGATGCAATGATTGACAAGAGCTAGGAGACCAGGTGTCCTTCTTTCTAATGTTTGCTGGCTAGAAATATGCAGTATTTAAAAAAAAAAATTAATTTCTTTCTAGAACATTGTACTTCTATTTTGGCAAGTGCTGTCAGTTTATTTATCAGTTATTTCTTTGGTAAATTCTGAAATTTGTAATTAACATATTTTTAATTATGTTCAAAAGAATTTTAATTTGGATAAGCCTAGTATCTTTACTGTCTGAAGATATGGGTTTCATGTTCTTTTACTGTACTTTTAAATGCTTCCCCATTCTAGACTTTTGTCGCTTATCAAAATATTCTTATTGTTGAATATTAATTTCCTTGTGTATTATTTGTATCTCATCATTCTGTCCTAAAATAGAAAAAAAAAAAAAAAAGAAGCTTTTTGAAAGACATTAGAAAGAGATAGAACTTTACTTAAATTTAATAACTTTTTAAATAGTAATTCTTTATTGATCTATGTACATATGTAATTATACCTTCATTATAAAAACAACTGTTTTGTATAAGGGACACAATTGTTCTAATTCAGGACATTAGTTAGGTTATCATCACCTAATACACATTACTGTATTTTTCAAGTTCAGCAATGTACCAAAAAAAAAAAAAAAGCAATGTGATTTTTTTTTTCACAATTTATAAAAAGTAATCTTCTGGTCAAATGTTATCAAATTAGTTTACTTACTTGGAAGGTCATATGATACACACAAGGCAACAAGATTGCCCTTGTTATCTCAGAGACTAAGACTAAAAGGAGTTGAAAGTAAACTGGAGGATTGAAGACAAATTTTAATCTCAATCTTTACTGGTGGGAATTTTGTGCAAAATGTTATTTAAAGAATACTTGATGCATGTGTGCATGTGTTTTGTATTGACTGAGAGATTGAATTTAGTGTAACAACTAATTGAATATTTTAATATCCACTTGGAATGCTCATTTTTGCTTCTTGATAAACTTTGTAGTCACAACCCAGGCTCACTCACCTACTATTCTGTTATGCTTGCCACAAAAGTATGACAAGTAAACCTTGATTTTTCCTTTTCCCCAATACATTCTCATGACTGATTCTTATGTATCAGCTGAAAAACATTTGTTCCTGATAAGTTATTACAATTTGCCTATGAGCTTTCATTGTAATCTTAAGCAACACAATTGTAGCTTTACATGCTTGATACATATCAACCATCAGATATGTAAAATAATATTACACACATACATACAGTAATATTGCAGTTTTATAATATAGACTAATTTAAGACACAAACACAGTTTTACAATTTACCATTTTTGCAAAAGAGAAAATTTTATTTGAAAGACTTGTAAGTAGTCAATTGCAAGGATTTTTACAGTAATATTGAAAAAGTTTTTTGGTTAGTAATATTCAGTACTTAAAAATATGAATTTTAAAAAGTGTTGTATTGTGTTTTATGACACGTGATCAGTAATCAACTTCTTGTTTCTTAGTTTACTATATCTTTATATCTCCTCTACATAACATATGCCAATAGGTACAATCCTATTTACCAATCCACTCCACCTCCCTGAAGCAAAGACATTTAATTCTTTTGGCAGTTCTCAAACTTCTACAATCTCTTTCCTCCTCTCTCCCCCTTGAGGTTTATGTCCTGTTCTTTTAAATGGAGATCTTGGTCTCATTTCATCATCATCTGTGTCTGAGTTACTCCCACTATCATCCATAGTCTTCTATTGCATTGTCCTTGATTTTGGAAAGGTAGCAGCTTCTTTAGATAGGATACCTGTGCAGAACTAAATTATACATCCATAGTTCAGTTTCTAACTAATAAGAGCTGAATATAACTGAAGCTTTATCTTTCGATCTGCTTCCAAATACATCTTTGATATGATCTTTAATATATGTAGGGGCTTTTAGGCATTTCTGACTTACATAATCAATATGGGCTCTAAAGAAGCCTTCTTTAATCCTGCATTTACCATTCTTTCAATGGTTTTGCAAAGGCAGCTGGTAAGAGAGGGTGCTAACTATTTAGGTTCAAGGCATCCTAACTGTGTTTAGGAATTGGGATAATCACAGCTTCCTGCCATTCTTTGGGAAAATTCCCTGTGTGCCATATGTCATTAAATATGTCTGACATCAAAAAGGTAGATGTTTCAAAAATTGATAATGTACATCATAAATGGTATATTGTAATTTTCTTTATTGTCAGAAATATAATAATAGCTTTTCTTTTTCAGCCCTAGATTTAAAATTTTGAAATATAGGGGAATAATATTCTGTTGAATTATTTTCAAATTTTTTGGTTAATAAGTTACTTATATCTATTATTTCTGTGCATTTCATTTATTCAGGTGCTTATTAGTATTTATTGGTTTTTCCATTTATTTTTCTTATCATATTGCACACTTTCTTCATTGGTGTTTTGATACATATTTTTCATGATTCTCTTTTACTTGTTTTACTAATGTATCATGCTTTTGCATGGGCTTGATAGTTTTGTAGGTTAATTTTTGTTGGTTGAACTTTTTAAATGTTTCTTTTCTGTGTTCAATGGCTTCCATGTATTCTGTTATGAACTAAGGTTTATCTTTGACTTGTGATTTGGGTGAAGATTTAGAGATTTTGTCCTGCCACATGGACTACTAAACTTTTGAAACAGGTCAGTGGGTTTGATTCTTTGAATATTTTATTGGTAATTAAGGAGTGATAGAGGTTTGTGACTGCCTGACAGTTTACTTTATGGATTTGCCATTTAGGAATTCTCTTCTCTAGTTTTAGTTTATTGGAGTCAATGAAAATAGGAGAGTGGTTACTCCCACATTGATCTTCATGAACTTTCCATTTGAAATCTATGAACGTTGAGTGGAGGGGGAAAATTGATAGATCTATGGCTGACATAGAAGCAGAAGCTGGATGGAGTTAAGTATAGTAATCATCATTCAATAAACATAAATCATAAGTTTGCATTAGGTTTTCAATGATATGACCAATTGGGTTAGAGTTTATGCAACCCCCAAATTTGCCAATAAAGTCTCTGACCAATGAGAAAGGAATGAGTAATTGGTTAATCAGTCTATTAATTTTGGTTTGTTCTAATTTGTATCTTGAAGGAATATATAGTGAGCATATGGTTATGAAGAGTGGTTTTAATAGCTATGGCTTGTAAATTTGTGTTCAAGTATAGATTGTACCTCTCAATACTGGTAATATCCCACACAAGTACCTTATGTGGATATTACCAGTATTGAAGTACCATCAATTGGTCTATGATTGATGGCTGACCTGTAGGTTTTTTTTTATAAGTTTTATATTCTTTAAGTTATCAGATTCTTTTTACATTGTTTCTTGTAAGCAGACTATATTTGGCTTATAGTCTGTCATCAGTCATTTCTTCAAAATTTTCTCTAATTCTCTTAATTACAAAATAGTTTCTCTATGACCCATGTTTATTCTGTCTTAGCTTTGTTAATGGAGGAACATCCTGTTTCAATCCTAGATTTATTTTCATAATTATCAATGTCCATATGTTTCATACTATCTCATTTACTTCTAGGTTTATGTTTTTGGTTCTGAGTTTTCTCCTGGTTGCTATTTAAATGTAAGTTAATGTAAATTAACTTTTCTAAAGTAATTTTCACAGCTGAATATTGGATTAGCCAAAGAATGGATTTTATCTGATGTAGATGTATGTGTGACTAAGAAAAGGCAACAGTGTGATGATATAGGCTGGAATTGTTGACCAAATCATTATTGGACCATTCAAAGTCAATGAAGTTAAACTGAACAGTGTTAACTATTGCAATTTCATGGACAAGACTTTCTTTGAATGGTACAAGTCCCAACCTCGCAGTATCTAAGCATGACATTGCTCCTTCTCATTTATCTAAGGTTACCTGTGAATTTTTTGAGCATAAAAGGTTTACTGGAGAGAAGATAATAGAATGGCCACCATCAAATCCAGTCAATTTTGAAACATGTTAAACAATATGACAGCAAAGCAGACCTATGGGAAGCATTTAAAACAACAATGCCAGAAATTGAAAGTCATGTTATTTTCCCTATTATAGGTGTTAATCAATTGTTGATTTGATTAGTTTGTTATTGAAGTAAAAAGTGATTTCCTGGTTTTGCATAATAACTTCAGACTGCAGATTTTATAATAAATCCAATAATGTTAATAAAACTTGTACAAACTACCAAGAAATTTAACTCCAGCTTTCTTTTGACATCTAAATTAATTATTTAAGATTCAACAAAAATTCTTCACAACAAATTTAAGTAATTAAGATTTATGTGATTTGCATAACTTCAGATGAACTGTATATTAATTATAGTTTTGACCATTAGCAAAATAAAATGTTAAGTAATGATTAGAAATATCATTTTCTTCTAGACTGTGCTAAATTACAGAAAGAAAAAATATCTGTGAAGGGGTCTGCACTATATGATGTCTCTATTTTTCATCCCATAGAAAAAAAGTAAGAAATTTCAAAGATTTTAATACTGAATGTTGATGTGATATCATGTAACTTCATAATTATGTTTATTATTTGCTTTATTTCTTTAATGGAGAATTTGTTACTGGTTTTATTAAATAAATTTAATTTTTATTTATTATTATATATGTGAAGTAGAAATTGTTTAGTTTGTATACAGCAAATACAAATGCTGCTAATTAATCAGATTATAAAATCTGACCGTTTTCAGGAATTCATCTTATGAATCTACTTTAACAAAGCACTGTATATTTCTTTGAATAATATATAATAACATTTTACTTACCATTGCCATATCAACTAAGAATGTTTCAAATAAAGTCCACAGATGGTTGCTGGTGTAAATTTCTTTCATTTCAACTTCAGTATCAACATAACAATGATTCAAAAAATTTATGTATGCCGTTTTCACCTACAAATAAAATAAAACTAAGAATGAATCTATTGTGATATATTTTAAATTTAAAAAGACAAACAAACTGATAGTTATTATAGTGAAAGTTTTAAAAAGTTGTGAATACATTTTATTAAACTATTTAATTAAAATTCATAATTTATAGCTTTTATAGCATTAAAATAAATCAATTTAAGTTGTGTATAATAACTTGACATTTTCTTTTGGTCACACACAAACCTAGCAGATCTATTATCGAACTAACACAAGAAAAACTATTCTTGTCCACTAGTGGTCTATTGTGGGTTGCCAGCACCCTGGGCAAGGCAAGTATTGCCCCCACTAACCCATTAGCATTCTATTCCACCAGTCCAGTATTGAACCCCAGCTCCACAAACACATATATTGAGGTTTTCTTAAAATATTCAATTCAAGTAAAATGCTTTTGATAGCAGTATAATCAAATTTATTCAAATTGGTTTTAATTTGTGCAATTTTTTTAAGAATATTGAAATCTACATTGAAATCTCTTTTGGTTGACAGTATTGTTAGACTATTCAACTTTTCTTTGCTCATTGTAAATCTGATATGTTCTGATTAATTCAGGTTTTGACAAACTTTTTTCACAACTGGCAATTGGAATTGTAAAAAGCTATGTCCTGTTATCCCACCTTCTACATTCCAGTTTCCACCTGTAACTTTCATATTTAATGAAACCCCTGAAATGAGGTTAATTGGATAGCCAGTTGCATTTACTGAAAATGTGTAAAAGGGAAATTGCACCATTATTTATTATTGCTACTATTTTGTTTTTCCTTTTGAAATTTTCTGCCCATTAAATTGCTGTGCCTGGGACAGCTGTCTTAGTGGTCTTGCTCATACTATTGTTGCCCACACACTATCAGTGATTTCCTTAATAAATGACTAGGATTTTATCACATACTAACAGTAGTTTAAAAATATTGTCTTTGATTTTCACTACTAAAAACAAATATCTCCCCGACTCTTGAAAACAAGTGTATGAAAAAGAGTGTCTTCACAAAATTTCTATGACTGTTTGAAGATAGGTACTAAAAAAAGTGAATAGAAAGAAGAAAAAGTTTGAAACTTTACCTCAGGAATACAATATTCATGAGTCACAACTCTGACAATATCATCAAGAGGTAAAAGTGAATGGCACTTTATTTCAGTACGCACATTCTTGCCTTCTGTGCATAATGCCAATAATTGCACCAAATTGATATGATAATTCAAAGGACTACGTTCATCATTTCGGTGACGCTCAGATCTCATCAGTTCAACCAATGTACCAAATGATTGTTTGTCATTATAAAACAACAACACCTCCTCACTGACATTCACCAGCTGTGGAAAAAAGTAAAAACAAGTGCAATATATATTTTCATTAACAATAAAAATTCATAAACTTACAAGAGTTACTATATGGCTTATTATATGAGATGTTTATGATATGAATGGGATTTATTAAACTTAATCATATTAAAAAATATACTAAGGGAAATATAATGAGCAAACACTAAAAATTTTCAATCTTTAATCTGAAATTCATTTGTTATGCAATCTGTTGTGCAATGTAAATCAGAAAAAAGATTATCAGAAATTTCTGACAAAATTAAGCTCTAATACAAGGTTAATGTTAGGTGTTTTTTCATTTCTAAATAAGAAGTTATCAGTTGGATTATAGAACAGATAATAATATTAATCAAATGAAACAACAATTATTAGATGACTGAAACAAAACACTTATGAATGGATTGAGTTCATTAATTTTGTTGCAACATATTTTCATTAAAATCCAATCTTCATATTTTGTATTGCAGTTCAAAGTTGCTTTGTTTACACACTGAGATGATATATATGCAAACAAAATAACAAACTGATATTCTTTACAAAAATGTAACAAGAAATAAAAAATAATTTTTTTTACTCAGCATCAGATAAAACAATATCAAGTGAATCATACTGTTGAGATATTTAAATTAAATTTCCAAATTTTAATTTCCAATATTTAAATATTTCCAATATAATCAAATGACAAGTTCTCACCTATTGCATGAATGTTGATAAAGAAAAGAAAAAGTGTCAAGTTAAAAATACTGAATTCATTAGTAATGCTTAACCACACAGACAAAATTCATTTTGTTTTCTTTCTTTGTTATCTAAACAAGAAAAAAGAAAGAACTGACCTCCATAACCATGTCTTGACTCTTTCGAATATATTGCCCTTCAGCTTTAACAATTGTTTGAAGAAACTTTAGATACTGAACATGTCTTCCATGTGTTTCAATGCAATGTACAAAATGTTGAACAATGCGTTCATCTACCTCATTGCATAAAGTTGCATTGTCTTGGAAAATAGCTTTCATTGTTTGTGCTTCCAACAGCTGCAAATATGAAAACAATTTGAAAAATTTTTTAAAAATCAACACCCAAATAAAAAGCTTGAAGAGGAGATAGCCATATAATTTGTATCGTTATGTATAAATACTAAATGATTGAATAATAAAAAAGAAACTTAACAATCCTATTTGAATTTATCCTTTATAACAATTTAACAAATAAATAAGATTATAGTATAACAAGAATGATCTAAATCTGTACAGAGTTATGGAGAAATATCTATATAACTATACTATTTATATGTGAAATCATCAATCATCATGAAAACTTGCAGCTAAGCTTTATATCACAATCTGCTGAAAACAGAACATAAATTGAAATGTACAGTCCAAATAAAGATATCTGTATGAATGTCTAAAATGATTCTATATATATTTAGAAGAGAAAAAAAAAGAGTTTTTGTTTTTTAATGGCATTTACTTACACCAGGGTTGAGGAATAAATCCACCTCTTTATGTAGCAGAGCCTGATTGGCTGGATTCCCTAGACAAAAACTCTGCAAGAACTCATGAGCAAGTTTCATTATTTCTTGCATGCGCACATCTTGATTCTGAAAATAAAAAGCTAAATCTTTAAAAAATAATAAAAATGTAAAATAATTAAGGTTAAATATTTAAATTTTACTTTCAATGAAACCTTTCTAGAAAGTATCAAATTAAAATTTATCCAATCAAATATATAGTTTAATGTTAAATAAATAAAATATTTTAAAATATTAAATATTGAATTGTAAAAATATTTTAAATTTAAGATTTTTTTTTGAAACATTTCAGGCTTAATGGAAACAAAAATTCCTTCTAGTATACAATGTACTTATCTAAATGTTAAATTAAAAATATTATGCCTAGAAATAAAGTTCATGTTTTGATATAATGATCTCAGATTCCTCTCCCTGTGTATGCGAAATTGATGATAAAAAAAAAAAAAAATTGAAAATAGGATCTACAATTAAGACTGAAAACATTTAAGAGCTAAATTCAGAAAAAAAAGTTAGGGAAAATTTATGCTAACAAGTATAAGACAAAATCCTAAAAATTGTTTAAATTTTAATTAATATTAATAATAGTGGTCATTTTAGCAAAAAAGAAGGTAAAAAGAGGAAATAAAATATCCAGAACAATATCTGTAAAACATGCAGTCATTTTCTTATTTCCAGAAGAAAAAATATTAAGTTTACTCAGTGTGGATAAATCAATGATAAAAAAATATGTCTATAAAATAGTTGCTGTCTTAAGCAAACTTTATTATAAAGTCTTCAGAAATTGTATTACTTTTTTTTTTTTTGTTTATTTATGGAAATTTGCCTCAGCATATTCTAAATTTCATACCAAGATTTACAAGAAATTGAGATTATAAAGTACCTTAAATAGTTATATAATTTTCTTTTAGATTTGCAAAAATTTTAAACAAAAAGTTTTTAAAATTTTATTAAATTTAACAATTTTTTATTTTCTTCAGAATAAAAACCTTTTTCTAGTTTCAGAAAAATAAAACCATTTGAAAATTATTTTTGAATGAGATTTTTAATACAAAAGTTAGTTAAATATAAGCATTGCACAAAAATGGTAAAGAATTGATACACACACAAACACACATTCAAGAATTATTAAGATTTCAGAAAGTAATGTTTTAGAGGAAATTTATAAAAAAAAACAAACTACATGCAAATAATAAAAAGATGAGGAATTTTTTTTTACATTCAGACTAATGTCCTCATCTTAGTTATTATCATCACAACAGAGGATAGAACACAAAATGGCGTGATAACAACAACAAAGATGAAGATATTAGTCCAAATGTAAATAAAGACAACTCCTCACTTCAAAAATTGAGAAAGAATAAAATTATATTTTATATGAAAAATGTTTTTTTTTATTAAATTTCTGCATAATTCAATTTAAGTATACATCAGTTTCATTAAAGCACAAATTACAGAGAAAACAAAATTCCAGTTCATAATCATATAACTATATACAATAGAATAAGATTTTTAATTTAAAAATTCAGAAAAAAATGACTTCAAGAGTAATGCAACCATTTCTCCTGCTTAGAAGAAAACAATGTATACAGACCAGTTTTAAGGGTTTTTTTAAAGCTTTGCAGGTGGGGTAAATTTTATCCGATGGAATAATATTGAAATATGAAACAAAAATACTTTAAAATGTTAATAAATTTAACTTTTTCTAAAAATGGCTACAATAAATGCTAAGAACCCAGCATGCTTCATTATTCCAAATGCAAAACTCCTATAGTAACCAGTCAAAAGCAAGTTAAATAAACACACACAAGGCTCTATCACCTCAGGAATTTCGTTGTCTGAATACTCCATACTATCTTCTTCAATGAAATCTCGAAAAGGCAGAGGTTGATTGTGAAACAAATGGATTTTGTTACAGTCCAACTTTCCTTCATCTGCCATTTTAAGTGATTCATTTTGTTGAGGAACCACAACATCAGCTTCCAGTTCATCATTTTGAGAATCAACCGTTTCTCCATTTTTAAACTTCATTTGCTTTACAGGGTATACCTGAACATAGGTTATTTAATAAGGACAAAACAAAGATCATCAAAACAAAGGAACTACATTAAAAAAAAAAAATAATAACTTATGAATCTGTTTAACATAAATTTGCCAACATTTTTAAAATGTATGACAAAAATAATGAAAAAATATCTTAATTCACATTTTTATTTTTAAACATAAGGTCAATGAAAAGTTCAAAGAAAATACAGAAAGCTTCTAAGTTCATTATTTTCATGTTTTACTTTTATGTTAATTCAACTTGGGCTATAAAATGGAACCAATGATTTGAGGAATGTTAAATTTCACATTTGAGGATAATTCTGTGAGCAAACAGATTAAAATATTAGTTTCAAAATTTTGTAAGCCAGGATTTCAGCAATGAAAAATAATAAATGGCTAAAACTATTCATTTAATATATTAAAAATATTTAAATATTTAAAAACTGTAGAAGAAATGAGTCCCAACACTCAGAAAAATTGGAGCAAATTTCATCATTTCAATACAACAGGCACAAAATAAATAAGTTCCATTTGAATTGAATGGACCAATTTATGTATATAGTTACATAGTCCAGCTGGAAATAGTGCTTTTAAAACTAAAAAATGCTGCTCAGTTTGGGGAATAGAAACAGTGTAAAGAATATTAAGTCATGTTATCACCCAACCTCTTCTACAGTTTCACATTTTTTCAAGTATCTAAGACTATTTTCTTCAAGGCAAAAATATTTATTAGTTCTTGGAATTCTTTAGGATGAGAAATAGTTTACTGCAAAAGTTGAAGTATTGAGGTTGGAGAAATTGAAAGAGAAAAATATTTACATTCCTTTTTAGTTTATTTTATTTAAATAAATTCGCAATTTCATGTTGAATAGACTAAGAATTAAGCTTTTTGGCCTTTCTCTTTTTTAAGAATCAATTTTTATTATACAGATATAAAACAATAGCTAAAAAATTTATAAAATAAAAAAAAAATTAGATGAAATGTGAAATGGGAGTGAATTATTTTTTGTAAGCATTTCCAACTGAACTGATTTCAAAATTTTTTTTATTTGTTTAATAAAATTGTCTAAATGAAAAAATATTTTACTTTAAAAATGCATTAGCTGGATTTTTATTTTAAAGGTTTTATATTCAAATTATACTTTAAAATCAAAGCAACCAAGCAATTGTTTATAAGTTATATTAATTTAAAAAAACTAAGTAAATAAAATTCATCTGGTTACTTCAGACAGAGTTTTTAATTTATTCTATTGTAAAAACAATATATCTTTGTCAATTATACAACATATCCCTTTATAATGTATTAACATTCTATTAAATATATAGAGAATCCTTTTGTTTGCTTAATTTTTCTAAATTAAATCAATTCCAGATTAACCAAAAAACAAAAAAAAACAAAAAAACAATTTAGAATTCTGGTGCCCATAGTAATCCTTTCAACACACGTTTCAATAAACATCCCAAAATTTGATTTATTCAACAAAAAGTATTATCTCATGGTTCTTTTTTTTTTAATTAAAGGCCAAATCATAGTGTAACTCTTGCCCAGAATTGGAGGCTTATCTCAAATCTCATTGTTCCTTGAGGAGTAAAGAGATTTTAGTTTTTGTTTAGGGTTGTGGTAGTTAACTGCTTTACTTACAGCAGTAAACTACTCCAAGCCAAACCTAAAACCTTTTGCTTAAAAAACTGTTGTAATTTTATATTTGGAATAACTTTAGCTTATTTAATTGAAGTACAGGATTTATTTATTTTACTCCTTCAGAAATGGATTATTTTGTCTTCATTACAAAAAACAAACTTTCTGTGAAAAATTCACTAAATATGTAATTTAGGAAACTTGGTCTTGTTACTTAATTTAATATTCTTCTCTATGAAATTTCTATTCCTAAAAGCAAATCCACTAATGATCAATTTATTTTTGTGTAATCTGTATTTCTGTTTCTAACAAATGAAAAACTATGTTGAATTTTTACAAAAAAAAAAAAAAAGCTTTGTATTCCAATGAAAAAGATCTTATGAATGCTACCACATTATAATTTGTTAGATATTCACAAATCACAGTAATGTTTAAAAAGTTTAGTCAATTTTATTCTGAAATGTAAAATACATTTATCTCAATCAAGAACTAATTATTTTTCTATAAAAATCTAGAATATTCCTTCATTAGTAACTGAAGTTATTTTTATCCATTTTCAGACTTGTATATATCTTTTTATCATTTTCACAACCTAACAGTAAGTAATTTTTAATGCAATTCTTTCTGAATTAACTGATTCTAACACAACTTAGAATAGCATCACACTTTTCCTGTTGTGTTTTGCTTTGACAAATATGTAGGCAATGTTTGTTTTGTTGCACAAAGTTACAACTAAGTAATTTTATCAAACTTCTCTTGCCAGTTTCAGGTCTTCAATAAAGTTGATGTTGAATACTCTTCATAGGTATCAAGAAGAAAAACAAGAATGTTTTCCATCTATGGTAAAACAAGAAGGAACTGATGGAGTGGGGGTGAAGAGGGAGCCTATAATATTGACAATATGAGCAATAGACCAGAGTGCCAAGAACCTTGGGCATTTGTCATGTCTAAAACAATAAAAATTCACTGTGTAGAATAATTTATGTTACCATTTCACCCCTTTGCAGAACAATCCATTCTTACACCCACACACCTGTTATCCAATAAAAACACTAGTTCTGACAAACTCAATTTCTCATTGGCTAACAGCCTTAAAAAACTAAGTATGCACGTGAAAAATGCCTTTGGCACTCAAATGTGTTTGAGCCTATTTTTCCTTTCCAGAACCTATAAAAGAAAGAAATTCAAACCAACTTACCAATCAGAATTCCACACTCAGTGAGATGCCAACCAATTCCATGCCTGTTTAAACTTTGACTTTCCCGTGCGAATTAACCTCTGACTCAACAACCTTTTGGCATACTCAATCTCTCTTTTAAACAAACTTCTCAAAAATTCATTTACTTTACTTGAGAAAGTGAAATATATATTCACTACATATTAGTAACAGTAACAAACAAACTACAACAGCTATGGTACAGTAGGTAAAGTAAGTGCAATAGGTAGAGTCACAAGATAATTTCTGGTCAACATTTGGTTTCCATTTTATGATTATCATAACTAGATTATCTACCTTTTACTCGCTTCATCACCTTGCACCCTTCATATGTTGCAATTCAGAATGTCACTTCCATCTTTTTGTCCTGCTAACAACAGCAATAAGGCAAAGCAACAGTAATAAGGCAAAATGGTCACAAACTAATTTCAAGTTTATAAGTTACAATAAGTTTAGAGACCAAATCATATTTGCAGTAAAGGATTTATGTCAGTTGAAATTAGGATGAGGTAAAAGTCTTAAAATTTCATTGACCTAACACTAATCGAAGAGAGCAATGGAAATCAGAACTGGCACCTATTTGTTCCAACAAAAAGAAAAGAAAATTTAGTTATCAGCCAATATTTTGGAACAGATAGACTATGTGTGTCAGCCCATTAGCAAAAAGTACAGACGAAATCTAAAGAGGAGATCTACTAAAAGCAAAGACAAATGCCATAGACTGGAGGGCAAAAATATAAATGTATCTGCATTCCAAATTCTTTTCTTTTGTTGTTTATTTTCAAAAATAACCTATCATAGAAATTCAAATACAATTTTTGTTGGCTCCAATCTTTTATTGGAATAATTGCAAAAAACACAAATGCATGCTGGGATTTTTCCTAACCAATAAGATAGGCCACTTCTTGGTCTAATCAGATTTAAGTCTATTTGTTCTTGTCCTGAAGTCAGAATGTTGTGGTTGTTTGTCTGTATCCTCTCTTGTGCGTAAACAACATTCTTAGTTTGTGACTGTTTTGCCTTATTACTGTTGTCTTGTCTTGCTCAATATTATTTTTTACCCTGTTCTTTTTTCTTTCCTTTCTTATTGTAAACTTTGTCAATTTTGTTTGTTGGGCATTTCTGCCAATTACATTTAACCTTGGCCAATTTACAATTTTTCATAAATATTAACTCATTCAAGAATAATAAACACTATCAATTTTTTTTTTTTTTTTTACTTCATCTCAATAGACATATTTTTCAAAAATTAAGGAATGATGCGGCACAGTAATAATTTTTTTATCTATTTCATATTCTAATCACATATTTTCAAAATTTAACATTTTGATGGCATCAAAAGTGGATGACATTTTCCTCATTATTCTTAAAGAAAATTAGGATTTATCTGGCCTCATATTCTAATCACATTTTTAACCAACCAACAAGTTAAAATAGTATACCACCATAATGAATTTTTAAAAAAGCTTAAAAATATGTATTTGCAATATAAAACCAGAAAAAAATATTTACTGTCAGTAATCCCTAGAAATTTTTATGCTTTAATCTAATCAAGATGTTTTGTATAGCTTTTCACATGAAGTGAATTAGTTGTGCTATACCTGTTACATAGGTATCTCCACATTCTTGTAAAATAGTACTCATTTTGTAATATTCTGTTAATCATTAGATTAGCTAATTTTCTTTGAAACTCATATTTGAATCCTACTTAGAATCTTTAGTTTCTATTATAAATAGTACAGGTAAAATATTTTAAAAAATGCGACTTCCAAATTTAGTTTTTCAGATCCAAGTCTATTTCGATAAAATTACAGTAAACAAATGAAATGTTTTTAGCAGACATGTATTCAAATGTCATCCAGTCAAACTGAAATCCTGTAAGAATTTTGTTCATTCAAAGACAAAAGAAACTTATAGTTGCATTATACAGTTTTCATATTGCTTTATTTTTGTTTTTATTTTAAATGCAAAATAAATGATCCATGTTTTGATTTTAAATTTATAAGGCTACTATAAAATAGATACCTCTGTGAAGCAAGTTGGAATTAATGGACTGAATCAAAACTATTGGCTGCTTAGGTCTAATTATTGCTTGATGTGAGAGCATCACTGTTAACGAATAGCACAATCTTTGCAAAATCATAAAAAAATCTCCCAACTGCCACTTCTGAACGCTTCCACTTCCATCCAATTTGTCTCTGCCTTTCACTGTCATTGTATACTGCCTTTGAAAGTGGGTGGTTGTCCTTGTATGCAAATGACTGACATTTATAAAAAGGCTCAACATCACGCATGTGCCTTTGATCTCTTGTAAATGGTGGTTCAGCAGGTCAGACACCTCTGGCACTTTCGATCAGGTAAGTACGAATATCTATCTTCACATTCCCCTCAATCATATGATCACACAGATGACAGGTGGGGGGTCATTTCACTCTAGCATTCCTTCACAATGGGACAAGAACTTCCTACCTGGCCAAATCGTCAGACATGCTAGGGACTGAACCAGAATCCATGGAATGAGGGGGTGCGATAAAGGATGGTCCCACCTTTCCCTTGCTCTCAGATGGAGTGCCACTGCTGCCTGGTTCTTGCCATTCATTACTCCCTGACAATGTATTACTGCCATTGTCCACTGGCAGCCCTGAACTGAGTCATAGACGCACGTCTCCCATGTGCCATTGACAACCACTGACTGTGGACTAGTTATCCTGATAATGCAACATTATAAATTTCAATGTTCACCATCCCTGTGGAATTTTCTCGGGGAATGCATCCCCCTCTCTGTATCAGGCCAACATCCCTTGGTGGCCAGGTGGAGGTACAACATCAATTCTTTTCAATTTCAAATCTGGTACAAATGCAGCAGATTGGTGGATATAAACAAGGAATACATGTCGTCCTTGGGTGTGACATTGAACCAACATATGGCTTCCATGATGTGGCAGCTCTTCTGTGCAGCAATCCGTTTTACTGTCCAATGACACCTGTCCACAAT
Organism: Acanthosepion pharaonis; assembly: GCA_903632075.3. NCBI lineage: Eukaryota > Metazoa > Mollusca > Cephalopoda > Sepiida > Sepiidae > Acanthosepion > Acanthosepion pharaonis. Next base: position 100,212 of record CAHIKZ030000731.1, on the reverse strand, counting down.
AACATTTCCAGATGGTTTAGAATCGGACACCACATTCACCCACAAACTGTCTGAATTGCTGACTGAAGAAGGCAGTTTCATTATCAGCCAGGAGCTCGGCTGGGGGCAGCATTCAAAAAACATGGACTCCAACTGCTGGATCAAATTTTCAGTGTCGTGCTGAAGCAATGGCCACTAGATTGAAAACTGTATGAGGCAGCAACTGATCAGTGCCGAAAAGTAGCAATTGTTGTAGTGTGTGATGTCCATGCCTAGCTGCTTCCATGTTTCATGCACATAGCCCCTCTCTGCTGTCATTGCACCAGTGCTGGGTCTACAGACTGACACTCTTCACAACTCCAAATGACCAACTTCACTGCTGCTTTCAACACTGACAGGTCAATCCTATATGCAAAATATGTCTACTTAACTCCAGGGTGCCAGCTGTGTCAATGAACCTCAGTCAGGTTACCCACGGCAAAAGCACACACTGGCTGTATTAGGTCTGATCTCCTTCTGCACATCATTGAGCCACCTCTTTGGAAATCTAGTCAGTAAGTCTACCCAGTTCTGGTCAGATCTTACTAGGGCCACATCAACCAAGAGGTTCTACTCCTTCACATATGGGGTCAGTGTGTCCAGTCACCATCTAATGAGCATCTTCCTCACGGCTTTGGTGTTCAGCCAAGACTTGCCTGTAAAAGTATTGGTCAACCAGTGGCACATGCAGAGGGAGTCTGTTTTCGCATGTAACACTGACCTGCCACTTGAGTGTGAGTTTGACTCCTCTTAGCACAGCACCCAGCTCCACCACATGGATATGTCGGCCACAACCAACATACATCTCAATGATGCCACCATCAGCATAAAGTGCCACTCCTGCAGCCAGTGAACTCACATTCACCCAGACATCCAGTTCCCTTGGACCACATACCAATCTCCCTAGGCAGGATCTAGTTGCTGTACCTGGGCAAGTGTGTATTATCATACGACCCAGGAGCATCACCGATTTCGTCATCCCAGTTCTGTGTGACGGCAGTGGCTCAGCATTTGATGAAGCCTGTCACTACTCGCAGCTATCCACACATGGGGAAACTGCCCCACCAGTTTGCCACAACATGGAAAAGATGCCACTCCGTGTCATGGTCATAGGACTGTTCACCATACTATTTCCTTGTCGTCATCGCAGTTGACCATGCTTCCCCCAGACTTCTAGTCCCAGCCCTCTGACACCATTCCGCAACTTCTCTGCATCCTTGCTAGCCATTCCATACAGTTTGAGATACTTCCTCACGGATTCTGTTGATGCCACATCCTCATTTATTTATTATCTATCATCCATATATGCCAACGTCGCACTCTTTATCATCTCATCCTGCACTAACACAGCCTTGAGCACAGACTGCATTATCCGGGGCACCACATTCAGGCCAAACCCCAACCTGGTTAGAAAATATCTCTTTCCTTTGAATATAACTCTCTGTAAGTACGCTTTCTTGAGGTCCAGAATGGGTACATTTGTGGTAGTCCATTACAGAACGCACCTTATGTTTGTTGGTCATCAGCAGTATCATTCCCTTGGGCAGGCCAAACTCCTCATCAATATATGGCAGCAACCAATTGTTGTCCATCCAAGTCTGCAAGACATGCTTGTACTGCTCCCTCAGCTCGCCAGATACTAGATATTCAGAAATCCTATTTCCAAGTTTCTCACACTATGACGAACACTCCCTGCTGCTCGTCAAATTTCACACTAAAATCAGTTTCATTGATGCAAAGTGCTGCACACACAGGCCATGTTTCCTCAAACTTCATGTTTCCAGACTGCATGATGCGAATGCTGTCAAGTGCCTTAATGGCATCAATGCTAAGCAATAGATCAAAATCCAGAGGCTTCCCTCAGCATAACCAGCACAATGATCGCAGCAGTTTCACCAGTTTGCTGTGCAAATCCTAACAGTGCTGCTTCCGCAGCAGGTCTGCATGGCTCCAGTTAATGTGGTTACCACCATGTCCTGCTTCAACCAAGACTGACATAACTTTGCGCTAAGAATGGAAAATAAGTACCCAGAGTTGAGAAGAGCCAAGCATAGTGCCCCCATCAATGTAGACAGTGATGATAGGTAGCGCTGAGTTCACCTGTTGCCTGGGGTATAGACCAGCACCAACGTCTTGTCTTCAACTTCATTTCCTCTACAATTTGTGACCAGGTGGCCGGTCTTGTTGCACCAATAACAACACACACAATGGCCTGCCCTCTGCGTGTATCACAAGTTGACAAATGCCTATTGAGCTTGTCATGATGTAAGTAACCTACATACTGAGTTTGAATGATATTGGAGAAAAAAAATGTTGAATTTATTGATTTTTGGTCAGCTTTATCAATTATTGATTTTTCAAAAAATTATCAATTTTTTACGCTAAGAACCTATCTCTTACATTGTACAATGTATGTGCCTTGTTTGGTCAAAATGGGTTGGATGGATCTTGAGTAAAAAGGTATCAGACAGACAGACACACAGACATCCTCTGTTTAATATATAAATTCTTTCAGCACATTATGTTGAAAGATGAAAATGGGATATTCTTGATATGTAACTTCAATGGCAAAATCAAGCAAATTGATGGTAACTTTTCTTAATAGACATTATGAGATCTATAAATCAGCATCAGTTCCTTTTGATGGCAATGAAAGATCAAAGTTCAAGATCAAGAAAGCAATATTTTATTTGAAAATTTCTGTCCTGCTAATGATAATAAACAAGAGGTGTAATGTAATTTTTATAGGGCACACATACTAGCCAGGGGCTGTGAGAATGTATGAATTAGCTCAAAGAAATATTCTAGCTAAATACAAAAGGTTTACGCTGTTATGTGACTTACAGTTGTTTTTTTTTTTCTGTGTAGCATTTGCTACTCTCTACTTGCTGAGAGTTCCCTTCAAGGAAGGTAATCTAGCAATTCAGTCAGTACTATACTGCATGGCAATACAAGAGGATTTCATTTTTTTTCTAAAACAAATTTTTTTTTTTTTTTTAAAAGCATTTCACCCCTAGCAAGACGGGAAGCCACTAGGACGCAAGGGGTTACAGAAAACTTAGAGCAAGATCAGATAGGTGTGATAGAAGAAAGGATGAGGGTAGTGGAGAGATCAAGGCAACTGGAGATGTCGATTGACATTACACTTGAATAGCTGAGATTATAGCTCACAGGGAAACAGGAATAGGGAAGGAGTTCCACAGGCGAGATGTGCAGACATGAAGCTATTGGAGTAGAAGAGACGGCTACATTTAGGAGTTTCTGACAGTGAAGGGGTGAGAGCGGGATGCCAGCCTTGTATGGCGCTTGAACTCATGACGTCTGGGAACCAAGTGAATGCAGCTCCTCGGAGCAATTTCCATGAAAGTATTTGTAGAACAGACAGAGGAGGCAATTGCGCCTCTGAGAAAGTGACTGTAGACTAGACGCCAGAGCAGGGCCAACTATATTGCATATCTGCCTCTGAACCTATCAAGAACCCCGAGGCAAACAGAAGGGGCACCAGACCATATATGTCAGCAATACTCCATGCAAGGGCGAATGGTTGATTTGTAGATCTGGAGGATCGACTCGGGGAGAAAACTTCCTGGCGGCACAGGAGTTAACTTTCCTTGCAGTTTAGAAGCAATTGACTCAATGTATTTATTCCATTGAGTCAATTGCTTCGTCCACCGCAAGAATAAAGTTGTAAACCTAAAAAAGGATGACCTCAAATATTTTAACACCATATAATATGAGTTTTATAGATTTTGATACAACAGGCTCAGTAATTATAACACATGAATTTTAGTACAAAAGTTCATTTGATGCCAAAATGGACTTTGTATGATGGCATTTTGGATTTTTAAAAAAAAAAATGAAATTTATATGCCTATGAAAATAGTAACTATAATTATGTGTCATTTGTTGTCTGGAAAGAAGAAACTAAGAGTGAAATTCATCTTGTGAATGGCATTACTGAAGAACTGACAAGGTAAATTCAGAAAAAAAGAAAAGAGAAAGACTATCAAATTTGTTGGATCATCCACAATATTTAGCTATGTTACATTCTTACATTTTGTGTTCATATTGAGGCTGTAATCACAAATGGAAACTCTGGAAATTTCCTACTACTTTTGTAGTTATCAAAGCATGATTCAATCGAGAAAGATCATTTACAGAAGCAGGAGTTATATTTTTCTCCTGAAATCCAAAATGAACTCACAAATTTCATGGCTTCACATGTGCAAAATCGTTTGTCAGAAATTTATAGAAACAAATACTATGGTATATTGTTTCATTCCACACCTGATTTAGTCTAGTGAGTGCAATTGGACCAAATAATTTGGTTTGTTGACATCAACTTTGAATTTAAAGAGTCATTCACTAACTTCATACAAATAAATGAAAAATATGCTGAAAACTAAGCATAAAATTAAAAGTGGTTGGACTTTTAATTGAGTGATTTTTATTCACCATGTTATTATAATGATATTGTCATCTTTCTGGTATTCAACAAAGAATACTCAGCAAAAATTCAAAATCATGACAATTATTTGAATATAATATGTCTCCATGCAGCAAGTAAGAAAAAAAAAACAGTTATTGCCTTTTTCAATATATTTAAGAATAAAATGAAACAGGAGATTTCTGTCAAGCATGAATTAATATCTCAGAGTGCAAGATAAGAGGTAGTAAAAATTGTACAGTAAAAACTGGATGGATTGTTAGGATTTTTAGAATAGTTAAATAAGAATGGCAACAAAACTGAATGAAGATGTTATACTCATAATATTTTGCAATGCATGCGTGTACTTTTGCAGAAATATTTTCTATCAGTTGAGTCTAGAAATGTTTTCAGGATGAAAAGAATGAATTTTAGAGACTTAGCTGCTGATCTTAAGAAACTGATAGAATCACATAAAAGTGCTGTCATGAAGCATTTAAAATGAACAAGAATCAATATTAAAAATGTGAGTAGACTATTGAAAGAAAAATAAACAAATGGACAGCAAAAATGCAGCTGATAGCTGAACATGTTACATCATTAATATTTTTTGATTGCAAGATTTAACTTTACTGTTGGGATTTCTACAAGATGTGTCAAATATTGTTTTTATTAATATTATAATTTCACAAGGTGAAGATATTTTGTGGAATTTATGAATTGCACTGCAGATTTTGCTAATTGTGAATGATAATTAAATAAGGTGAAATTAATTTTTACATATCTAAGTACCTCAATGACTCAAGACCTACATAATGACTTGGCAATATCAAGTATTGAAAGAAACATACTTAAATTTTGATAAATGATGCATTTGCCACAGCAAAAGTACAAAAAGTTCATATCTTATAGTAATGGACATATAAATTAATCTTGAATACCTATAAGATATAGTATAAGATATAGTTAATTTTTTAAACTAATAAAATTTATTGTCTTTAAGCCTAAACACTATCTTATTAATCCGTTTCATAATCTATATACATAACAAATGATTGACTTCTAATACAAAACTAGAGAAATAATAAATGCTTATGACATTACACTACCTATTTGATATGGATATCACAAAAAGATATCAATGAATTTCAATAAAATTTAGTGGAATAGAGAGAACTGAGCAAATTTTGAGGTGGATCAATGCAAAATTATCTTACCTAGTGAGGTAGTTACATGTCCACAGCACAATCTTAAAATATTGTTAATGAGTTTCTATGAAATTTAGTGGCAGAGTATGCTATGGGTGATAGAATTTTGAGCAGATTAATAAATTTCTATAGCTACTTACCCTGCAAGTAGTTTTAATGGCAATAGTGTATATGCTCTCTGAGTGCTTTTTAGGTTATTTCATTAAGTAATAAGTCACAAGATAAATAATCAAAACATTTCAAAGATGAGAATGCTAAAATTATCTTTGCCCTCTGGTGCTGAGAATTCTTTGCTATACCACTCATTTTATCAGTGGTAAAACTAATAATAATTCATCAAAATACATCTCTCCCTCTATATATTATATAAAAAAAGAGTAAACACTTTTTCCATCTGTGGCAGAATGCACAACTAAAGAACTTCACTCACTGTGTGTTTTCATGGCCCAATTCATTTCCACAGGTGGCAAGTCTTACTGAAAGATAATTAATTTTATTGAGTCACCATCTCTAGACTGGTTGCCAACAATGGTTTCTTGAAAAGAATCTATTTTCAGATGAAATCCTTTGAATCTACCTGGTTTTGATAAGCAGGATATTTTTCTAAAGGCATTTTTCTACTTTGATATTGCTAATATGTAATTTGTTTTTTAGCATTATGGAAAGATCTAATAAAATATCTGGCCATAAAGAATTAAAACAAAGAAAAAATTCTTACCTTGTCAAATGGAATTTGAAGCAATTCTAAAACAACCAATTGTGCAGCCATGTTGCGCAAAAGACGTTGCTCATGTTTGCGAGGTTTTTTGCCTCCAGTTTCTGGACATTCTTGGACACACAGTTTGGTTAAACGCAACAGTATCTGACAGAGACAAATATTGAGATATATATATATATATTATATATGTGTGTGTGTGTGTGTTTGATACCTACACATATGTGAGTAAATAAACAGTTTTATTTTATTCATGTTTAATAATTAATAAAAATAATCACTAAGAATTTAGTTTATAACACAAGAAATAAAGGCACAATCCTTTCACTATGTCACTTTTATACTCCAATAGTACAGGGTGTATAAAAAGAGGTTAATTCAAAGGTGAAATGAGCTAATATTAGTGCCCAATTAGTTAGTACAGCATCTTCATCATGGATGACTAACAGAACATCCAGAAGGAAGTCATTTCTTAAATTAGTCAATATTAAACATAAAAAATATTAGTGCACAATTAAAATGAACGAAGCCTTGCAATTTTGGAATACCTATTTTCAGATAAGAACTTCCTATTTGCCCAATTTTTGAACAATGAATGAATTAGGCTCTGATTATTATATAGACAAGAATTTTGTTTTATCTACAAAAGAAAAGCTGATCTCCAGTTGGATATAAGCCCTATTTCTTTCATTTTCTCTAGTATGGAACAAATTTAAGCTTAATAAATATCCATAATAGCATTGTCATTATTGGATAATAATAATCTCATGAGAAAATGAGAGTAACAATGAAACACTTGCTTTTAAAAGTGGCAATAGTACAATTTATAAGATAAAATGAGATAATCAAGGTTATGGCTGGAAGGTTAACATTGTCATTTAATTTTTGATGTATAGATAGTTATTGAGTAAAACTATAAATAGTAAAAACTTCTAATGTCATTGAATACAACATTTTAAACCACTTTTCTGAGTACTATTTTTCATTGAAAACATTTTTAATCCAAAATACATTTGTTTATATATCCTCGTAAAAATTAATTTTCAGAAAATAATTCATTAACAACAGTTTTTATATATTGCTGCAATTTTTACTTTTGAAAATTTAGTGCAATTCCAAAACTGAATTCACTATTTTTCTCTATATAAAATTGCATTTGCTTTGTTGCAAATGTTAAGCTGTTTTGTATATAATTATTGGTTTGAACAAATTCAAATATTTAGTATCATTTTTCTCTGTTCACATTAACATTTTAACCAAGCATCCTCACAATCTTAGTGAGATAATATACCTCTTTTTTCTTCTTGTAGTTTGAAGCTGCATATAAGTCAATATTTGGACCTAAGTCAAGATCAATGGCTGAGCCTTGATCAGCTCCAATATCCTGTAAAAGAAAAATGTATGCTTCATAACTGCATAAAGAGTCAGTACAAAGAAAAATATTTGTATTATCTCAATATAATTGTTATTTATTAATAAAAAATAAAAATTAAAAACTTTACAGACAAGATCTTAGAATTAAAACATTTCTTAAAAATATATAATGAAAAGTAAAATACTCCAGTTCTTTTAATGAACTATTAGAAATGGTGAAGAAACAAATGAATAAATCAGTTTTAAAATGTAATGAGTTTTAATTTAAGCATTTCTTTTCACACACAAATATGTCACAAGCTTACAATGATAAAATTTAGTCATTTTTTTCTTATCAAAGAAACTGCATGAGAGTGTGTGTGTATATATATATATATATATATATATATATATATATAACTTTTTTTATGACAAACTTCATTTTAGAATAAAAGTTGGATTTCTTTAAAAGTTAAAACTCACCCAAGCATGTTGCTTACGCATTTTGTTTTCCTTTTTTTCCTAAAAAAAACAAAAAAAAACACTTGGGTTAGGATATGCAAAAAGTTTTGTTCTATTAAAATAAACGACAAAAAAAAAAAAAAATCTTTTATATAGACACGCATAAAAACTGCATTCAATGGCTTCTACACGGTATCAACTCACTCCCTTGTTTCTAGAATTCATATTATAGTTATCTGCAAATGTTGTCATTAAGCTTAATTATTATTATTAATTATTGGCACTGATATGTAACTAAGGATGTCAGAGAAGAGAACAGTTCAAACAATTAAGAAAACTCAGGGAAAACAACTCGATAAAAATAGTTACTAGATCTGCAGTTATCTCCCTTAGACATTTAAAATATATATATTTAAAATTCCTCAGAAGCCGGTAACCTGTATAGACTAGAAATTGCTCAGAGCATTTTAATGGTAATACATAAACACTACATCTTTATATATTGATAGACGTGTACGTATGCTATTTATGCACGTCCACATTTCTCGACCAATTTCATGGAAATTGTACACACATGTTGCAAATTTACCAAAGTATGTAAAGACCAACTTTTCAATCTCCAGTCTCCCGGGTTTGGCATAAAAATCAATAAGACTGAAGGTGGGTACAACTTTTTGCAAAAACCAAGGCAAAATTACATGCAACAAAACTTTTTACTGGATGAGCTGATTTTCTTTGTACTTGCAAAAAAAAAAAAAAAAAAAAACATAGCTCATGTTATGAGGTTTATGCAGAGTGCTTGATAGTTTTCCTGCAACATCAGCTTCACACAAAATATTGCAAGAAATCTTTAAAAAAATTGGGTTTTTCGTACTACTTAAAACAAAAACTTGAATAACTTCCTCATTTTTTATCTGATCATCTTCAAACATGTCGCAAAAAAATTTGCCACCATGCAAGAAATAAGACAGTCCTGCTCTCCTCCCTGCCTATAATGAAAAACTACAAAAAACTATTCAAAAACACATTTTTCAGCCATAACTCCCTGGTTTTTCATCCAATACTTTCCAAATTTGCCATGTAAATTACATATGACACACAAATAGTCTCGTGTGAATGTTTGGTTTAGATTATTTCAGTTAAGTGGATGAAATCTGTGACAAACAAAGCCCAAAATCGGCTTTTGTCATTTAGTCAATAGTTTCTTCATATGATTTCATCCTAAATTGGCATTCAAACAACCTTTGATTCAAAGATTGTTTGACAAGGATTATTGAAGTGTTAAAAGGGAAAATTCCTGAAGAATCTCTTATTAATCCCAGCTTTACAGTAAACATATGAAGAAGGAGGGGAGTTTTCATGCATTTGCACTTGAATCAAGCTCTGATGCTCCGTCCTTGTTTCATTATTAGGGTTTAATACTCCCCAAAACTAATTACTCCATACTAGAAAACTTTAGTACTACTAATACTAAAAATGTTATCACAAGTGTAATTTTTGCAGAATAGATGAGCACTATGCCAATTATTGTAAAAATTACCCTTCTTTACGTGCTAGGTTAGAGAGGCGTAAAGAATTAAATTTAATTAATTTGTGTACTAGCCCTAATCATAAGGCTCTTCAGTGCATAGCTAGTAAAAATAGTTTACAATATTCCTGTAAAATTTGTTTTTACAAATCCCATGTGCAAGATTTGTGTCCCAAGGGTGAAAAAACCAAATTAAATACTAATTTATGCATTGAGCCTAGCACTGAAAAAGAAAATATTCTACTTTCTACTCCCTATTTTAAAATATCTGTCACCAAGGAAAACAAAGTGTTTTCCTTTAATTGCTTGACACTGCAAGTCAGATCATATTTTTCAGACTTAGTCCTTAAAAAAATTACATTATGAAACAAATACTTCCACTACTAGAGAATAAGATGTAAAAGCATTTCTTGGTTTCAGTCAGAAGTTTTTGCAACAAACAAATGTTAATGTAAAACTTACTAATTATAAAACGTTACTGATTTTAAATCAATAATAAATTTGATATAAATTTTAATTTCAACCATTTGGGAAGGGTGATAAATAATTTGAAGGGTCTCAACTACAGACTAGCTGGTGACTTTTCTAATATGGACAATAATGATATTTATAGTTCAAAGATTATTAGGGATAGATATTTTTCAGTACATGAGGCCAATGTAGTTAGTAAAATGCATGAAGAGATCAACATGAGAAATTCCCATTGGCATAATTCGTTTTGGATATATGTCTAATTTCTTGCTTTCAGAGCATAGATGGAAGTAAGGAAGAAAGACTGTGATAACTATTATACCATCATAATACAGTATTCTTCCTGTCCAATCACTCACATGAATTTTGTTTTGTCCCCAAAAGTGGATTATTTTGAATATTTGTGACAGGTTTGAAAACAGCATGGTCAAAAGAAATCTGGATAAATGTTTAGTCTAGAGTCCATGCTGTTGTCTGGATAAATGTTTAGTCTAGAGTCCATGCTGTTGTCTGGATAAATGTTTAGTCTAGAGTCCATGCTGTTGTCTGGATAAATGTTTAGTCTAGAGTCCATGCTGTTGTCTGGATAAATGTTTAGTCTAGAGTCCATGCTGTTGTCTGGATAAATGTTTAGTCTAGAGTCCATGCTGTTGTCTGGATAAATGTTTAGTCTAGAGTCCATGCTGTTGTCTGGATAAATGTTTAGTCTAGAGTCTATGTGTTGTTGGATAAATGTTTAGTCTAAGTCCATGTTTTAGATAAATGTTTAGTGGTCCAAAAGTTTTGAAAATGTTTAAGAGTCTATGTTGTTGCTTTGAAAATTATTTCATTGTTTTTTATGATTGTTTTTCATGAGTAGGAAATGGAGAGAATTCTGAAACAATCTGTTTCCCCTAAAGATTATGGGAAATATATTTGAATACCTCATAGGCCCGTAACTAAAAGTGATGAACAGACTAAAATTTGACCAGTATTTAATTGTTCACTTAAAACTGGCAGTGAACCGTCATTAAATGAAGTGGTTTACCCTGGTGTCAATTTGATGAACATGTTAGATTTGATAATGTCATTTTGAAGTAATAGTTTCTTAATCAATATTAAAAATGCCTTCCCTATGATCAAGTTAAAAATAAAAATGATAGAAAAAAGGAATGTGAAAATTTGGTTTGCTAGATATACAACTGGTTTATAGCAATTCGTTTAATTTTGTTATCCAACACAATGTTAACAAATACCCAAATGATTTATGTACTATTATGGTAAGAGATATTTTTTATAATAATTTTTATGTTGATAAGTTGATTAAAACAAGTGATTTTCATGAAGAATTGATATATTTATATAAAGAATCTGTGAAAAGAATTGCAGATGGAAGTTTTGATTTGTGTTCTTGCAAAACCAAATTGCCTGTTAGACAATAAAAGTGTCTGTTAGACAATAAAAATTTGTAGAACATAGTATTAACTTAGAAAAAATAGGATATAAATATAATAGCATCAAAGATAGTTTATAAATTTCAATAGGAATTTTACATTTCTCTGCCAACACCAAAAGAAAAATACTGTCGCAAAACTCAAGTGTGCCTTTACCTTTGTGTTTGCCACTGACAATTAAAGGGAGAATACATCTAAGTGACTTGCGGAAATTAAAATTATCCTGGAATGAAATTATATCAATAGAATACCAAAAGAGTTGGAATAATTTACCTAAGGAGCTTGTAGAGTACTTTTGAAATTTACCAGATGTGCAGTTGTCAGTTCAATTCTTTTGTGATGCCTCTAAAAAGGCATATGATTTTACCTCCTATATGAGACAGGGTTCTATATCCTCTTTAATTTTGGTTAAGGCTAAGTTAGCATCCATAAAAGTAAAGTCTTTGCCTTCACTTGAGTTATTATCAGTGTACTTAGCTGTAAAATGCATTAAGGACATATTGAAACCTTTATCAAAAGTTTGTATCAAAGATGTAGTTATTGCTGTTGATGCACAAACAGTATTATCTTGGTTATTGTCTGATAACATAAAAAACAGTTGGTCAAGAACAGATTAAAAAAATATTATAGTAGCCCTAGGATGATTAAATTTTAAATATGGATTAACAGTAAAATTTAAATATGTGCCTTCTTCAGGATTATCTTTTTGATAGGTTTAGAGAAAACTTTAAATATTTTAAAGTTTTAACCAAGAAGGATCTTAATGGCTAAACAAGGATTCAGGAGCTTGCCTGAAAGTGGTCTACATTGCTTGAGTGATTGTAACAAGGAAGTTACTCAAAACCAAGTATATATCACAACGTTAACTATGCTAGTTCTTTAGAATCAGTCATATCTTTGGAGAAAAATTCTAAATTAGAAATTAACATTAATGTTCAAGTTCAAGTTCACTATTAAATTTAAACATTCTGATACATCAAACCATAAGCAACATGGTAAGATATATCTGCTCAAATGGATACAGAACCAATCATTTGGTAAAGAAATTTATATATTAATATCCTCAAACTGAACAGATCCCTAAATTAGTAACAGATTTAAACCCGTTTTTAGATGAAAATGGTCTAATTCACTATTTACATTGTTCAGACTATTGTCCTCATGTTGCCATATTTATCACAATGTTTCGGCCATTGTATACTCTGGCCTTCAGGTGGTTGGAATGTCGAACTGAACATATTATTTCGCTCACTGGGGTAGACTGTTCTAGTTCCATGTCTAATGGATGTCAGTTATCAGTTATCTCCTGTTAATTCCCCTATCCAAGTTCTCCATCACCTTAACCAGGTATTGAACTCACACTCTTTGGGTCCCGTCACTGGATCTAACTAATGTTTTTATCCACTGTGCCATGTGTCCTTGAGGAGATCTGTGTTGAATTTTTGGGTATTAAAAATCTAATGTCCTCAGCAACCATTTTTCTTACCACTGCTCTATTGCAATTTTTGCTGTTATCATTGCATGTTTTTTTTTTTTACCAGAGCTCATATTGCAATTTTCGTTATTGTTGTTATTGCTTTTTCTCTGGCACTCCTTATTACTGGTTCCCATATTGTATTCATTTCTATGCTTGGTCAGCTCAGGAGAATTTTGTGGCCTAGCCTATGCGCTGATTCCTTAAGTTGACAAATTTTCCAATGATGTTCTTTGTCTATGATTTCAACCTCATCCCACAGAGGGCAGTGATTTCCCTTTTCTCTCCATATGTGGTAAACCACGCCTGATTTTTCCACTTCCCCTTGTGTTACAGCTTTTTGGTGTTCTTGAAGCCTTACCTTAAGGGGGCAGCTTGTCTCCCCTTTATATTTCTTTCTGCAGCTGCACGGGATAGCGTACACACAGTACTCCTCCTCATGTTCTCCTCTATGGCGGGTCTTTACTCGGGAGAGATATCCCACTTTTGAAGCTTGTCCTGATGTTATATGAACCACAGATCCTTTATATTTTCTCCAATAACCCCTTCACATAAGGCAGGCAGACTGTTTTCTGAGTGTTGTTGTCCTCCTCCTCTTGTACTTGCCTATCCCAGTTTATTGAGGCTGCTGCCATGTACCCAGGGTAGTTGTTACATAGTAGGGTACTGCTTATACTGACCAGTTCTTTATCTAATGTCTCTGGGTTGCAACTTATGACTTTTGCTTGGTGTTGTAAGCAGCGGACGATCCCTTTCTTTATGCTGTATGGATGGTGGGAGTTGAAATTGAGGTACTGTCCGGTGAATGTCAGTTTGTGGTACAGTGTAACCCGGATATAAGAGAAACCCGGATATAAGAGAGATTTTCTCTGGTCCCAAATTAGAGCCTGTGTTAATGTATATAAAATAGACAAAACCCGGATATAAGAGACTTCTTCTCCGGTCCCAACAACTCTCTTATATCCGGGTTACACTGTATATGGATGTCTTGAACCCATGCTCTGTTTGAGATATTAAAACATCCAGGAATGGGAGTGTGTTATTACTCTCTTTCTCCATCGTGAACTGTATCGAAGGTCTTATTGAGTTCACATGGTCCAGTAGAACCTGGACATCTTCCTGGTGTGGCCAGAGTATGAAGGTGTCATCTACATATCTTAACCATAGTGGTAAAAAAAATGGTTGCTGAGGACATTAGATTTTTAATACCCAGAAATTCATACACAGATCTCCTCAAGGACACATGGCACAGTGGATAAAAAAACATTAGAGATATAGATTCTAATGCCATTTCCTCAAAGTATTCCATGTATATATTTGCCATTGCTGGTGATAATGGCGAGCCCATTGCTAAGCTCTCATCCTGTCAATATATGTGTGATCCCATTCTGAAGTGTGCTGTTTGTGTATAGAAAGTCAATATCTCCATCAGATTATCTATTGGAATACTGGTTCGTTCTCTTAGGGATGAGTCAGAGGCCACTCTGACTACTGAGAGTGCATCCTCAGTGGGCACCTTGGTGAACAAACTACCATCTTTGATTATTTCCACAAGGTGGGTGGAGTTTCGGACATATGAAAGAGACTTTCTGATCAATGGGTCAATTATATCTACAAGGAAGCGACTCAAAGGGTGGCACACAGAGCCTTGGCAACTAACAATCAGCCTGAGCAGATACCGTCTTTGTGAATCTCAAGGAGACCGTATATGTGAGGTAGTTTGGTGTAATGCTGCGATAACTGCCTATACATCTTAAGTGCGAAGTGATCCTTGTTCTTTGATTAGTATCTGTGACAGTTTGTGTTCCGTTTTCATTGTAGGATCCTTTTTTACTTGGCTGTAGCTACCATTTCTAATGAGGTCTTTCAGTTTTCCTGTATAATCTGATTTGTCCATCACAACAGCAGCATTGTCTTTGTCAGCCAGTAGTATGATTATGTTTTCATTCCTCTGTAGGGACCTGATTTTACATTGTTCGGACTAGAACAGTCTACCCCAATGAGCAAAATAAAGGGTTCAGTTCAATATTCCAACTGCCAGAAGAAGGGTGGAGCATACAACGACCAAAACGTTGTGATAAATATGGCAACAAAGATGAGAACAATAGTCTGAACAATGTAAATTCGGTACATAATAGCTCATCTCAGAAATATAGACAGTTAATGGTCTAATTTGTTTTAGTGGAAGAATAGCTAAGACTAAAATCTATCTGACATTATTTACACAGTATTGCTGTCTCCAAAAC
This sequence comes from Acanthosepion pharaonis, assembly GCA_903632075.3. Classification (NCBI taxonomy): domain Eukaryota; kingdom Metazoa; phylum Mollusca; class Cephalopoda; order Sepiida; family Sepiidae; genus Acanthosepion; species Acanthosepion pharaonis. Next base: position 84,878 of record CAHIKZ030000731.1, on the reverse strand, counting down.
AAAATTAATCATAATGAACATGCATGAAAGATGCAAGCATCTAGGAATTTCTAGTCAGACCCTTAATAAGCTGAAGCTGTCTGGGTTTTGGGTTTCTAAGGCCAGACAGTGTATTAAGAATTACATTTCCACCTGTTATCTTTGTGGAAAATATAATGCACTTTCATTTAAATATCCAAAATTAACTAATCTTCCTAAACAGAGTGAACTTGATTGAACCATTTTCTCATGTAGGAATAGATTTTACAGGACATTTAATGATTAAAAATGTAAAGGGTGAAAATAAGATGTATATTTTAATCTTCACTTGTATGAATGCAAGAGCAATTCATATTGAATTTGTTAAGGAAATGAGTGCTCAAGAGTTTGTGCTAGCTTTTTATAAAGAGTTTTTAGATGGATTTTCTAACTTTAGCATTAAGCACTTCACAATACCACAGCTTGGATGGGCAGTATATGAGAATGCATGATCAGGACTGTCAATGTTTTTATATATACAAAAGGCAATAAATTCACAGCCACTAACTTATCGATGTTCTTCTGATTTAGGTTTGGAAATAATTACCCTCAATTACATTTTATATCCTCTTTCTAAAGAAGACTTGCTGTTAAACATGAATAATGAAAGTATTATTTTGTCTGAATCCCCACTCAAAGGAAAGATGTAATTACATCTCTAGAGATAAGGGATCATTTATTTAATAAATTTTAAAAAATGGTGGTATAATGAATATCTTCTAAGTTTAAGAGAACAATACCAGGATCTGCGTCAAAACAAATATGAAAATATTACTAAGGTAAACAATGTTGTAATTGTAAAGAATCCAGCTAAATCTTGTCCTTATTGGTAATTAGATAGAGTAACTGAGCATATATCAAGTGATGACAAAAGTGTTTGCTCAGTTATAGTTAAAAGAGAGGATGGTCTGACTCAAACTCATTGTTTGAGCTATCTTCATCCTTTGGAATTATCATTAACACATAACTTTAATGCAGTCCATCCAGTATCTGAAAATGAACCTTTTTCCACACCAATCACTAATAGGCACTGATTCAGTCAGAAAATCTAAAAGGTTAGCTAAGATAAAAAATAAAAATCTGATCCTAAAGTTTCTTATATTTGGTATTAGGCTCTTCACATTACATATTTGTGAATTAATGTAAAAATGGACTGACTTCTTTAAGCCAGAATTAATAGTTATAAAATAAGTAAAAGGAAAATATAGTGTTCAAATATTGTGCCACCAGGGAAGAAAGAAAATATTTTTCTATCTCTGGAAATAAATATGCCTTTCAAGTTTAACAATTGTAAAATGTTTTCACATTCAAGTTTTGTTGGCAATGTGGAAATAAAATTTTGTGTAAATGACCAAAATAAAGAAATGCAGTTTGTTTTTTGTACAAAACTAAATGGTTTCAAATATGGTTCAAACATTGTGAAAAAAAATTCCCTGTATGTAATTGTAATATTGTATATTTGCTGTAAAAAATATTGTACATTTACATTCTGTACTTGTGTTAAAAAAAAAAAAAAAAAAGGTAAATAAATGTTCATTCTGAATTGTTCAAAGGTCTGTCATTCAATATAAATTTTATATTGAATGACAATTTATAGAAACTGTTGGTTTCTTGTATCTTTGAGGAGAAAATTGCATTGGGTTTGTTTTTTTTCATCCAGGACCAATTAAAAGGTTTCCCTCTAAATCCTGACAAGTGATTTTGGATCCTACCTGTAGGTTATATAGAAGGGGTGGCTTTGGAGTTAATTCAAGGAGTTGACAAATATCTGCTACTGCAACCCAGGTAACTCTTCGGTCCAAAAAGAAAAACAATATAGAAGAAATTTGACAACTACCAGATGCAAATTGAAAAGTCTTTGGCAGGTGTGATTTCTCTATTCTTCAAAGTTACCATGAACTTTGCTTCAAAAATTGTACCAATTCTTTGATAACTATTTAGAAGTATTTTCTCCTTTTCTACATTTTATATATAGTTTTCTGAGGACCTTATGCAGCAGTGTAATTTTTATTGTAAAAGGGCATATTTCATCTACATTGATAATTTACATGGTTGTTATTGGCCATCATTATACTTGTACTTAACACAATATACTTAATTTGTGTAATTCATTCATTATTTTGTGTGTTAACAATAAATTTATCATTTGTTCTTAAATTCGGCTTGTGTTGTCTGTCTTTGTTGCATGCCCATATAAATTAAATTTTACCTCAAACATCTGTTTGAGCTATTAATTTTTCCAAGAGTTTTTTTAACGAAATAAAAAATTCCTTTACTCCCATTGAAAACTTCTGAGTGGACTGTATTTCTCTTACTAATGGGTTTTTGCCAATTTACAACAGATAAAATGTTCAGCAGGATTTCCTCAAATAATTACAAATGTCCTTTTATACTTTGCAAGATAATTTATACAATTTAGTTTTAAAGTTGTTTTTTAGATTAAAATTAATTATTTTGTACAAAATAGCACAAATACATGTGTAAATAAGTATGATTAGGATATAAAACATCTAATTTTTCCCTGATCAGAAATATAGTCAACAAGTGCTAGAACCCAAATGCTTGTACAATAGTTACCCACTGAATCTAGACATTCTTTTATATAAAACTAGAAATGTTTATTAAAAAAATGAAAGAAAAAAAAAAAAGCAAACTTTTACCACTTAATCAAGTGCTTAAATATGCACTTACATACTTACTTGTGTGAAAGAAAAAAAAAAAAACACTTACTTTTTTACTGTCTTTGTTGCTGTCTTTGTCGTCTTTGTCATCTTTATCTTTTTTCTTTTTTTTCTTTCCTTCTGGTGGTTTGGCTTTGTACACCCAAAGTTCAGACTTTTCTACGAGGAGGCGTAGTTCATCGAGATCCCGCTTAATTTGTTTGTAATTCTCCACATCACTTGCAGATACCAGCAGTTGTACCTTTACAAAGCAAAAATAAAAAAACTTTTTAAATTTTTTTTTTAATCATTTCACCCTGAGCAAGATGATAAAGTCACTAAGAGACAAGTACCTGACTACTTCTGCGATGCTCTACATTGACAAGAACAAGATCAGGCTGAAAATGACATACTGCTGCCATATCTGAGCTGAAGCTGCCCAGTCTTCACTCTCTAGTCTTGATAGAGTTCAAAAGCATCTACACGGCCTTGTGAGTGATGAATTATTATTTTCAACCTTACAACCCCTTTCTCACAGGTGAAACCTTACAAGCTTCTCGCTGTTCTATCAATATTTCCATAGAAAATGTTCCACCAATTCTAACCCTCACAACTAAGACCCACCATGCCATGTATACTGACGTGAACCATATTCATTCCCTTTTTGTATTCCATTAGTAAGAAGGAAGTTCCATGAACTGCTACTTTGTGAAACCAACTCTCAAGAGGATGCTTTCCCAACCACTACAATTTTAACATCTTTGAGTCTAGGGTTAACTATTATCTTTTCCAGATATCCCTATAAACTGTTCTGCTTATTGCTCATAAATAACCTTCAGTAACCATCTACCTTGAGGGGCTCTTGGGCCTTGCATAAGTGAACATTAGTAAAAGAAAGAGAAAAAAAAAAGTAAAGTGACTCCACTGTCAATAGTTAATCAAAATAAAGAATTCCACCATCTTTGTTACAAGTCTTTTTGAACTAGCAAAAGTTTAAAATATTTTAATTTGAAAATACTACACACCACAAGTATATTACCAAGTTACTGTTAAATTTAGTGCCTTTAATACTTTTGTTGCATATAAATTATGACAATTATACAATTAATTGCTATTCTTTTAAATATCAGAAAAATGTTTAGGATCTTCAGAAGACAATCTTATATTTTACAAGTTTTTTTTTTTTTTTTTTAACTATTTTACTATATATGTGAATCAGAAATAAATTTGCACTCAAAAGATTGAGATTAAATCAATTCTTTATTATTCAAAATTACTTAATTTTTTTATTATCTTTTCAATTTAACAAAACTAAAAATCATTAAACCTTTCTCCTACTACTGATGGCATTATATTGAACAGTGTTTCCATAAATAAATTAAAATTGGACAGATATATAATATGGAAATGTTGATAAAGATTATTTACTTGTTTAAATGCTTGAAGAACTTCTTGTCGCTGACTGAAATGTCTGAATAATAGCTGGAGTGCCCCTGACACAACTGCAGGGTAATTATGCATGACCAAATTGAGCAGAACACGCAGGAACATTTTACCACCTTGACCATCTAAGTCAAGTTCAGCTGTTTCAGCACTGTGAAAAAAAAAAAAAAATCAATCAATTAAAAAAAGATAATGGTTCACTTGGATAAACCTTTTAATTATTATTTTTATTTAATCTAAATACTTTTTCATTTTAGATCCTGCAACTTTCCCAAAAAGCATTATACTAAAAGAAAAGTGTCATTTTTCTATTCAATAGACTCATTATGAACTTTGAAACAAATACAGACACCTGTTTTAGAAATAAAAACATTATAAAGTCATTTGAACACTATCAGTTACTAAAGTTCAATTCACTATCTGAAGAGAATTTGGAATCATACATGTCAATGTCCATTGAAAAGGAATTGTTAAATTAATTCATATAGTGAATACAAACAATTGCTCTTAATATAGAGGACAGGACAGGAATTTAATGTGTAAATTGTGTAGTCAACTATTTACAAATATCAACCAATTACTTAAAAAAAAAAAATTATAACCTTCTGTATTTACATTTGGTATCTACTGCCAATATTATGTACAGTACATATTCACTGTAATTATTAATACACAAAAATTCTAATTGTACACTTTTTCCACACACACACATTATATATATATATATATATATATATATAGTGATAATAAGAGACTTTAATTATCTGTTTTGTTTATAATTTTTATTTCATGAATATTGAGATGTTCATCTCATCAGAATGACAACCTGCTCCACAAATGGAGAAACTACACTGGACAGATACTTTAGCTTGATAGTGGGGAGGGATGACAAGAGAAAGGGGTTGGGTAAAGATAGGGCTTAGAGATTTGGGATTAGTAGTGATCAATTTCCTCAACCAAGAATTTACACTTTTTGGATTTTAACATTGTTACTCTGGTTGATACCATTTGTTGTTTTTATGTAGGATAAATCAGGTTGATTCAAGTTAATTGAAAGGATCTTAATCTAAATTTGTTTTTAGGCTGAAGTCTTATAGTTATTGGAGACCATTATAGGAGTGGAAGGGTTGGGGAAGAGGAAGGTGAGAAGGGAGAGGTGGGGTAGTGGTAGCTTTAGCAGCCAGCACTGCTTAGATACTTCTTTAGTCAGTTATGTGCCATGCATGATACATGATCAGGCAATCATGTATCTTTCGATACATGACTGATGAGGCATATTTTTCCCCACAGTAGGTTGCCATTTCTTTCGGTGGTAGACCAGTTTCTATCCGAGGCTATAGAACACAGTCTGTCCTGCTATTTACCCATAGCTGGGGGGAGAAGAGGATTTAAGTATAATAGTTGGATTTGTGTTTTGTTGACTAGCTTTTTCATGTAAAGGCCAAAAGGTTTGACAGCATTTTCTTTTTTATCAAAAAGATTTAGGTTGAAGGTACAGTGATATGCAGGGTTAGACATGATTTCAGTTTTAGATAATATTGTAATGCTAGTTTTTCATGTCTCAACTTTAAAGGTGCCCATGAGGCACCTTTAAAGTCTATATGCAGAAGCATATAGACTTTCTATAGATGATGTTTTGAGAGCCCCCAGAGCCAGTCTTAATCCTGAGTGGTGTATAGGTTCAAGGATTTTTAGATAGGATTTATGAGTCAAACCATATATGAAACATCCGTTGTCCAATTTAGATCTTATTAAAGCTCTATATAATTTTAGGAGTGATATGCAATCAGCTCCCCAGTCAGTGTTTGCCACAACTCATTGTAATGCTTTGAAACATTTCTGCTTTATGTACTTTAAGTGAAGTATGAATGTCAGTTTTTTATCAAAGAATATTCCCAGAGATTTATGATCTGTCATTTCGATTTTGTTCCCTTCTAGTTTTAGGGTTGGGTCATTGTGCATTTTTCTCTGATTACAGAAATTAATACATTTTGTCTTGGTTGGAGAGAATTTAAAACCATTTTCAATCGTCCATTGATTTAATTTATCTAGACACATTTGCAGTTGCCATTCTGCTGTATGCATGTTCTTTGATCTGTAGCAAATCAGGTCATCTACGTATAGTGAACCATCAACACCTTGATTCAGACAGTTAACAATGTTGTTTATCTTTATGTTAAAAAGTGTGACAGATAAGATACAACCTTGTGGAACTCCTTCTTGGATTTTTGAGTCTGAGTGTGTTGATTAAACCCTAACCTTGAAACTTCTATCAGATAAAGTCATTTATCAAATTGGGCAACCTGCCTTTTAATCCCAACTTGTATAAGTCATTCATTATTATCAGCCTCCAAGTTGTCTCATAGGCCGTTTCTAAATCAAAATGGCTATTGTATGTTGTTTTTTAATAAAAGCTTCTCTAATGAAAGTTTCTAGTCTAATGATGTTATCTATGGTACCTCTTTTATTTCAAAAACTACTCTGGAGATTGGAAATTAAACCAACACTTTCAAGATACCAGTTCAGTCTTTTATTTATTATTCTTTCTAAGGTTTTGCATACACAACTTGTTAGTGTTATAGGTCAAAAGTTTTTGATTTATCTTTATCTGGTTTAGGTATAGGAATCACAATATCTTGTTTCCAGCTATTAGGTAATTTTCCCTTAAACCATATCTCATTGAATACATTTTACAAATATTTTATTGATTTTGGAGGTAGTTGCTTAAGAAATTCATAATGAATTTCGTCTGGCCCAGTAGCTGTATTATGTGATTCTCTTATGGCATTTATGAATTCCTCTAGAGTAAAAGGCTGATTATATTCTTCTTTGTTATTTGAATTAAAGTTCTGCCTTGCACCTGCACTCCCCAACCATATCTACCCAAATTGTTGCTTATAGTTTTCACTCGAGGAATTGTTTTTAAAAGTTTCTGCCAATAAATTTGCTAGATCCTTTTTACATGTTATTTTAATATTATTTTGTGAAAGATGATTTAAAGGAGGGGATAGATTTTTACGAGCGATTTTCCTAATCATATTCCAAACTTTTTTTGGTTTTGTATTTGAGTTTATTTTACTTATATAATCTCTCCATGATTTTCTTTTTGCCTCTTTAATGATTCTTCATGCTACTGCTCTTTTATGTTTTCCATCTGAGTAGATAGATTTCCATAGATTCTGAAGTATTCAATATTATTTTTCTTTTTTGTGTTCTTAGAAACCCATATAATATTGTGACTGTTAAAGTCACTTAATAATAGAAATGGTCTTGGTAATTGTTCTATTAGTTTATTTAAGTTGGTTTCTTCTATAGGCTCATGTGGTGGGATGTAAATAGAGCAGATGTTTACAGTTCTATATAGGGTAGTTTATACAGCTACTGCTTGAAGCTTGGTTTCTAGAGGTATTTTGCTTTGAGGAATGTTATTTCTTATTAGAATTGATACACCTCCAGATGCCATCTGTTGAGTGTCATTTATGTAATTATATTGACAGTAATTTTTTATTTTTATTTCGTCATTTGGTTTTAAGAAAGTTTCTTGTAGGCAAATGACCATGGGCGGCTACTTTGTTGTAAGAAGGAGAAAATCATTTATGTTAGAAGTTAATCCACTACAATTCCATTGAATAATGTTTTGCATTTTGATTATGTATTACAAATTATGAATTTTTACTTGTCCAATTTTTTTTTTATGGGTGAAGTGTCCATCATTTCTATGTACTTCAGACTATTAGCATTTTGTTTCTTGTTATGTTTTGTTCTTTGAACTTCTTTTGTTTCTACTTTCTTGGATTTTTGTACTTTGGTTTAGAATTTCCGGCTTTAATTGTTTTGTATATGTACAGACTTTTTTGTTTGAGGTTGATAGGACAGGATTTTTTTTTTGTCTATGGGAGTTTGATTTATGAGTGATATACTACATTTTAATAGTTCTATTAAACTTTTTAATTCGTTAATAAGAGTTATAAGATCTTGGCTTCTTAATGCATTGTTTTCTTGGATGACTTTTTGTTGATATTTTAATGATATTTGTATATGATGCTTGAAGTGAATTAGATTCAACCTGTTTCCTGGCTTCTTGGAATGAGATATTTTGCATGTATTTTTTAATTATTTCCTTTTTCTTTTTCCAAATGTTACACTCTTTGGAGTCTGCTGGATGTTTTTCGTTACAGCTTAGACATAAAGGAGGCCTTTCACAAGGTGATTCATCATGCTCAGTTTCCAGTTCCCCACATCTTTGACAGACTGATGTTCTCATACAAACATTTTGAAGATGACCAAATTTTTGACATTTATGACATCTACAGGGATTAGGAATGTATAGCTCTACATTGGCTATTGTGTATCCTTTCTTTATTTCTTTTGGTAGAGTCAGTTTGTTGAATGTCAAAATGTATGTGTTGGTGTTTATTACTGTGTCATTTCTTTTTACTTGCATTCTTTTAACATCTGTTACTCCTTGCTTTTTTAGGGTGTCATCATTTTCAATTTCTTCTGATGAACAAAGTGACAGTTCTGGGCATTTTATTAATCCTTTTGATGAATTAAGAAATTGATGGGGGTAGGCCTTGACTTTATTGCTGTCAATTTGCTTGATTTTTAGCAATTTCTCTGTGTCTTTTTTGAATATCACTTGAATTAATAGAGTATTATTTTTCTTTATTTTTTTTTTTAACAGATTGTGGTTTGATCATTTCTGAAATAACTCTTTGCAACGCAAAAGGAGACACTTTTGATATATCATCCTCTACTGATTCTACAACAATGAAAGTTGGAAATTGATTTTTTTCTATTTCATTTTTGCTTTCAGAAGTCTGATATTGTCTCTTGGTTCACTTATAAGAGATAGCCATACAATCTTAATTTTTGTATTCACTGTCTGTGCTCCTCAACCACCTCGGAGTTCTTTCTTAAGGGACGCTATCAGGGGGTACTAATCCCATTCGCCCTAATCTGCCAAGGTTACACAGACAGTATAGTTGTGACGAGAGTGGATACAAGCACCTGCACTCACCAACCATATCTACCCAAGTATAGCATGATGTAAGGTTTCGTGGCCCTGTCGAACCCATTATCTATCATCCCAACTAGACCTTACCACAATGTGACTAGCCGATTGGAATGGATTGGGCTATTCCATCTGCCCGCCTGTCCCAGGTAAGGACCGAAGTGACGTGTTGTGGAAACTCCTGGACATTTTATACCAGATCAGGAGTCACTCGGTCACCAGGACACTGTCCCCAGGCATCACGGGTCACCACCCACAGCAAATGGGTGGCCCATTAGGGGAAATTTTAGTTTTTTGAAATCAGGTTTTGTGAATGTGCACTTTATATACTGCAATTTATGTTGATGGTATTATTATTACAGAAAACCCATTCTTACACCTTCCTAGTATTCCAACTCCAGATCAAGGGAGGGGGGGAAACTATTTGCCCATAGATGGGACCTTAACGGGTGCTACCACCCCAGGTCAGGGTGGACCCGGAAACAACAGCAACGATGAGGCGGTTCCCCAGTTCTCAAAATCTCCTATCAGAGGCCTTGCTGCTGGATGCAGTTTATCGTCATACCCAGGACACTGTACACTAGTACAAATAATAATTAGAAATCAATAGTATGTCAGATACAATAGGTGGATGCATTAAATGACTTTGGAGAATTGATAGACATTCAAAAAACAAATACCAAACTTAGGGAGAGGGATTTGGATTATGGAATGTCTGATGGTTAGTGGAAACATTGAGATGAGGGGAAAATAAGAGGGAGATGTAGAGGGAGTGGAAAGCTTGTAGAAGAAGAGGGTGATATGGAAAAGGTGTGGTGGTGGTAGTTTAGCAGCCTGACCTGCCTAGATATTTAACTTTTGAAACTATGTAAATGGGTTTATACAGTGGGTTGAATGTTAGTAGTAGAGTCACTGGTGCAATTAATGATAGGAACCACTATAATATTTGTCAGATACAATAGGGGGATACAGCAAATAACTTTAGAAGTGAATAGACATTCAAAAACTAATACCAAACTTAAGGAAGAAGCTATGGATTATGGAAATGTTATAAAATGTGTTAGTTTGGAAACATGGTTATGGTTTACCTCAACAAGATAGGTCCTACCATTTATGTAGAATTTCATAAAATAATTACTATCACAAACGCATTTATGCACTGACAACTACATGCCCAAATCTATATATCAACACATTGGTGTGCTTCCATTCTCATATGCGCTACTATCCTTATCAATCAACCACCACTTCCTGTATCATTCTCCCAAAATCCATGCAGTAAGCATTTTTTAGGGGATTTTAAGTTTGTCTTTATGCCTACATTTAAAGATAAGCTCACTACGTTGGTTTAATGATTGGTTAGCATTTGTGTGATTATTGTGATTTTTTCCTGGGAACCAATATTTTTAGACCTAACTTGCCATTATCTGAATCATTTTTTTCAAACCCAGTGTGAAAGTTGTAAGAATTACACAAACTGGACTTAATTCTGTTGCCTTGGCTTCTAGAGAGAATTTTTGGACAATATTCAAATTTTGGCATTTCACTTTTCCAATGTTACAGAGCATTAATTATGATGTTTATATGGAGAATATCTGTAAATCTATTCATATTATTTGCTTTCTTTTGAAGATTTTTGCCAATTTTGAAGACTTTATATAAACATAACTCCCATATGATTTTCTCCCTTTATCCACTGGGCCATGTGTCCTTGAAGACATCTATGAATGAATTTCTGGAACTTATAAACCTAATGTCTCAGAAACCTTTTTTTACCAGTGCTGATATTGCATTTTTCTCGTTATTATCATTATTGCATAAAAACATTGGTTAGATCCAGTGACTGGACCCAAAGAGTTGTGAGTTCAATACCAGGCTACAACAGTGGTGAACCAAAAAACTTATAGAATTGAGTTGAAGGGAAATAACAGATATCTGGAAGAAGCCTGGCATGTGGAACTAGAACAATCTACTCCGGTGGTTGAAATAAAGGGTTTGGTTCAAAATTCCAATCATCTGAAGAAGGCCGAAGCATACAACAGCCAAAACGTTGTGAATATGGCAATGAATATAAGGATAACAGTCTGAATAATGTAAATAATCATAATACTTCATCTCAGAGATATAGACAGATATTTAAGTGATCTATCAAAAAAAAAAAAAAAAAAAAAAATAGACAATTCCACATATTATACAACAAATAATGTTAAATATTTCAATGTTAAGCTTCAAAATATTAAAGATTTCTGATATTTTCAAAAAGCAAATAAACACCCAGGTTATTACTTTCTTTATCCCACAAGAAATTTACTATTCAGCATTGTCTTCTACTGTTGAACCTTCTACAATTCAAATTGAATAAAGTTGCAGCATACACACAAAATACAAAATTATTTTTTGTAATCTAACTGCATCAAGTTATCGGAGTAGAAATAGAAAATACAAAAAAAAAAAAAAAAACCAACCTCCCTCCAAAAACATCTTCTGCTTGTGCTCCAATACTTTCCAGATCTAAACCTATAGAAAATAAAAGCCAATGAGAAATGTTAAAAAGCTTGATAAACAGATAAACAATCAGGTATTCAAAAAAAAGCAAATAGAAACATTTAATTTACACTTTAGTATACAAATTAATACAAACGACAGACCATATGCTGCATTTAATTTTTAAAATATATAGAAACAACATCTGCATTGTTTACAATTAAATGTCTGATGTTCAAATGTTACTATATGAAAATATTTTTACATTCTGCACTATATTAGTGAATGCTGAAAAGATTTTATCTGAAGAAATAAAAAAAAAACAAAAAACTTTTTACTTAATACCTTGTGATATTGAAAGTTTACATAAGAATAATAAACAAAAATTGAAAATTAAATTAGAAAAGCTGAATTTTTAAATTTAAGAAAGCCAAAATTATTTACCAACACTTCTATAATTATATATTTATTACTTTAGGGGATAAAGTAATAAGTAACCTGAACAAGTGCCAAACTGAAAAGAAACTAAATCTATTTCAACTTTCAAGATATTATCTAGACTAATTCCTTCATTCTTTTTTTTTCTAATCAAAACATTTCAGTCAATATACTCTTCAACCTTTCTTGAGTGGAACATCAAAACTTCATCTGAAAAGACATACATATAAATCAGATGTGGAAAGATATTTAAATACTGTAGGAAGGACAGTTCCCAAAATTTATCAGAGGCAACAATTGTGCCTGCCCTGAGGTCAAATTTCTAAAATATTGAAGTAAAAATATTGAAGTGATAAAAAAAAAAAAAAAATAAAAGATGAGGAAATTAGTCTAAATGAATTCATAAAGCCATCTTTTCATAATGATAACAAGCATTGAACAGTGGTTTGGTTTGTTTTGGTTTCATGGCATATCAATCTGAATGGGTTATTTAATGACAACAAAATTTTTATTGTTGATAATATTTTTTTTTAAAATCTATTTCTGGTAATAAATTTCTTTCAAATATGTATCACTGGTAATATTTTTTTTCAAAAAAATGTATAGCTGGTAATATATATTTTTCTTTTTTTTTTTTTTTTTTCAAAAAAATATTGCTGGTAATATTTGTTTTTTAAAAATGTATTGCTGGCAACATTTGGTTCTCAAAAATAAACTGCTGGCAATATTTTATTTATTTTTTTTTTTTACAAAATATTTCTGGCATTAAAAACTATTTTTACACTTTCATAGTGTTTTGACCCCAGTTACAATTCCATTGAATAATGTTTTGCATCTTGATTATGTATTACAAATTATGAATTTTTACATGTCCAATTTTTTTTTTTATATGACTGAAGTGTCCATCATTTCTATATTCTTCAGACTATTAGCATTTTGTTTCTTGTTATGGGAACAACAGCAACGATGAGGCGGTTCCCCAGTTCTCAAAACCTCCTGATGCAGTTTATCGTCGTACCCAGGATATGCATTGAACAGTGGAAGAGAGGGAATAGGGGTCATATGTGGGCAGGTTACACATTCTATAATAAACAACACAAAAAAGACAAGCTTATAATAAAACTAATTTTTATATAAAACCCTTACTGAATTCTGTTAACAATTTTAAATTGTGTTTCTCTATTTCAAGATATAACTAAAGGCTGGCTAAAAATGTTTACTTACCATCTGTATCTTTGGGTGCATTGTTCTCATTAAACTCTCGTTTGAATATTGTTAATAAACAGGTAATTCGATAGTCCAGACGTACATGAAGAATAAACTGCAATATTGAAAACCAGATTGCTAAATTAGATAATAATTTCTTATGACAAACTAAATTCCGTGAAACTTGCATTTCCTATGTAAACTTTTCAAGATTTATTGATATTTGAGCTTAACATTTCACAAGATTATAAGCAAAGATAAACTGAAAGGAAATATTCTCATGATATTAAGATATAAAAGAAAAAGCCATTACATTGTATGCATTCCATTGTGGGAGAATAAGTGTATTTAATTAACGTCGGTTATCAATTGTAGATTGAATTAGGCTGTGTCTTAAACTTAACTATGCACACACATTTAAATTTGTTCTTCAACAAAACACGAAACAATAAACATGGATGAGAAGTAATACAAAAACAGTTTTTGAATAACAATATTTTGATTTATATAGCATAAAAGATAGAATGCATTTATGCTGAAATAAGTAAATCTTTGTGATGTTTGTTATGCTTGTATGCGCAAACTTATTTTAGTGTTTGAAGATGTGATGTGTGAATTTACTTCTAGAAATATTTATTGTAGTTGTGGTGATAGAAGTTTCACAGAGAGTCAGTGAAAGAATAATTCTGTTTATGAGATCATTAAACGGTGTTTGTGAAATATAAATTTGCAATGTAAATTAGGATAAACTTAGTTGTGCTAAAGTTGTCTTTCTTTGACCGTAATATTGTCAAGTAGTAATACTAAATGTTTAGACAAATTCTGGATGAAACAATGTTCTGTAATTGAGAACTTTCGCTGTGTGATAAATGATATCCAGTGTGATGTGAGTGAATTCTGGAAGTTTGTTTTTATGTTAACAAAGTAACTTTAAAACTTCAGATAACTTTATGTTAACAAGGTAACTTTAGATAGTCGAGATGTGGATTCATTTGGCAACAGGATTCTCACTGGTGAAAATGTGCAAGTTCATCCTATTTATTTGCTTGTTGGTCACATGATAGGCTCGAGAACACGTTTTCATAATTTTGGCAGTTCTCTGGTTTAAACATGTGCATAGGCGTAAACATGACCATGGTATTAATAAACCAATCAGAAAAGGTCTATTGTTGTACTTCTAGTTTGGAGCCTAAAAGTGTTTGTTCAAATTTCAAACATGCACATGAAAAATACATAAGATATTATTTGAGTATTTGTTGTCCAATCAGGACATTGTTAAATAGCATCCTTATAGAAATTAAGTGTGATTCATGAAATGTAGTCAGATTCTACATCATAAGTAAATGTGGAAATTTATGACACACTTTTTTATTTAGAAGCTGATGCTCAATATGCTGATCTAAATGACAGTACAAATAAGGTTTTAAAGGAACCAAAAAATAAAATAATTTAGTCAAATCCAAAAAGTAAAAAAAAAAAAAATAACCTAAGAAATTTAAAAGAAATTGTAAATGCTGTTATGAAAAATGACTTCCCCTATTCCTTATACATTAACTATTTTTGTCTAAGTACCACCATGATTAAAGAACTCATTTATTTTATCTAATAAATAATAATATTGCTAATCAACTACAAAATTAATACTTCCTATGGTTAAACCAATAAAAGCATGTTTTATTAAGGAGAGATTTTTGTCTCTCCCTATATATATATATAGATAGATAGATAGAGAGAGAGAGAGAGAGAGATACGTGTATGTATATAGTAGTATATTTAAAGTAACTATCACATTTAAGACCCAAAATAAATGAAAAGCAAAATGAGATAAATAAATAAAAATGTTTTAACAAATCAAACAATAAGTAACATTAATATTACCCAACAGATAAGCCAACATTGCCAGTGTAAATTTGTGGCTTTTCACCAAAAACATTGAATAGCATTTTGATACATTTCAGGTTTTATCAGACCTGTCTCTCCTTTAATTAATTTCTTTGAATTCTGAAAGTTTTGGTTTTTCAGTTGTAAGCTGTGATATTTACTTTATTTACACCATAAAATCTTAAAGAGACTACAAGATAACAAAAATATCAAATAATAAAAGTGCTCAATGTGTAACAGAGCAATCTAAGAGTATATTTGAAGGAATACTTTGGCAATTTACCCACAAACATAGCTCCTCAAGCTTATAAGTGTCAGGATGTTGAAAATGGACATGAAGTGCATGTTGTTAAATAGTTCAGCACGCCAATTCATGATTATCAGTCTTGAACTATAGACTTCAATTTGATTACTTCAATTTGGCACCAAACATGTCAGTAAGTACTTTCTAGAATTACAAAATTTTGCTAATACTTCACATACAAATACTTAAAAGCAGATTATAGCCAACTTTCCTGCATACAGAGTTTAAACATGTATTGCCATTACTATAGCTAGTAATTTCTTTTTACAATATCCCATTTCATTGAGGGGGAACTCTACACTTCCATTTTGTGCACAACAAATAATTTGATAAAATGGTAAAATCTTTATCCCTGTATTAAGTGATATTTTATGATTCCTATACCTTTTCTTTAAAAGTTTACATTGACAGTGGCTCTCTTCTATATACTCTGCTGAACATCCAATGGACATTAATAACTTTATTCTACAATTACATCCAGGCTTATAGGTTTTGTAACATTAATTATATATATATATATATATATATATATATATATATATATATATATATATATATATATATGTATATATATATATATATATATATTACTGAATGTAAAGATTGATTGAAAGAAAAGGAAATTTTTCTACTTCTAAACCAAACAAGGATAAAAAAAAAATTGCAACTTTCATAAAACTAAATTTACCTGCAAGATTGTGATAATTTTTAGCTTGGTATCCATTATAAGTGTGCAGTTTTTATCACCACTTTTCTTAGACAACATGTGGGCTGGTAAAGTACTTTTGTCTTCAGTCTCTGAAACATAAAATATGAAGTGTTGTGAAAAACAAATTGAAAATTAAGAAAAATACAATTAAATCCATAAACTGAAATTATTAAATGTCTTACCATCAACTTGCAACTTGGCCACACGTAGCTCATCATCATTTGGAACATAATCCAAAGTAATTAGCAATGTTTTGGTTAATCGTAAAAGGTCACTGAATGTATAAAAGCCAAAATAGATCAAATACCTGGCTAAATTTACAACCTGAAAAAAGAAATTAGAACAAGATATTAAAATGACAAAAATTGTTTTTTTTAATTGAATATAAATAATATCTATTACATTTTCCTTAAACAAACTAAGTAAAATTTAACAATTTATAATTTGATAATAATCAACATAACTATTTTCTCAACAATTCTAATCTTTTATCAAACTTTTTTCTAATACGTAATCGACAAAATTGAAACTGACCAATTAAATTAATATTAAAATGTTTTTTTAAAAGTCAAGCTCAGCAATACATGTTTGGTCAGAAGCATGTGCACATGCTGGCCTAGACTAGGTTAAGTAGAGGTTATAAAGTCTCTCTTTTAAGAAAAGTCAGAGTGTGCTAATAAAACTAGTTAGGGATTTCCTGGAGATTTTACACAGCATAAAAAAAAGTTACTTAAACTTCTTGATATAGACACCTCAAAGATTACTAAAAATTGATTAAGAGCTGTACTAATAAATAACAGGGAATAGGTCAGCCCCAATCATCCTATAGTTTCTTTGTACTCTTAATGTTATAGAACTTTCTTCAAATGTGTGTAAGGTTTGTGCATTCTATCAGTATATGTTTTACTATGTATTGGTTTCCACAGGGACTTTTAGGAGGAGGTCCCCCTTTTAGTATGAAGGAGTGAGCCAGTCTAGTGTGTCCAATGCATAGCAGAGTAAGGGTAGTTTCTTCTCTTCTTGTATTATTAAGATTCAGTTTCCTTTCTTTTAAAGTGGGTTCTATTTGGTAGAGATTATTGTGGGTATTTTTGTCCCATCATTGTTGCCATTTTTGCATCATTATTTTCTTGATTTTATGTTTTAGATCAGTATATGGGATTTTGGATGTTATGCTAAGTGCTGCTTTTGCTAAGGAATCGGCTTTCTCATTTCCCTGAATTCCAATATGACTTGGGATCCAGCAAAATATCACCTTTTTATGTCTTATGAAGTTGATTTTGTTTAAAAGTTTGACAAAGGGTTATCCAGTTTTGTATTTTTTATAGATTGTAGGACAGAGATGGAGTCAGTATGGACGATGAATTTTTTTACGTGCTAATTTTATTGCATAGATTTCTGGAGGCTTCCTTTGGGAGGCATTTTTTCATCATTTCCTTTTTGAAAACTGCTCCACTTCCAGTTCTATTGCTGTCTTTGGAGCCATCTGTGTAAATGTGCAAGTAGTTTGGGTATTTTCCCTGAATATTGATGAGTTTTTCTTGGTAGGTTAATGGGTGGCTTTTATTTTTAAGGAGTTGTTTAAATCAAGAATAATCTGGTAAGCTTAGATGAACACTATCATGGATGTTTGTGATTGGAATATCTATATCTTCCACTATGGGTTTCATATGGAGACCAAAAAGTTTTATGGCCTTTACTTTTTGATCAAATAGTTTTTGGTGTTTGGGGGTTGAAAATGCTATTATAGGCTGGATTGGTTGGTTGTGATTTAATTTTACTGTAGTACTGCATACCTAATTTTTGGAATCTAACTTTTAGTGGTGGTTCATAGAATTCAGAATAAAGGCTCTCCACTGGGGATGTGCGAAATGCCCCTAAAACAAATCTTAATCCTTCATGGTGGACTGTATTTTTTTTCAGGTAAGATTTTCTGGTTGCCCCATATATGTAGCAGCCATAATCAAGTTTTGATCGGATTAATGTTTGATATATCTTAATAGGGTTTGCTGATCTGCACCCCAATCTTTGTGGGCTATTACACAAAGTAGTTTTAGGGTTTTGTTGCATTTCTCTTATAGATATTGTAGATGTGGAATGAAAGTTAGTTTTTTGTCAAAAATAACTTCCAGAAATTTATACTGGTCAACTACCAGAATTTCTGTTCTGTCTAGTTTCAGTGTTGGGTTGTTATACATTTTCCTTAATTGACAAAAATGCACACATTGTGTTTTTGTTTTAGAGATCTTGAAGCCATTTATGATAGCTCATTTGTTTATTTTGTTGATGCCCTGTTGTAATTGATGCTCTGCTGTATGCATGTATCTGTATGTGGAGGTGATACAGAAGTCATCAACATGCAAATAGTTATTAACTCCAGGATTCAGGCAATTGGTAATGCTATTAATTTTGATGTTGAAGAGGGTTACCGACAGTATACTCCCCTGAGGGATACCCTCTTCTTAATTTTGAATGTCTGACAGGTGTGAACTAATTCGGACTCAGAATTTCCTGTCTGAAAGAAAAAATTTTATGAAGTTTGGTAGTTTGCCTTTCAATCCCATGTCATGTATGTCTTTCATGATCCCATGCCGCTAAGTGGTCTCGTATGCCTTTTCCAGATCAAAAAAAATGGCTAGGAGGTTTTGCTTTTGAACGTTTGCCTCCCTTATGGAGGTCTCCAACCTGACCACATGATCCATTGTAGATCTTTGGTTTCTGAAGCCACATTGGGAGTTGGTGAAGAGATCATTCAATTCAATGTACCAAACTAACCTTTTATTCACCATATTTTCCATAGTTTTGTAGAGACAACTAGTCAGTGCTATTGGATGATAATTTGTTGGATAAAGATTGATTTTCCCCAGTTTATGTAAGGGGATGATGGTGGCTAGTTTCCAGGATTCTGGGATATTACTATTTTCCCAGATGTAATTAAATGTATTTAATAGGTAGTCTAATGATTTGGGAGGTAGTTGCTTAAGAAATTCGTAATGAATTTCATTTGGGCTAACTGCAGTCATATGAGATTTTTGTATAGCTTCTTTTAATTCTGGTAATGTGAAGAATCCATTATAGTTTTCAGCATTGTCTGAATTGAAATTTAGCTTCTGTTTTTCTATTTTGCCTTTGTAGTAAAATTCTGTGTTAGTGTTTTCAAAGGAGGAATTTGCTGAGAAGGTCTCGGCCAGTGCATCAGCAATATCTTTAATATTTGTGACCTCATCATTATTTTTAATGAGGTGTTTGATCATAGTAGGTTGGTTTTTCCCAGCAATTTTCTGGATCATTTTCCATACTGTGGTAGTTTTGGTAGAGGAATTAATTTGATTTACATAGTTTTGCCAACTAGTTTTTTTGGCCAGCTTAATTGTTTTCTGGGTCTTTGCTCTGAGCAATTTGAATGCATTTAGGTTACTGGTAGAGGGGTTTTATTGAATTTGTGGAGGGCAGCATTTCACAGTTGGATTGCTATTTTACATTTATTATTAAATCAGGGTGTGTTGCATCTGTTTGATGGAGAAGTTTTTGGTATAGTTTCATTTTCTATTTCAATTAGTGTTTGTGTAAATTGTTTTATTGGGTCTAAACTTTTTGGATTTTGGACCAGTCTTGTATTGCACAATGTTTTAAATTATTGCCAGTCGGCCTTATTTTCCAGCAGGGAGGTCTGTTATTATCCCTGATAGGTTGAGTAATTTCTATTATAATGGGGAAATGGTCACTGCCACAAGGATCATCATGAACCTTCCATGTAACTTGAAGGACCTGATGGGGAGATGTCAATAGCAGAATAGGAGCCAGTATATGGATTGAGATATATTGGAGATTTATCATTGCTATTGATTATTTTTTCCAGATCCTTACCCTTTTGGTTAATTTTCAAACACCCCCATATGGTACTATGACTGTTAAGGTCACCTAATAATAGGTGCAGTTTAGGAATTTGTTTTATTGTTAAATTTAATATCATTAATAGGATAATGTGGTGGAATATAGATAGAACAGATATTTACTGTTTTTTGCAATGTTGTTTTGACAGCAATTATTTAGAGTTCACTGTCTATGGTTATTTGGTGTTGAGGTATGTCTTTCCTAACTAGGATCGATACACCTCCAGAAGCTCTGTGTCCGTCTTTGTGTAAGTGATTGTATGAACTGTAATTTTTAATGTTTAGCCGGTTGGTGTCCTTGAGAAATATTTCTTAAAGGCATACAACTTTGGGGTTATATTTATTGAGGAGTCTTAGAAGTTCTTCATAGTTGGCTCTAATTCCTCTGCAGTTCCATTGTAGAATTGAATTATTTTGTAGTTTCGTTATGTTAAATTAGATTTATTGTTTTTTCCGAGATTTGTTGATATTGCTTGGCTCTTCTTTCTCCATTCTTTCTATCGAGCTAAATCTATTTTTGGTATCAGCCTTTGATGTTGATGATTTTGTAGATTGGCTTGTTAAGATCGACAACTTTAAACATTCCCATGAGGATGAAGTTGGAGTATTGTCTATTTTGGATTGTGGGGAACATTCTGCCTTATCATTGTTTGGTTCAGGGTTTAATGTTTGATTTTTTCCAAGATTGTCAATTTTATAAGTAGGAGGATGGCTTGATGATTTCTGCAACCTTTGTTTCTTAGAAGTGGTTTGTGTCTGTGCTGTTGTTTTTGTAGTTGTTTTAGTGGAAGATTTTCTTTTGTCCGCAGGATTACTTTGAGTAGTTGGTGTTTCTGAAACTGTAGTTGTATTATTTTTGTCAAGTTCAAGTAAGGCTTTTATCTTATTAATAAAATTGTCCCAGTCACCCAGATCCAGCTGCATTAATGCTTTGACAAATTCTTCATATTTGTTCTGATGTTTTTTTTTTCCTGATGGACTACTTGGGAATACGTGGTAGTGTTAAACCCTACTACCATCTTCCGTGCTTCTTGGTAAGGAATGTTATTTTTGTGCTTTATTGATAGAATTTCCTTTTCTCTTCTCCAACTGTCGCAAGATCTTGCGTAGACTGGATGGTCACCACCACAGTTGGCACATTTATTGGGAATTCACATTCATTCATGTGATGGTCAGGATCTTTTCAGCCACATTTCTGATACACCTCTCGTCCTCTAGAAGTGTCTTCATGATGTCCATATTTTTGACATTTATAACATCTCAGAGGGTTAGGCACAAACTGCTCGACCCTCTCCATGGTATAGCCTACTTTAATTTTCCCTGATATTTTCGGGGAGTTAAATGTCATTACATAGGTGTTTGTTCCTATTGATTTACCTTCTTTTTTTATTGAAATTCATTTAACATCAATGACATCTTGTTTTTTCAACTCTTTCTTAATTTCTTCTATTGTAGATAGAGATAGTTCTTTGCTTCTCACAACCCCCTTACTTATGTACAGGGATTTGTGAGGGTATGTTTTTACTGGAATATTGTGGGAATAATTCTGCCAGAGCAAATCGATAGTCCTACACGAGCAGATTGTATAACATGATCAGGAGAAAATAAAAACAAATATATGTGCTAGGGCATGTCGGGACCAGCCGATTGATTGGATCAGGCCTCTCCGACCGCCCATCTAGCACAGATAAGGGCCAAAGTGGAATGTTGCAGTGCCATGGCTGCTTTTTCCCAGGTCATGGATTGCTCATCCACCAGGATCCCGTCTCCAAGCATTACAGGTCACCACCCACGGCCAACATGTGGCCTCATTGAGAGGCTTTTATTCTCTGCAGGGGAGCAGTCGACATATTCAGACACCCTGCTGACAGGGAGAAGGGCCTATTAAACCCATAGGTGGGGCCCTAACAGGTGTTACCACCCCGGGTCAGGGTGGACCTAAGAACACCAGCAATGAAGAGGTGGTTCCATGCTCCTCACAACCTCCCAATCAGAGGCCTTGCTGCTCGATGCAATTTACGGTCATACGTTAACATTTTTAAATATTTTCGCAGGTAAAAATGACCAGATATGACAAAGTTGGCTAAATCTTTCTGTATTTCACTAATAAACATATAGAAAATAACTAAAGAATAAAAATATATAAAGATTAGGTGATTGAGTAGGAGTCTTATCTTCTGAGTAAATAGTTAAAAACATTGAGTACTAAGGTAGAAAAACTTAGAAAAAAAAACTCACATCTTTCATAATTTAAAAAAATTTATTTGTAAGACGTGAAATCAGAACATTGAAAATGATAAAACTCAATAACATTTTTTTAAATCACATCATTAGAAAATATTTTTAATATCTAGAAAAAATTAACATTAAAAACTGAAGATTCACATATAAATGAAAAGAAAAGCTATATTCTTGAAATATATAAATTTATTTTTTTGAGTAGATAATAAAAATAGAGATGTGTGGGTAGCATAACTATCATCAGCTTAGAAAATGGAATGTGAAAATCACAAGCCAAGTTCAAATCCTTGTAAAGTCTGTTGAATTCACTTTTACTCAAATATCTCTTCTCAGTTATGAGTTACATCACAGGCTAGACTGATTTAAGCCTTGTGTGGCAGTCAATCTATGAGAATGACAACTCTGAATTCAAACCCACAGAGGAGGCAACCGGAAACTACTCAAGTCTTTTCTAATAAGCAATTTGAATAATAAAGAAACAAAATTTATACAGAATCTGTGCCTGTAAAATGTTGATATATTATCATATACACAACCCAAATCCTTTTCACATGACAACCTATTTCAATACAAAATTCTTTGAAAAAAAAAATGATTTTCTAGCATATTACTATTATTTATAAAACATTTTGCCTTGATAGTTATAAAGCAATTAAGGTAATCCAGAAAGGTGACTATTCAGATCACTATTTTTGAGGTGATGGAAAAAGGTTTCCTAATTTCAAATATTGGTTGACTTGCTATATATATATATATATATGCTCAATTACTTACCTCATATGTTAGTTTATTCTGCCCTTTGTCCTTCTGTGACCAAGTGTTATTTGCAAGTACATTACTTAAATAATCTTCCACAAATTTCATTGTTGATGCAAATTTGCTTTTAGTTTTTTCTTTTTCCACATCTTTGCTCAAGTGGGTCTCATAACTAAAGAACAAGATAAAGTAATATCAACTAAATTTATGAGCTAAGAAATTTTCTTATTAAATAAACTAAATAACAAAAGTTTATATTTAAATTTCAGGGAAATCATTAGGTGACCAAATAAAGCTGAAACAAAATTCATCAACATCTGAAAGAATTGTCTAACTCATTATGCTGACAAGTTCACTGGAATCCATTACTATAATAAACAGATCAAGTTTGTTATAAAATACAAAAGTTTAGTATAATAAAATATAAACCTTGAAAATAGCAGTGTATATATATATATATATATATATATATATATATGTGTGTGTTAATTTTAAATTAACTATACATATACATGATAAAATGAATCACTTTAAATAAATAACTATATTAAAATAAACAGTCCTTTGTTACAAAAATATATAAAAAAAATAATGTAATGTAAGTAATTTTCAGCTTTAATAGATTTGCTCAGAAAAATGTTTAAATTTCAAGGACAAAACCAGTATGATAATAGATATAATAAATGATTGAGGGTAAGTCAATAATTATCTGCACTTTCACCATAACATATAAATAAAGGTTAATGCGGACAATTTTTAACTTTACCCTCACATATTATGAACATCTTTTTTTTTTTGCGTGTGTGTGTATGTGGTTAATAATTAAAGATTTTCACTATGTAACTTACTCATCAATAGAAATCTGTTTTGGAATTTCTGACCATAGTCTTGCATATTTGACAGGAGTCACTGGTTCTTGAGGATCACGGTCAACATGCATGTGGAGCATCAAGCGGCAAAAAGATGCCCGAATATTATTGGACAACATTTCATCTTCCATACACCTGGTTACAAAAAACAGACAAAATATGCCTATTAAATAAATTTTGAATAACACTAAACTAAATAATGTTTGTGGAAATAAAGTGATTTGTGCACATCATTAGCAGAAAAAACAATGGAAATAATCATTTTTATTTGCTAATTATACTGATTCTTCATCTTTATTTAGCAACACTTAAAATGACTGACAATGAAAAGAAATCTTATTTCTTTAAATAATGTCTATTATTCATTCTCTCTGAATAGTAGAGAATTAAATACCATATTTTTCACTGTATAAGACACACTTTTTACCTTAAAATTTAATGTCAAAATCTGCTAGTATCCTATACACATAATACTTGTTACAAAATGAAACCCTTCCATTTGCTTTGATAAAATTCCCCAGAGGATGAAAAGCATTGGCTAAGATAAGTTTTTCTTTTGTCTTTATTGATATTATCCTTTTACAGATACACTATCTGAAATTTTTACACACACTATATATATATATATATATATATATATATATATATATATATATATATATATATATATATACACACATACACACACCAATTTGTAATTGGTAGGGATTATTCCAAAGAGGACTTTAATCAAATGAGGGCTCAATGTAAGTTACAGAGTAATATAATGATAAATTAAAAACCTTAAAAATCCATCTAAATCTGTTATAATTTATTTATGAATATTTTTAAGAAATGGAATCAATCCATCCAGAGAGATATACCAGGATACAAAGAAAAAAATAAAAGAGAGACAGAAAAAAAATAAAAACTTCTTTTAAAAAATTAAAAGAGAAAAAAGAGAGAGAGAGAGAAAAGGAAAGAAAGGAAAGAAATGAGCCAATGCAAAAATAAATAGATTGACCTAGAAAAATTTCCTTAAAAGGGCTGATATACTGGGTAAGGGAAGGTAGAGATATATGAAGAAAAAAAATGTTACTACAAAGTGTTTAATAGTCATATCAGTTTAGACAACAATCATCATTTTAAACTAATAATAATATCCAACATAAATAAAATAAATAAATCAATAAATAAAACTAATATATTTAGTTAATTATAATCAACAAATTTAAAATATTTTTAATAAAGATAAAACTATTAATAATAGTAAAATATAAAATATTAAATAAAAAATTATTTATTATAAATGATGTAGTCATCAGCAAGACAATCATATAATCAAATATATCTACAGACCTATATACAAAAATATGTGACAAGCAATATAACTACATATACATACATAGATATATTTGAATACACCTACATACATGTTTGTACCCATATAAAATAAGAATAAACATTTCAAATGTATATCCCCAAAAAAGGTGAATTTTAAATTTGTTTTTGTGCTGACACTTGAAAATAAATTCATTTCTTTGATTCAACAACAGGCCAGCATTTTTATATTTAATTATTGTGATTTTCTTCTGTATGCATAGATTGCATCTGTCCTGGAAGTTGTTAGGAGTTTGAGACTAACAGATGATATCCTAATTAATTTGTGGGGGTGAAGCCTCCATCTTAAGTTTCCAATAATGCTTAGATAGAGCAGTTTGGTGTCTTAAAGAGGTACAATTCAAATTTTTGCAGCACTTCCTGAAAAGTTAAACTTTGATTGCTTAACAGAAATCTCTGATAAGATCCATGACAACAACTACCAAGAGGACAGCTTATGCTACACAAGTGGACTACCAGACAAGCAGGATAGATTATCTCAGATAGAAGAGAAAATGAATGAGCTGACATCTCAACTCCAAAGTCTGGTGAAGCAAAGCACATCAGCCTTTTTTTCGTTTTTGTGATAAAAACACTTTCAGCCACAACATCAAGTTAGCTAGAGTAAGTTCTGTGAGCCACATCATTTGGTAATCACTATAAATTTGGAAAAGATGCATGTAACTGCAGTGAGTCATGTACTTTGAAAGTACATGTCCAAACTGATAGCATATTCCTAAAAAATATAAAATTGCAAAGGCAGAATTCCAACACATGCTCAAACTCATTATAATATATCTATCCAATAGTCCATGGTCATCACCACTGCATATGATACCAGAACCACATGTCACTGCTTGGCACCCATGTGGAGATTTCTGCCATCTTGATTCAGCCAGTATAGCAGATAGTTATCCAATCCTGCACATCTAAGATTTTACCACAAGTTTACAAAAGACACGGGTTTAAAAAAAAAAAAAAAAAAAATGAACATACTGCTTAACAAATCCCAGTGGTAGATTTTGATTTATTTGAGTTCCTTAGAATGTCATTTGTTCTATGCAATGCAGCACAATCTTTAAACAATTAATCAATGAAGTTCTATATTATTTACCTTTTATGTTTGCATACATAGATAATATCTTAATTTTAAGTAAAAATGAACAAAGTGTTTCAACAAACAATCATACATAGCAAAAGACCTACAGATATGTGAATGGTTTTCTTTGTAAAAGCATGATAAAGAAACCATTATTCATAAATTATTATGGACCACATCAAGTCATTGACAAATATGAAAAGTATTTCATAGTTCTCAAAGATGATAAAAGAGAGACAGTTGTCCATAGATAGAATGAAACCTGCATATGTTCATCAAGTACCCTTTTTGTACAGAACAACCTTCAGCAACACAATTCCCAGACAATATTACAGGACAAACTACAAAATCCTCAACCAACCAACCAGCTCTAAGTAATAGGAACTCTACAAGAGATTCCCAACAAACAACAGAATTCCACAGCTGAAAGAAAACATTCAACACAGAGAGTGACCAAATCCGGTAGGAAGGTCACTTGATCTAAACATTACAAAACATACATATTAATAATAATACACTCATTAATATCTCTATCTCAACTCTCAATCTGAGGTGGGTATTTGTGGAGCCAAGTTGGAAATAAATACCTAGAAAGTCAAACACCAAATGACAAAAAAAAAATGTTTTGAGTCAGAGGATTGTCCATTAATGTTTCAAAAATAAATATTGAATATTTATCAACCAATGGGGTCGTGTTCCTGCCAACAATAAAAAACATGCTTCGAGATCCTTTGAAGGCTATTTAAGCAAAATTTCTAGATGGACAAACCAGTAAAGAGAGACAACAACACAGATGGCAACAGGTCACAACACACATTCACCTGTCTTCCTCACCAAGCTACAGGACACTTACACTTTCCTACTCACTCTCTCTTGTCTCTTCTTTCTCAAACGAAGAAATCACATTTATTTTTTATTTCTTTTCATCTTGGAAAACAACAAAGAAAGCATTGTATCCTGACAAATATAAGAACTTTAACACTCATACATACAAAGAAAAATTTAGTTTTAAAATACCCCGAAAAATAAAAATACAGTAGTTCACCACTTTTAGGAAAACCAGTTTACCACAGTACCTGGTGTACCACGGGTGGGTGGTGAATACCAAGATTTTGCTCTTGTACCCTCAATTTTTCTCACTTTTTTTTTTAGAAATTCCACCCTATTTTACAATTTCTGGGCCATCTTCTTTACGATAGACAGAACAAACAGTGATCACCAGATGGGTCCTAATTTATTTTAATAATTATACCCCTTTTTCACATGTTTTACTTGATTTTGATGTTCAAACAGGCTAAATTTTGTGAAATTTTAACACATCAGCCATTTCACACCTAATCCAATTGTATTAGTAATAATTACACATGATTACTTTATATTTATATTTCGTGCACAATCAAAGAGTTCCTAAAATATTGGACTAATTAATAGGAATTCAATCACTGTAATCAGATACCACGAATGGGGTATAAATAGAAGTACTTTCCTCTGGTTAATCATGCTCAATTTGACTCTCCAAGAGTAGACATCAAGAATCTCTCATAAATAAACAAATATAAATAGTGTGTAGTAATTAAGGGTCGCAATCAGGAATTCCTGGGAATTCCCAATTGCAACCAAGGTCTTATCATTTTACAGTTGAAATGGCTAGATATAATCATAAATTCTATGCTAACAATTTCTTCTATCACACTTCTTGCTTGTGGAACTCTTCCAGCTTTTTGCTTCGCAATCAACTTTGATCTTTAAAAATTTACATGCCATGCAATGTCAATTGTTATTTATTGTCCTCTTAATTCTTGTACTTTTAATACTGTCTCTCCTTAATAGTGTTTTTTTTTCTCATATTCTCTAACACTCAGTAATCCTTTGCGTCTTAGTGGTGTTATTGCCTAGCTTGGGGTGAATTGATTTAAACAAAAACAAAAAATTTACCTGAGAATAAGATCAATATCTAATTGGGTGGAAAGTTTGTCAATGGCAAGATATTGCCTGTCTAGACACATGTGTGAGAAGAGGTTTAATTGATGCCTGAAAGAAAAGAGAAAAATGTAATGACTTGTAAAATTACTTTGATGTTTATATTCTTCAAAAACATAATATCAATCCAATCAGAAATATTCAGTTGATAATCCTGAAAAATATATAATTCATATTAATAAATATTGCATAAAGTGATTCATTTTCAAATGTTTAGAAATCATAGTATAAATACAAAGTTAAAAAAAAATAAATAAATAAAAATAACCTTTCTGCACAATCATTTAGACACTACTGACTTTGCCCTATTTCCAATACATAAAATAAACCAGAGGGTGGAGACTAAATCAAATGTTAAAAATAAGATGAGACTAAGATGTTTTACAGATTTCTGATTCTATATTTTTTTATGATCCTCTTATAAAAAAATGAAGATGTTTTTTTTTAGATTATCCTATTGTAAACATTATTTTGCTTTGATTATAAATACACAATTTTTTTTCTTTTGCTCTTGTACTTACATTTTTCCACATGTAAAAGTTTTAAAAGCTAATGTTTTGTTAAACAAAAAATGTGAACTTAGGTTTTCTGCTTCACTAGTAATAAACAAATGCTACAACTCAGCTCAATAACATTGTCATACGTTTTCTGTTTAGTTCTTGCAAAAAATAAGGGCTTAAAAATAAAATTAACAAGCTAGTGGATTTTGATTGGGCAATCAGTGTACAGATTTCAGCAACAGAAATTAAGATTTTTTGATATTGTTCATATTTATAACATTCAATGAACGGATAATAATTTACATGGTAAATGAATGAAAGATAAATAAAAGTAAATCAATGAATGTAGTACAAGTGACAACAAAATTGAAAATATTTATTTCTTACAAATTTACCAAAATAGAGGAATGTGTTTTTCTTCCTATTTACATAAATTGACTCTCCAATGAATAAAATAAGAGATAATATTGTAGATTAAAAGGCATATGGTACCTATAATACTCCAATATATCTTGATCTTCATTGTGGATATTCTCTGCTTTTTCATAAGCGAGCTCCCGAATTGATTTCTGCTTAGCTCCATTGTCCCAAACAAGGACAACTTCCTCCTCCTCATGAGTGGTCACATATGATGTTGGTTCTCCACTTACTTGCATTCCTTCCTCCTCCATTTGAACTTCAACTTCTATCTCTGTTTTTATAAGTCTAAAAAGAGAATAATCACAATAATTCTTGTTGGGTGAATTTTAGCTAGTTTTCAATACGAATTTAATCATCTGAATTACTTCCTGAATTAAATGCTTCCTAAATGGGCTGATTGACAATTGATAAGCATTTGGTAGAATTATAAAAATAAAAAAAAATTGTTAAACCTTCAAGAGTTCAAAATTTATAGAAAATAAAAATTTTCATTGTTAAAAGAGTGAAACATAAAAACAGAACTAATATTATATAAAAGGACAGTTATGATCCCACAACAAGCAGAAAAACCTTGGGGGAAAAAAAGCATTTCTTTCATTAATTTTTTTTCTTCACTCTACATGTTGTTTTTTGAATTTAATGTCCAACATTAACAATAACAAAATAAAAATTAAGACTGAGGAAATTAAGAAATTTATAAGATCTAGAAATTCTGGCTGAAATGAATATTTAAACTGATTTTTAAACATTTATTTGTTATGGTGTATGTCTAAGTTTTGTTATTTTTTCTTATAGGCATATAAACTATTAGCTATTCATCTCTGATCAAGTTATTTGCATTTTGTTATTTAATGAGAAAAAATAAATACATGATCAAAACAGACTATGACAAAACATGTAAAAACAATAGTTAAATATTACTAATATTTAACTTAATATTATTTTTCTGACAACATATTCTAGTAAGAAATAAAACAAAAATTAAAAAAGATTATCTTACCGAGTTTCAATGAGAATATCAGCATTGTTTTTGCTTAGAAGACTTTTGCAGATAAGTTCTTGAGTGATGGGAATGGCCACTTGGTTAGACACACATAAGTCTGACAAATAGTCAAGAAACCTACGATGCCAAGCAGACAATATCAAATATTATTACAATTAGAAAAAAAAAAAAAAAAATTATTGTATAAAATAATCTTAAATAAAATAAATTAAGGTGATATAGCAATAGTTAGCAGAAACAGTAATAAAACAAATTGTAATCTTAATGTTATTTCAAAACATTTAATGAAAGGGTATTTTTCTTTTGTTGATTAGTTTTTCCTTCTTCATAGCAAAAAATATTTGTTGTTGTAGTGATACAGGATTGTTTTTAAAGTTAGAATATGTAATAGTAAAATGATTGTAATGATTACATTTTTCAATTGACTATTTTAGTAAGTAAAAATTTACTAAATATAATTTTTTTTTAAAGTCTGATTAAAACTTTTATTGAAATTTAATTTACAATTAATGGGATAAAACTAATGAGAACAAAGCAGGAAAGTAAAGAGCTTTCTTTTCATTAGCTTATTTTTATAGTCTACTGATTTATTCATATATAAATGTAAAAAGCCAATATTTACTTTCTTACAAATTGTATGCAAGCAGTTATTACCACAATATTTATAAAACTGCAATAACTGAACATTGGAGAAAATAATTATTACTTTCTGATTGTAATAACTGCCAGCACTTTCTTTTAATGGTAAAATTTGATTAGAAGTTGACCATAGGCAGGATCATTTCCTTAGTTGCATAGTATGTGCTTCACCAGGGCTACATACAGTTTTTGAATTTTATTTATTTTATTGCTTTTCTATTAAAACTAGTCATAAATGCATGAAATGTTTTAAAATAAATATTAAGAATATCAGACTTAAGTTTTTGCATACAAAATTATTAAATATATAATTATCTAATTTTTAAAAATTACATCAAAAACATTTTCTATTCAATAATTTTAAAAAGAGGACAATAAGAAAGATTATCTGAGCTTTGAAAATTAGAAATTTGTCAAGTAATTTTAGATTATATTTATAGCAAATATTTTTTAGCTCATCATATAAACAGCAAATTTTGTTCAGGTTTTCCATTAAAGCCAAAACAAGCAAAAGAGAAGTGAAGACATTTTTGAAGAAGAGAAAAGAATACCAATGTGAAGGAGTAATATAAGTTGTAGCCTCTGAGTGTTTTTTTTTTTTTTATCAAACTCCTTCTAGGGTTTTGGAGATAAACCTCCATAACCATATACATTCTGAAACTGCATTACCCAGGTTACTTGGATAAGTATATTTCATTTTGATCAAAAGGGGACCCTCAGGGGGCACAACCCCACTGAAAATTTTTTCCCTTTGATTTAAATTCAATTTGAACAAGGGAATAACTCCTATCCAAAATATAGGAGAAAGCCAGAAGATAGAGGTCACATCAGCAAAATCGAAATGAAACAATATGAATGACAATATGGATGTCAAGTTGAGCAAGAAATCACCAATCAGGGATAGTGCCTTACAGTACATACTTGTTGCAACAATTCGACTGTCATATCAATGTTGAAATCTGCTCATCAATTCATTCAATTAAGTATTGCATCAAATACATATCAAAGGGGTTAGATCAAGTTGTTTTTGCACACACTCCTCACTGAAAATTGTTTTCCCTTTGATTTAAATTAAATTTAAACAAAGGAATGACTCCTATCCAAAATATAGAAGGAGAAAGCAAGAAAATGGAAGTTACATTGGCAAGATGCATCATATTTCTCCACAAATTATAACAATGATTCTAAATCAATCATCATTTTCTTACAAATAAGAAAAAGTGTGGCATGCAGCAATGCGCTGGTAATTCAGTTAGTGGAGTATAAAATGATTGCTAACAGTATGATTTATATTTTTCAAATATTCACTCCTTTAAATACCAATTTTGCACAAAATTGTTCAATTACAATTTCAAGCTTAAAATATTTTCATATACTGTTCTATGAACCATACATAGAATTAAAAAAATCCTTTATTCTTTTAATAAAAGCTTTAGATTTCAAAATATTCAGTTGTTTTTCCAACCATAAATTAAAGTAGGGGTTCTCAAACTGGGGCACACAAGAGAAATTCAGGATGTGTCATCAGCACTTCACCCATTTCTATGATTAAAAGAAATAACATTTTTGCCTTTTCACCTCCCACACCTGATAGAAATAAAAATTGTCTGAATTCTGCCTTTGATTATGAACTCATTTGGAATCCCTTTTAAATTAATCTGAGATCACTTCAAGAAAACGTTTAAGATGGATATTGAGAATTTTTGAATAACAATAGACAAGGAGCATATTGAAATCTCTCCCCTACCAAATATAGGGTGTTCCTGGCAAAATCATACCCTATCTGTGTCGAAAAAGAAATGTGTAAACAAGTTTTTTCAGCAATGTGTATGATCAAAACTAAATTTTGTGTAAAACTTATCTGTAAATGATGTGTATGGGAATTGATTTATTCATTGAAAAGAACAAAGCTCTTCTGCTTTAATGTTTAACAATGTATTGAATAAAATTGTAAACAAATACTACTTGTCCATTATTTATGGTCCCCATCCATTTTATACTATATTCTTCTTAAGGGGTACACCAACACAAACAGGCAGGACAAGAGAGGTTATGTAGGGGAAAGTTTTGAAATTTATGGTTTGATTTGAATTCAGATGAAATTTCTTAAATTTGAGGAAATAAATTTATATAAAAAAATTATAAAACTTTAAAGTTAAGCATTTACAATTTACTTATATGGAAGAAATACACACATCAAAACCATTGTTTATCTGCCTTAATAATAACAACAACAACAAGTATGCCTAAAGCACCATTTAAAAAAAAAAAAAAAAAAAAAATTAAAAAATCTATGAGTAAAATAATAATCTACATACATACACTATCAATATTCAAATCTTCAAACTAGTAACACATTCCATTTGAATTCACAACAATATTTCCCAATGACTAAAATATTTTCCTTCTTAAAAAAAAAAATTAAAAAAAAAGAATTGAGGAAATAAAAAAATTGACAAATTGAAAGAACAAAAAAAACATTTAGCTATGAATAGGACAGAGTAATTATACATGAATATTATTAATAATTTTACATCTTGTGCATATCACAATTGTATTTCATTTTAAAATAATTTTGTTGATTACTAAAAAATATTTAAAAAATATGTAAAATACAACAATTAAAAGTACTTTTCAAGGTTTATGAGATGCTATTGACTGAAATCTTTGTTGATTTGCAGCCAAATAATAACAGGTACAATAGTACAATATTCAACAATTGGAAAAAACACAAGTTTGCAAATTAATCCAAATAAAACAAATTATGAAGTTATTTTAAAGAATTTTAAGAGAAGAATTTTTTTTTCATATAAAACAATCAGCCTTAAAAAGATAGAGGAAAATTTGTAATAAATGATTTTAACATTAATAAATTTAGTAATAGAAATATATAAACTTGTAATTTTTTAGCTGCTTCTAATGAATTAATTAAAAATAAATTAAATATCATTTTCAGATTTATATTTGAATACATTTTATACTTTAACCATTTTAATATCATTATTAGTATTCTTAATTCAAGATAAAGGGTGTCTCATCAGCAAAGCCATCTCAATATTCTTGAAATGGTTTCCACTAGAAGTTTTCAAAAAAAAAAATAAATAAAAAAAAAAAAAAATTAAAAAAATAATAATAATAATCAAAAGTTAGATGTAAGTAAAGGAGGTCTGAATATTATTGGTTTGTCATTTAATTCCTCTCAAACTTCAGTCATCCACAAAAAATCTGTCAAGAATAGGCCAGTCCAAAAGGACATTTTCAATATTGTGATGGCTACAAAATCTTCAGCTAGATCTGCTGAATAGCTTTTCAAAACTGAGCAGTACTGAACATGACACATACAAGGTTTCTTCAACAAGTCAGCCATCAAGCTCCATGCAAAGAGTCAAATGTTTAAATTTGTGTACAGCTCATTAAAAACATAAAATGTGAATGACTGTCAATATTGTTCCATCCATGAATAGTCAAGCACACTCCTTCTGAAACAGAACATCCACAACTAGAAAAGATGTGTAGTTATTATAAGACACCTTTTATCCCTATATACAATGTTTTCACATAA
This sequence comes from Acanthosepion pharaonis, assembly GCA_903632075.3. NCBI lineage: Eukaryota > Metazoa > Mollusca > Cephalopoda > Sepiida > Sepiidae > Acanthosepion > Acanthosepion pharaonis. Next base: position 50,400 of record CAHIKZ030000731.1, on the reverse strand, counting down.
TAAACTTGCTTCTTCCTTGTGACTATGACTTTCTAATAATTCTGTACTTTAATCAGAATTTTCAGTATTTTCTGATAAACACTAATATGAATCCATTTCTTCTCCAAAGAAGTTGCTGTATCCTTAATATTTACCTAAAGACAAAAAATGAACATGCAAATGGCAAAATAAATGAAATGACCAGAAACCACAACATGAAAATACAAATACATATGAAACAATAAAAAGGTGCAACAAAGACAGTCAATGGAATATAGTGCTTGTTGGTGATACATAGACATGGAATTCCTTAGGTGATATATAGTGTGGCCAATAAGAAAATATCAATTTCAATTTTTTTTTTAAACATCTTAACAATTTGCATCAATATTTCTTCCTGCATCATTTTTACTATAATTTATAACTGATGAAACAAGATATAATAGAAATTTCCTATTTTCATAGCTTAAATATTTTAATTGCTACTGTAACTTTTATATAAACATTTTTGCACATACACACATATATACAAAGTGGGGAAGAAAAACTTACAGTAAAATTCAAACTAAAATTTCCTATCAAGCACACAAAATGATGTGAAACTAAATGCAGAAAAAAAAAAAAGAGTAGATGATCAGTTATTACTACACACCTATTTTTTACGGACATCATTGAAAATGAATCCAGAAAAAAAAACAAACAAAAAAAACAGCAAAGAGTGTTATACTTGCTTTGTACAAAAACGAAACTAAAATAGCCCCCTACCTCCACCCCAATATATCTGTCATGTCCTTGTATACTGCTTACAGGTCAAGAAGACCCCAGATATTATCAAAAGCATCCAAATGAAGCTGGGGAGTGGCATGATCAACAAGTAATAGAATTAGGACTTCATGTTCTCAAGAGCAGAATTGCAAAGGACCCAAAACATCCTGGTCTAAGATAATCTTGTAGTTCAGTTCTAGGCTGTTAAAATTATTATTCATGATGACCTGAAACTAAAATCATACCAGGAAATCAAGGTACCTCCTCATGCAGTCCGTGAAAAACAAGAAGCTGGAAAGGTGCAAGAAAGTTCTCAAGAATCATGTGTACACTGTTAAAATGTTTCTTGACAATAATATTTTCAGAGTAAATGCCATTTTCAATTGCCAAAAGGTTTGGTATCTTGCAGAATCAACAGTTGATGTCATAAGCACCTTCAAGGCCAAACATCTAGGCCAAGTCATGATTTTGGTGGTCATGGTCTCTGATGGAAAGACATGCTTTATTCTTCTACAAGCTTGGTGAAAAGGTGGGTGCTGATATTTATTACAAGTTTTTCAGGTATCATGTTCTGCAAAGTAAACTGTTGATTTCTGTGCAGTGACTTCCAGCCAAACTAAAGCCCAGACTTGAATATACTAGATTATGTTGTGTCAGCCATTTTGGATCAGACTGCCACTAACAACAATAGCCTCAAGGACACTATCAAGGAATGGTAGATGTTCAAAGATTTCATTGTTAAGAGTTACACAGCTTTTTGAGATTGTGTTGAATCGGTCATTGAAAATAATAGAAGTTACATTGAATAAATTATTCTTTTTTTTCATCTATGAGTCTTTTGTATTAATGAGCCTATTTATTGAAATTAATTTTGAAATCAGAGTAATTTTACAAGTTATGCTTTACTAGCAAATAGATATGTGTGTAGTAACAGGTATAAGATGGTCTCTTCATTAGAGAAAAGAGAAAGTTGTGTATATGTAAAAAGCAAAGTGCTTACATTTGTGTTTATTATCCTCATTCAGTGTTATCTACAGGTGTAGAAATGTGCATTTATTTGTAAATATCCAAATTTAAATATGTACATAATAGTCTATATACAGAAACAAAGATACATAAACATTAGGAAGAAACAGAGTTTAGAATCATGTATCATTTTGAATTGGTCAACAGTAATGTGTTCTTGACAAAGCCAAATATTATGGCTTATAGAGAAATTTTTCACTAGTGCTAAAATTGTAAGCCTATGGAACAGTTTACCAGATTATGTTCTACCATATGATGTCAATACTTTTAAGAATTATAATAGTTATTATACCAAAAGCAATTCATGGATTTAAAACTGAAGTTAACTAGATTTATATTTTTGAGATTATATATTCTAATATTAAACAAACAAAATATTTTTCCTAATTACATCATTGATGAACAAATATTTTTACAGACAACTAATCATAGAAACATATGCAATGAACACAATTCAAAGCAAAACAAATACCATTTTATTTAATTTACTGTAATTAAAATGTACTCCAATTATATAAAATATGAAAGCAATAATAAACACAATCCATAAATCCTGTAAATAGATAAAATTGCCTAAAATTAATCATATACTACAAAAATATGTGTGTGCGTGTTATACTACAATGTTTCTCTTGAGAAAATTAACCTGTCATCTCTCTAAGCAAATTGCCATATATAAATATGACAGATCCACTCCACCCTTTCAAAAATCCCTCAAATTGTTTATTAATATTCCAAATGTAAAAAAAATAATTACAAATCTTTAAAGCCTGTTACCTTAAAGGAAAGCAGCCTACAATCAATAGAATTTGCTTTAATCTTGGTGCACATTAAAATGCCTTTGAGCTGTGATGCTAAAATCTATTCCATAATCATAGCATATAAATGCATGTTCATTTCAAAATGAACTGCTAATGACAAAAACACTACATTGACTATCTCTCAACTTTCTACCTTCCTACTTTAAAAAGGATCAACAAGAATCAAAAGTACTTGGAATAACACAATTTACTCAAGTTCCTTTTCAAGGACATCAAATGACTTATTCAATACCAGGAGAAACTCTCCAAAAAGCTTAGAAGACATTCTCTGTTCATCCATGTTTAAATGAAGAATTGTTGCTTAAATTTAATGTGTGTGTAATGCATGTATATTTTCTTACCATGATAGATGTATTATTAAAAATATTTATACTTATGTAAAATAAAAACTGTTGCATATAACTTATTCACAGCTTAAATTTTCCAAGTAAAGAATTTTAAAGAGATCAGACATAAGAGGTAAGGTTAGACAAACTTTTGATGATACTCATTATAATGCATCACATTTTCTATGCAATTTAAATATTTTTTAATAATTTTCCAAATAATTAATATGACAATTATGCCATAGCAAATGAGTTATGCTATTCTGCTCTTCTTAATCTTATCTTTTCAAAAGAATTGATGTTTGTACAATGTGTAGATAGCACAGCCAGACTAACATCATGCAACATCTGAGTTGGGAAACATGAACAAAAAAAATTTTTTTTTTTAAGTATATTTTCAATAATCATTAATCAAGAATTTAAAATTACTTCAATTGGGGGGGTTTAAATATCATAGCACCAATTTTTTGTTTCTTAAATTACAATTTAAACAAATATTATCTGATGATATATATAACTGATTTTAATGCTTATTAAGACAATTTTCAAGACAGCAAACCTCATTTAATATTTGCTAAATTAAAAAAAATCCTCTTAGGAAATTCAAGCTTATCCTTTACTGTCTAATTGTATCTATTGAATAATAGACTCATAGCAAAGCATTTTATTGAGAAAATCTCAAGCTGCATATTTTCTTCAGGGTTAATTTAAATATTGCTTACTGATCTTTGGTTGCATGACATCACTCAATTGACAATGATAATATTTAGAGCTCTGAAAAAAAAAAAAAGTCAAAAAACTCAAAACAACTGAAATTCTGGCAAGCTAAGTTAAAAAGAACTGGAGATTGACAATCAAACATTGTGGGATCAGATTGGGTTATTTTGCTTCTAAGGGATACAGTTTATAATTCAACCACAAGTGGCCCTTACATGCATCTAGCACACAACAACTGAAACACTACTGTTTAACCTTTGGAAATATTTTGGAAGATGCAAAAAAGCATTTTTTTTTAAACAAGCAATGAATTTAAACTATGAAAGCACATACATACAATCATCTCTAATCATGGCAAAAGGAATTCTGAAACTGCAATTTATCAAGAGAATGACAGAGCAGTACTCTTAATATTATATTAATACTGATATCAAACAAACAGTAAATGATTGCAGTAAGTAAATCATTGCGTACAAAAGCTGGTTTTTCACTACAGAAAGGGAAAACATCTACAAATTGTAAGGGAAACAGTTAATCTCTTAAAGATAATTGTATTTGTCTAATTAGACAAACAGCAAAACTACAAGATGAAGTGGACTAAAATCTATCACACACATGCTTTTTGATCCTGAGAGAGTGATAAGCATAGAGATATCACACTAGTTACTCAAGAAAAAAAATGAAATATCACTACTTAATAAACAGTTATCATTATCATAACAATCAGAATTATTTGTTCTTATGATTTGTTATAATCCATTTATTTGAGGAACCAAATTTTTTTCCATTGGAACATACAAGGATCATCTGAAAAGTGTTTAGGGTGACTAAGATATAAATGTATGTAGACTAAAAAAGATGAATGTGTACTAGAATATTTTAAATATTCTGGTACACTTGCATGTTATTTAGTCTACCAACTGGTGTGTCGACTTACATTTATATCTTGGTCAGCCTATGAAATTTTCAGCCAACACTCATACAGCAGATAATGCTTTAAATCATTAAACCATTGACATCTGGTTTTAAATTACAAGTTATTCTGTTCCTAAATTTAAAAAGAATTGACAAAAATCCCATTTTTTATTTCTTTTCCATAAAAAATTTTCCAAGAAGAATTCCTCTTATCTATTGATATTTAAATGCATTTATCTTTCAACAAAACAAAAACTATTGTACATTGTAATAGTTATAAGTACCATAAAAAACTGAATCCAAGGGAAGTAACTTTTTAAAAATATTTGCAGAATTATTTTTTAAAAGCTTTCAAAATTTGCAAGTATATTTTGTATTCTAATAGTGAATATATGTACATGCAGATTGAAAGTGAATGATAGTTATTGTGTTTACAAATGGTTTAAAACATCTGTATCCCTAAAATGTATTTTAAATATTCCATATTTTTAACACTAAGTAACTACATACATAATAATGAATTTAGAGAATTTCTTTGTAATTATATCAAAGGTATAGAGGCAAATAATCTACATATGCTTTTCATACATAGATTTAAATTGAGGTTTAATCTTCACAAATTTAAACTTCACTTAACCCCCTCTTCCTTGCTAATTATTTTGTAAAAAAAAGTTTCATATTCAGACGAATTTTTTATTTGTTTTTAATATAGTAACTCAGAAACTGAGGTACCTTGAAGTGCCTGAGTAGTGAGTAACACCTCTACCAGATATACGAGTTAACAATTGGACTCATTTCAAGCTCAGAAGGGAATAACAAGAATCAAGATCAATATATAAACACGTCTGTAGCTGGTTTTTGAATGTTATGTTTTGGACGTGTTTACTTGTCTGGATCTAAAAAGGGCACTTTCAGTAAAAACGTATATACACAACAACACTGGGGAAGGGGTTAAAGAAAACATTCACTGAATATTTCATTTAATAAAATTTATTAGAACTGGTATATTATTTAATTAGAAATAAAGGACAACTATTAGACTCTTGTAAAAATAATTACATTAAAATCAAAAGATTAGTCAATAAATAATAAAAATGACTATTAAATCAATAAACTTTAAACTGTGTGTGTGTGTGTGTGTGTGTGTGTGTGTGTGTGAGAGAGAGAGAAAATTGCATTTATAGACAACCTATAAAATATCATTTATAAAGACTAATCTTTATTCAGTTTCATAAATTCTAACTTTAAATAGTATAAAAGAAACCTAAATAGTTTTAAATAAAGATTATTATAGCATAACTATTTTAAACTTCATTTATAAAGATGCAAAGACTTATAAATTTTCAAATTTAGACTTAATAATAAATGCTAAATATTTATTTGAATTATTCAACTATTTTTCTTCATACTGAAAAATTTTGTAGCAACAAGGAAGCAATAAGATTGAATATTTAAGTAAATAATTAAAATGTGATTGTTTAGAGAATATAACTTTGCAGTTCAGCATTTTTTTTTTGTAATGCTTATTTTCTGTCTAGCTATCCAGAAGAAGCCAATAGCAGAACACACCTCAATTCCATCATGTACACACCTTTGGATAAAAATCAATTTTGGCACTTAATTGTGGTTCATTTCACTTATTCCAGAGATTTTGTATTCTATGTTGTTGTAAAGTATCTACTACTCATTACCCATCACAATTTGTTTTTAAACTGAAATATTTAAATGAATTCCAATAGATCCTCTTTGCTTAACTGATGTAGTAGCAACATATCAAAGTGACTAACATAATGAAGCTGATGCAAATAATTTTCAGTGTTCAATTTGGATATGTGGAGTATGTTGATCATCTCTTGAATTATATAAGGTTAGTTATACTCTCAAATAATGTCTTAATTTGATTGCTATCAACTTCAATTGGCTGACAAGATCATGAGACATTGTTTAGCAAGCATTCACGGTATCTTCTGCACACATCTTTTATATTTGAGTAACTTTTTTACCTTCATTAAGATAAAAAAAGCACAACATACAGAAAATGCTATTTATTTTCTTTCATCTACAATACTAGAATCAATAAACAAAAATATACCAATTTTGACAATTTAAAAATATACACACTGATATGACAGTTGTCACAATGGAATCCAAAGTAATCATTTTGAATGGAATTAAAATTTTATTTTTATACTATAAGAAAATAGAACATTTTTAACCAATTCAAAAGATTTCTTTTGCACTGGGTCATTTCTGCTTAACAATTGAAATAACCAACTTGTTAAAATAAAACCAAGCTATGTCAGAGTAAGAGAGTGTAATAACTAAGAATGAGAGTAAATTAAAATTTAATGCAATTCAATATTAATCAAATATTCATCACATAATTTTCAGTTTCAATATGACTTCAATAGCTTGCAACTTTTATGCTTTGTATCTGTATAAAGTATAGAGAACAAAAATGGAGGAATGAATATTTCAAAGTGACAATAGTTTAAAAGTGTATAAATGGTTGTGCATTAAGACTGTGGGGGAGAAAAAGCTATTATGGCTATGCCTGTTAAGGATGGAAACAAAAATTATGAATGTGCGGAAAAAAATAACAAAAACACTATGGGCAGCAGAACATTAACTGCTATTGAATGCACAGCAGCAGAGGTAGAGTGTTAAATACCTCCATGGTTGACTTGGAGCATTGCATCTGTAGACAGTAAACAGTCACATGTGGACATTAATAGAAGCAACAAGGTGTGATGGAAAGAAAAAAAAAAAAGAAAAATGCTAATAGCACAATTTTTTTTTATTATTAAAAAAAAAAAAAAAATCTTCAATTGAAATATGAAAGAAAACAAATTCTCACAAAATTCAATAACCAACAAAAATTTTCAGCCAAGAGAAAATACATCTTCCATGAAAAGAATTCAAAAAGCATCATTATCATCAGTATTATTTTCACACAAAGTCATATTTAAATAAAATCAAATATTAAAATTAAATATACCAGTAATTATTATTTTAAAAAAATGCTTTTTCCCTTATTTACAATAAAGGAATGCAGAAAAGCTGTACATATGAAATCTGTGTCACATTAACAAATGTATTATCTTTAACCAGATTTTCTGTTTATCCAGTCCAATGGTAAGAGTACATCATTCACAATATAAGATTATTTAATTGTTTAAGGCAAAATTATGAAAGTCAACACAGTACACTAATATCAAATGAATTTTATATTCTTTTACAAAGCCAAACAAGATCATACCAACATTCTTAAAAGTTTATACTCAATGAAATTTGAAGGTAATTGTCTCAGAAGTCATTAATATATCTAAATTTTATTCAGACAATTGAATTATTTTGTACTTTTGATGTTTACTACAATATTTCAACCAATTCATTCTTCAGCCTTCATCAGATGTATAATTTGTAAGTATGAAAAGAAAATCCTTATATTTCTTTAAAAAACCAAAAAAAAAATGGCAGCTTATAAACCAACTAGATCAGCCCATTTTTCCAGCAATAGTAGATTTCCAGACAAAACCATTACCATCACCAGTGCATTCAAATAATTCTAATTGTTACACAGGCACATTCTTCACTTTCCTTGTCAATTATCTAAATTTTATCATCCCAAACACAATAATGTGCATGTCTTCTCCCCAGATGTAGTATGTCATACCAGATTTGTTTACCTATTCTTTGGCTATAAATTTCTTATATTGACATTTAAAGAAATGACTGGTTACTCTATTATTATTCATCTTCTGTATCTATATGGGATATCTTATCAAGTAAGCGATCAATTCTAGTAAGGAAGTTGCAAGAATTGTTTTACCATTGCACACCACCCTGATGTTGTAACATTGACAAAGCCTTTGCATCTGCCCCACCAGACCTCTTACATATGAAATGTTTACTGTAGTAACATTTTGTGATACCAGGAGATAACAGCTGATTAAATGTACCTAGTGTTCAAGGTATATCCACTTGGATGAGCCAAAAGTTAAATGAGCCAGCCAATATACATAGGCAGAAGTAAAAGTATTAATAAAGTAGAACTTTGGTTAAGATCTTCATGTTGGGAATCATAAAGAAATGTAGAGACACAACATGGTCATTTTTCAGAAAAACGTTTTTGTTTCGGCTTACAGATTATGCATTTAGAATCAATCAACCAGACATTGTCAACAACATCAAAGATATAAAAGAAACTTCAACTGTCTGAACAAAATCTGGATTGAAGGTAATATGCTGACATTAGAATGTAAAGCATCAGCACTGAGTTTGCCAAATTTTAACATATAAATATTCTATATAATATAATATAATTTTTGAATTCTTTTATATTGAATTACAAATTATGAGGAATTAATAATCACATTGCAGACTGTCTATACTGAATAAAGTGTACAAAAGCAGGTTTGGCATAAAAGGAAAAATAATTTAAGAAATATTTTTTTTACTTGACACATCAAGTCAAAAAGATTTTTAGTTGTAGCATATTTCAAAATAATTCCAAGCATTGTTTATTTGCAGCTGAAAATTGTTTATTGAACATTCATTTTTTTTCTTAAGTTATTATTGATGATATAAGAGACAAACATGTTGGCATACAGATGTTCATAACAATTTACTTCATTATTCCACAAAAAGTATTTTTTAAACAAGTAAATAGGGAATCCACTGTGATATAAAAATAGTGAAAGTTAACAATTTAAAAAAAATTGCAAGTTACAAATAAACTTAATAACTTAATTATAAAGAAAGTTGGTAGAATTGATAGACTTGAGGCTATAAGCAAAATAATGCAAATCATTATTTGATTACAGCATTCATTCAACAAATTGTAATATACAGAATATCAGATTTTATTATGCAAGTCAATATTTTTACAATAAAATAGGTATCAATTAGAATTTTCAAAATGTATTTATATGATAAACATCCCAAAATTACCTCATATGGAGTATAGACCCATCTCAACTGATGAAAGTTTTGTCAGTCTTATTCAACCCCGGTATATCGACAGAGTTTATGTTGGAATTAGAGATTTAACTGTGACAGCATCAGAAAAATTGATACAGAATTTATCCATTTAATATTTCAGTCAAACAAAAGACATGAGACTGTGGTTAGAAGGTCGAGGTATTAGCCTTAAAGGGAAAAGGTTTTATAAAATTACATTAAATTATATGCAGAATGAAGTGTTAATTTAAAACTAAGGGAGGAACGAAAAGGATTTTTTTAAAATTATATAGATAAGGTTGAGTTTTAAAAATACAAGAATATGAAAAAAACCCACTCTTCCAAAGATAAATTATATTTAAAATATATTTAATAAATTAAAAATAAGTTATATTTAGATAATTTATATTAAAATTAAATAAGATTATATTTTTTTAAATTTATAATTAATAAAAAATATTATGGCTATATTAAAGAATAAAAAATATTTAAAAAAAAAAAAATACAAAATACAAATTTAATTTATATATATATATATATATATATATATATATATATATATATATTTAAAGATATTTTTTTTTGTAGGTACAAAATTTAATGATCGAAATAAAAAGTATAAAATTTAATATTACAAGAAATATTAAAAAAAAAAAAAAATAAAATAATAAAAAAAAAAAACAACAACAAGGGGGAAGCAACCGGTTTCGCTCCCGCTCTTCAGTAAAATGTACAATAGAAGGAATTGGGGAAAATATATATATATATATATGCAGAAGGAACTAGAGACAAATGACAGCGAGTCCCAACAAACACTCACGTTGTTTGCACAAAGAAGGCTTGCGGGACCTGATGTAAGGTGCCTCCAGAACCTTCAGATGAAATAAAGAGTGAGACCGCGCCAACACGGTGAACCAGTCAACACTAAATTTGGCTGCACAATCTCTGCTATTTAATAGATGTTCGGGACGAGACCATTCAAAGGCAGGGTGTGGTTTCTAATTTTAGTAAGAACATGCTGTTTTATTCTCATCTCTAAGCGCTGAGTTGTTCTCACTATGTAGTCAGCTCCGCAACTACAAACGTATTTGTAAATAATTTAATTAATTTGGTGGGGAAGGAGAACGTCTTTACACACAGCTCGAAACATAGGCCGAGTTTGAAAAATAATCCGAACTTCAGCAGAGAAAAAACAACAAACCTTGGATGAAATTTGTTTAGCTATTTTTTCACATTTGGTACCAATCCAGGGTAATCTGAGGTAAACTGGGCATTTTTTTGACAGTGTAGAGATCGGCACTTCTGAACTCTTCAACTTTACTACGGATAACTGAATTAACAGTATCAAGAGGATAACCCAAATTACATAGGGTATCCTTAATAAAGTTAATTTCGTTGTTCAAGAAAGGCTCAGAGCAGATCTTTAATGCTCTGTGTAGGAGGGTTTTAATAATGTTGATCTTGCGCTTAGTGGGGCAAAAAGAATCCCAACGTGTGTATAACCCTGCGAAAGTAAGTTTTCTATAAACGGAAGTGAGAAAACCTGTTAATGTACAATGTACTAATACATCCAAAAAGGCCAATTGATGATTGGACTCTTTTTTCGATAGTGAACCTCAGTGCGGATGGATACCATTTACAAACAAAAAAAACTGGTCAGCCTCAACTTCACGTTAAATAAACAAAAGGTGTCATCAACATAGCAATAGCACATTTGAGGACAAAGTGGATTCTTCGTATCTTTTCTTCCTGAAGCCAACAAATATGTTGGCAAGTGCCAGACCAAAAGGCGAGCCCATAAGCGACTCCGTTCCTGTCGTTACATAGTATTGTTGAAACTGAATTCAACGGAGGACGTGGCAAAATCTCATCAATTCCCAAAATATTGACTCAGGAAAACTAGGTGGAGTCAATGAACTGCGATAGAGAAAGTCACAGCAAACATCAATGGTTTCCATCAAAGGAACCCAAGTATACAAAGGCAAACATCGAAAGAGCACATGAACTTACCAGAAGAAGACAAATTTGCTTACTTAGCGATACACGACAAAGGAAAAAGGAATCCTTTATACAAAACCATCCAGGCACTGCAACACAGGATCCAAAAGTGTGGAGGAGCCATTGGGCTACCCTGTGTTGGGCTGAACTGATCATAGACAAAATTGGTCACAAAAGGTACACCCTCCTTATGGATTTTCGGGAGACCATATAATGGGGGACAGATCGAACTGGAAGGACGGTTTCGTTGGCAATTTCTTTTGAAAGTAGCCCTGACTTTACCCACTTTAAAAAGTGATTTTTGAAATTTAAACTTCACCTGAGGAGGTTCCATCACAGGTGTCAGCAGAACCAAGTGTAGTAAATTTTGAAGTATCTTCTAAGATAGAAGACATTTTAGTTATATAGTCAGCTCGATCTAAAATAACTACTCCAGCACCTTTATCAGGTCTGGAAATTATCAAGTTATAATTATTCCTCAGAGAATTAACAACACGCTGATGTTCTGCTTTCCATTTGGATTCAGCAGTTGCGATAGAAGAGCAAGAAATCCCCCCCCCATTCCTTTTATTGTACATTTTTCTGTATTAATTTTGAATCTCCCGTTGAAGCCTGAAGAGCGGGAGCGAAACTGGTTGCTTCTCCCTTGTTGTTTTTTTATTTTATTTTATTTTTTTAATATGTCTTGTATTAAATTTTATACTTTTATTTCGATCATATATATATATATATATATATATATATATATATATATATATATATTTATATATATATATATATAGGTAATCCATATGGGTAGACCTGAGGAGGATGATATCCAGAGAGCTCAATGTAAAAATTCAGAGCAGATATGTTTGAATAAAAAGACAGACCACGTTAAGATTCCATGTAATAAGCTATTTCACCATAACCCCTTTAACAGGGTTCTGGATCATCAGACTTTACTTCCAAAAGCTGAAATGAAAAAATGAAAAAAAATTCACCCACGTTTTTTCGGACTTCATCAAGTATACGCAAAGTTAACGAAGTGAGGAAGTGAGGTGGGAGAGAGATATGAGGTGTCATATGTATCATTTTAGTTTCCTATTTTAACCCCAGTGTGTCGGCTGGATGTTGCTCAAATTTAACGCATCTCGTCTCTAGATAAAGGTGGTTAAGGGGTGAGCGATAAGAACTACATTAAAGGGAGACGTTACAATAACCCCAATAAATTACACAACAGGTTTCATTCAAATTCTTAGATGCTATCAGTTCGCGTTACTTTAACGTGCATATTTGGGAGGTTAAGGTTTGATAAATATCTAAATTTTCAAACAATCTACGAAGAAATTAATTTGAAATTCAGTGGAGTTTTGGGTATTTTCTATGAAGCAGTTGATTGGAAAATCCATAGACAGAACATTGGAAGAGTAATCCAATTTATATTTAGTACTTTTTTCCACTAAAACTTTTATCTTATAGCTTGTTAGGTTGACATTTATTCCCATTTAAATAATTTTATTTTCCACATTGGGGTAGTATCTTTCAATCTCAATTAAAAAACAGCACTATCAAATCATTATTGGTTTTTGTTGGAGAGTGGCCTAACACCACAAATAAAGTGGAGAATAATATCAATAGCCAGAACTCCCAAAAACTTCAGAGACAGATGCAACTTATGTTTGAAGGAGAAAATCTTCATAATCAAACAAAGATCCAGACATACTACTAAATAGACACAATGAACTAGTTTTTATATGCCGGCACAAAAACAACCTAAACCTAAGCAAGTACACTAAGAAATAATCATATAGGAACAGCAATTTTGAATGTTTTATATTCCCTTTGTTTTTAGAAATATTACTATGCACACGTGAACGCTAACACATGACTATATGTATACAACTATGATAATGTATTTGCACACTGAGACACATGTTGATATGTACATGTATATGTTTTTATACGGAAAAAAAAGCATACCGTTTTTTTTTGGTTTTTTTTGTGAGTGTGGAGATGTACAATTAGATAGGTACTTATATATTTTGCCATAAATATGAAAGATCGGGTAATATTATATGTGTAAAGGCATAGATAATGTAATTAAATACTGAGATAGTCTTCGAACGCAGGCATAAGTGGATGCACGGGTGGACATGAGGATAGGGACAAATACGTGGGTAGATATATGTAAGTGCAAATTAACGCATATGTGGGTATGTAGATATTCTGCATATTGCATATGTGTGTGTATGTATATGTATGTATGTATGCAGATATGGGTATGTGTATACGTATGGATGTGTAAATATATATATATATGTGCGTATGAATATATATGGATATGCAGATGTCCGTGTGTGTATATGTATATATGTAAGTATAAGTATACATGGAGCATGGAGATAGGTATGGAGACAATATAGGGATGTGGTTACAAATAGGGGTTTAAGACATGTGTAGATAATTAATTGTAAAAGAAGGGCCTAATTTTCTGCTAGTGACATCTCTTCCAAATTTCTCCTCTAATATTCTCAATTGGAAGTGAATTTTAAATAGCACGAAGGGAAAGTTTTAGATTAGTATTTTAATTGAGATTGAAAGATACTACACCAATGTGGAAAATAAAATTATTTAAATGGGAATAACTGTTGATAACTGGATACATAAAAACAACCACGAGTTTTACTTAATGAACAAAAATCAAAAAACAATCACGAGTTTACTTAATGAACAAAAATCAAACAAATAAATGTCAACCCTAACAAGCTATAAGATAAAAAAGTTTTAGTGGAAAAAAGTACTAAACATAAATTGGATTACTCTTCCAATGTTCTGTCTATGGATTTTCCAATCAACTGCTTCATAGAAAATACCCAAAACTCCACTGAATTTCAAATTAATTTCTTCGTAGATTGTTTGAAAATTTAGATATTTATCAAACCTTAACCTCCCAAATATATACATTAAAATGTAACGAACTGACAGCGTCTAAAATTTGAATGAAACCTATTGTGTAATTTATTGGGGTTATTGTAACGTCTCCCTTTAATGTAGTTCTTATTGCTCACCTCTTAACCACCTTTATCTAGAGACAAGACGCGTTAAATTTGAGCAACATCCAGCCGACACACTGGGGTTAAAATAGGAAACTAAAATGATACATATGACACACTCATATCCTCTCTCCCACCTCACTTCCTCACTTCGTTAACTTTGCATATACTTGATGAAGTCCATAAAAAACGTGTGAATTTCTTTTCATTTTAGCTTTTGGAAGTAAAATCTGATGATCCAGAACCCTGTTAAAGGGGTTATGGTGAAATAACAATTACATGGAATCTTAACGTGGTCTGTCTTTTAATATTATATATATATATATATATATATATATATATATATATAGAGAGAGAGAGAGATAAAAAAGAAACATAAGTGATAAAAGGAAAGAGTTCTTAGAACAGGGGACAATTATAAAATCTAATATGGTGTAAAAATATAGAAATTTGTCCATTGAAATAGGTTTATAGCCCATATGGGGTAATTTTGGATTTTATGGTTTACTTATATATATTTACATAGGTCATATGAAGGATATAATCTCCAAAGAGAAACGAAATATTGCAAAGTTCTTGAATAATGAGAACAAGAGTTGAATAGAGATCTCAGAACAATAAAAATGAAAACAACATATTTAAGAAAAATTAAATGAGTAATAAGCACAAAAAGTGAATTGACCAGTTATAATAAATTTGAAGAAGCAAGTCAAGTGTTGCAAATGTAAGCTGATGGAAAAGATGAGAAATATTAAGAACATTGGTTAAAGACATGAAGACAACCAAACTGCCAACTTTAATTACACATCACAAAGAGAAACATTAAGTTGGATGAAGAAATACATGAAAACTGATTTCTCAACAGTAATCTTTAATGCTGAATGTAGAGCCACATTAAATTAACCTGGTGTCTGACTGTTTCCACAGAGGACACAGCCAACATGATTTCAAAGACAACAATGGGGAGATAGACAAATATTTAGGAGACAGTAAAATTATAGGATCCTTCAAAGTTGATGACCACAAGATAAATGCAAAGAATCATTTTATGATTTTTAACAAATGGTACAGATCAAAATAAAGTTTTAAGCTAAAGAATATATTCATGTAAGATAATTTTCCTTTACATTTTTCAAAATTAACTATTGCTCACTTTGTCAAGAAAAGGTTTCAAAGACACCAAATTAATGAATGATCCCCATTTTCTCTCGATATTAAACTCCAAGAGAAAACTTAAAAAGATGCATAATAGAAGGGAAAAAATGTTCATTTTTGATCCCTAGGAAGTAATAAAATGTTCAAGTTAAAAGTTAATAAATAGATAAAAGTAAATGCTTAAGCACCAATATTAAGATATAAATAAAATAATTTATTCAGGTATATGGGATATTGTGTTAATCAAATTTTTATAGCCTATATGTTTTGGGTTTGTTTATGAATTAAAATTTGTTACACTTAGCTTGTTTTCATAATGAAATCTGACATCCCCAAAATAAATTATCAATATTTTTTAATAAGGATAGATTATATCAATTGAAGCTCACATAATATATTATTCATATAAATATATCCTGAGAATTTTGTCAACATCATTTAGTCAATACCCATTTTATAATGAAAAACTGGAAAAAGGGAATTATAAAAAGATGAATTTTTAAAACAGGATTTAAAAAGAAGTTAAAAATATTTTAAAAGTGTGATTTACATAAAATCCTGAAGTATTTTCCCTAGCAACTACTTTTCCCTGCCAAACTCCAAACTGGACAGACAAAAAAGTTACCATTGGAAAGTTTACTTTGGAAGTTGTCTTTAAGCATTAGACAAAGAGCTTGATTCATATCAGCTATGCAGCCTAACAATAATATTTAGGCATCTATAATATATAATTATTATAATAATTACATGTTTATGAAGAATGTAAAAGAATCAAATTCATATCTTATATTCTTTAGAATACTGAGAGATATAATAAATTATATACTTTAAAGGAAATGCAATAATGATTTGATTAGTTATGTAACGGTTTGATTTAACCAAGTTACAGAAAATTAAAAGGAGAATTAAAACGGATTAAATCATTCAAGACAGATAATCTAGATCTTGTTTACCTAACACGTGCATTTGTCTGCAATTGAATCTATTGACTAGAGACATCAGTAAATTATCTCAAGTAACATGGTTGCTTATATATAGCAACAGTGTTTCAAAATAAGCAATTTTGTGATTTTTCAGTGATAAATGACTTTCAATACCATTACAACCAGGTAGATTTATGAATTATATGAGACCTGGCAGGCTAATCTAGACTGATGAAGAGTTTAAAACAGAAAATAGATGAATTTACTTGCAATCATGACTAAGTTTGACAGCTTTAGCAGCAGGCTAAATGCATGCATGCACACACACACACACACATATATAAAATAATAAAAACAGTAAGACTTATAATATAGAGTCCTTAGCTTTTATTTTTATTTTTAATAAAATAGTGCTCAATACAACAGTAGAGCATATTATATTTTTTTTAAAAATATGTTTCCATCACAACATAGAAATTTATTTCAAAACTGAAACTTCAATCCCAAATTTAATTATAAAAATTAAATTTAAAATCCAGACTTTCATTCCATTGTCAAATGATGCTTCTTGGTAGAAATAGCTACTCAAATGAGGTAAATCTAGATTTCTATTCTATATGTGTGTGTGTTTTTTTTGTTTTTTTTCCAGCAATTTTATCATACTTGCTTTCCATGGAAATGACCAAAATCAGATATTCACCAATTACCATTGAACCTAATACTTGACAAATTGTATTTAAATTTGAGTTACTTTGAAACTGGAAAAATTTAAAATATATAAATTCAATATGGAAAGGGTTAATCTTAAATATCTATTCAGCTAAAGGAAATACATGCAAAGTTTAACCTATGTACCTGCAAAAAAACTGTGTCAAAAGGATCATTTTTCTCTTGACACCAATATCAATGTATACTCCCTCAACAATGCTTATTGTTTAAAAAGCTATAAAACAATTACTTGGTATATCATTTTACTTACAATTATTGCCATGTGACACAAAGAGTGCATTATTTGAACAAATTAGCCATAAATAATCCACAGTGCCTTTTTATAGCCATCTCTCACTTATATTATTATCAACTAAGACCATTTTTAACTTTACATTCAATGGTTAATCAAGATAAATGCTGCATAATTTGTTGCATTTTAATAACAATAAAAATGTTACATTATTTAGATTTTTTATTTTCAAGATAAATTCTATATTTAAAAGATTATGAAAACATGCGAACCAACCACAACAGAATATTTATTATTTACCATGTTATAAAGTAATAAATAAGAAAAATTTTTATTCAAACATTTATAAAAAAATTAGTGAAAGTAAATGAAAGAAATGTCTGGAAAATGCATTTTTTTTAAAATGTATAATTTGTTATGTATTTATTTTCTTGTTCACAGACATTTTTACATGGAATTGTAAATGTTTCCCATATTTTTATAAGCTTATAAATAAACAATCTAATAAATAATAAGTTTTATTATATTCATTGTCATTTCTCAAAAACAATGAAAATATATAAATCCACTTTCATATGTTTGGGTTTTATTAAAATTCTAAATATAGCAATGAACACTACCAAGGGAATTGAGAGAGTATGCTGTAATAGCATTGTCAAAGAGAAAAATCATCTATTTTTTGCAGGTATGAAAGTTAAACTTTGGCAAAATACAAACATTCAAATGGTCAATATTTCACTGAACAAATAAAAATTTAATTTTAAAAATTCTGATATCTTGGAATTTTTCAAGTGTGTGACATTTTCAGATATTTTTAGATTTGTTCCTCCATTTGTGCAAGCAAAAATAAAATTTCTAAAAATTTCTTACTTTCTGAAAAAAAAAAAAAATATTTACACTATTCTTATCAAAAGTTTATTTTATGTTAAAATAAAGCATTCAAAGATTTTCAGAAAAAATAGATTCATTTCAGAGTAAATTTTTGAAAGAATTGTAATTATACATTGTAACTAGTTTGAAAACAACATAGAATGATAAATCATAAGAATTGATCATACATTATTTTCAACAGTACAAGTAAAAATTTTATATTAATTTGTTTAACACTTACTGATTTAAAACAAACTTATTGTTTACAATTTAAAGTTAATTATAGCAATAGATTTAAAAAATAACTATTCTAAAAACTGTATTTTGAAATTAGTTGAGAAATAAAAGCTATAAAAGATTACTAAAAATTGCTATTAGAAATAAAATTACTATTACAAAGGTACAAGTAATTTAAAACATAATTAGTAAGGTTGGTTTTATCTCTTGATTAATGGCTTTACAAAGTGAAAATATTTAAGAAAAACTTCTAATACTAATATAAAATTCTAATATAAAATTAAATTCCCACAAATACAATTCCTCACAGAAAACTCAGAAACCTTATTAAGTAACTTCTAGCCTATCTTTTTAAAACTCACTAAGAAAGTCAATGCTGAGATTTAAACTCACACAACTGACTTACTCAAAGTGATGCCTTTTAACAGTTTAAATTTTAATTTGCCAACTAATCAATCAGATATGCTTGGAAGAGTGGAAAGCATTCTCATAACAATGATTATTAATTATCAAATAAAATTAAAAAACAGAAATATTTCATTTGTCTGAATGAGATATAGTAATATGTAGCAAAATAGGGCTTTAACTAGGTTACAATTATAATGAAGACTGCATAATCTAACACATTTTAGAAACAATCTAGAAATTAAGAATCAATCTTATTTCAGAAAGTATAAAGTATATAAAATTTTACACTAGTTAAAAAAAGGCATTTTAACAAAATAATTACACCAAATATAAAATACTAAAATTAAAAAAATAAGACTAAAATAAATAGAAAATTTTGAATAGATTTTCTGCTTGACCAGAAATCTTTGACTTGCAATTTCTTAGAAAATGTATAATAATTCAAATTAATCTATTTTCTATCAAGATAAATTTTTACTTTTAAATACATAAAGTCAAAAGAAACTTTCTGCTGCAAAAAATTAAAAACTATATTTCTTTACAAACAGAATATCATTGAAGTCAGGCCAAACACAGGATTACAGCATGGTAAGAAAATAAAAGGTTTTTCAAGCAATGTGAAAACTTAAGGACTGATTAGCAATTAGCATATCAAAATCTATACAGGTCATGCAATATTAAATATGGAATGAAACATTAAATAGCTCTAATCACACAGGGCATTGTAATTAGGCAAGGAATAGTCTCATTATTCTCACTTCATCAACCAGAGTTGATCTTAGAACATAAAATATATTGAAGACAAGTTTAAATGTTTTTAGATATTTGAAATCAGTAAAAAAAAAAAAAAAATCTTATATGAAAATGTATACCTAAATTGGCAAATTAATATCAAAGTTACAGAAGTGAATAACATATGTGTTACTGTTATGGACTTAGAAGAATCAAATCTATTAAACTAATACCTTGGCTCCCGGTTTTTGCGCACTAATGCAACAAAGGTCTCAATTTCAGATTCTGTGATGTGCTCTTCCAGTAATTTACGGTTGTTATGAAGCAATGCAGTGATAGTGTCTTCTGCTAAAACATCATAACCAATTTGTTTTTGCATGAATGGAAACTGCTTAGCTATATATTCCTGAAAGAAAATACAGAACATTTTAAAATCCCATAAAAATTCTGCAATAAATTCATTAATCAATTTTTTCTCTATCTAAAACTAAAAAATTATTGCTTTGGTGCAAAATGTTCTGTTTTTGTGGTTACATTACATTATACTATATTTTAACAGTAAAAAGAAAAGAAAATAAACAAAAATGTTCATATATTCATCATCATCATTAATAGCAGCCATTGCCAGCCCAGTTTGACAAGGCAGTCTTCCCAAATCATTACATAACTGACTGCTATTTTCTGACATGTCACCATTGAACTCACTTTATCTTTCCATTGTTTATCTGGTCTTTTGCTATTTCAACCAACCTTTTGTTTTACCTATTATCATTTCTTCTTACTATGTGTCCCACCTACATCTAATTTTGCTCTTTAATCATTTCTACAATATCTCTTGGTTCATTTTCTGTCAAAGACTTTTCATTGATTGTTGTGCATTTTCTTTCTAGTAATTTTGTTAATTTTCATGTTTCATACACATTCTTTGTAGCTGGCTTTATACATTCATTATACACTTTCATATTTTAAACCTAATGGCAAGATGTTTTTCATTATTTTTATTAAATGCTTTCCAACCAATCATTGATATTTTATTTCATTTTCCTCATATTACCTCCTGCAATAAATAGATTATTTTGGAATATATCTACTCAGCTCCTTTAAATAGATATATTCCAATGTTAATTCATTTTTTTTATTAAATGTGAAAACATGACTCAAATATAAAGATTTTTACAGTTCGTGGTATTGGCTCCAATCACAGGGTAATGAATATTTGTCACTTAAATACAGAATGTGCCAAGGCCAAGAAAATGGAGTTTTTCGAGCCTGTTAAGCCATAAAAAACACCATAAAAGGGGTCACACGGGGAACTTTAATTTAGCTAGTTGCATTCACTGATCCAAACAAACTTGAAATATTCCAAGCACCATAATACCACATTTATACAACCACTTACATACCACAATCACCAACACAACACATGAAATTCATAAATTAATGCCCCATATTTACAAACATGTAAGGAAAGGAAGAAAATATGGTTTTTATTTACATCATAATGAACAATTGGCAGAAAAGCAAGTTAACTGGTCAATACCAAAATAAAAGCTAAAATAAAATCAAAAAATAAAAGAGCCAAAATGAAATATTCCCACAACTTCAGAGAACTATGTCTTCTATCATCTAACAGGAGAAGGGAGCAAAAAAATGGAAATGTAAGAGGAGGGGTTAAAAACAAAAAAACAAAAGGAGACCAATGACCATTTACTCCCTAAGTGCTAATAAATTTTAATGAACTAAAACAAAACTATTCTAACAACAGAACAAGGCCCCGTCACAAAATGACCATTATCGTCGTCTACGCATAAGCCCGATGCACAAGTTCCGGTCGAAAAATAAAAAAATATTTTAAAGTGTTTCTATTTTTCGACCAATAAAAATGCTTCCCTCCTAATTATACTCGTCGTTTTTCGAGCCTGTTAAGCCATAAAAAACACCATAAAAGGGGTCACACGGGGAAGTACAACAGCAGCCAACAGGAGGCCAGGGAAGAGACCTGTCACGGTCAGTCAGCTGCAGTCAGCAGGAGGAGCGCCACGCCAACTAGTGTGAACTACTATGAGAGATCAACCCAGACCGGGAGCCGGCTTATGAACTATACCACAAGGTAGCTGTCCCAAACCCACACATTCCTATTGAAATAAATCACAGAAATCTATTTCTGCTGTTGTATTTCCTTCTTGCAACCATACAACTATGACACCTAACTGGGTTGGACAAGTATAAGTTTCTCAGAACAACAATTCCGTCAGTTCAAGATGCCATTCACCATTGTCTGTTATCCCTTGAACAGACTGAGTTAGGAGAATCCAAGATAACCTTGATTTGGTTCACACAATCATAGAGAAAGTTAATGGTGAAGCCATGCTAACAGTCATTCAGTCTCTTTCTCTCCATCATATTGACATTAGCTGGTGCTTAAAGAATGCAACCAGGTGGCGGGAAGAATGACACAATGTTCCATGCACAATACAGCCTCATTGTCCATACCACCATGTGCATCACAGCTAGCAAGCACAGAAGCACACAGTGATTCTTCCTGTCTGGCACGTTCACATTGCTACAAAAGGAACTGGCTTCCAGGACAATGAATTGTCTATGCAGCATGTGAACCATGTAGCCTTCACAGAATGGATGTACAACTGGGCAGTGAAAGGTGTGTGTTCAATAGACAATTTCTCCATATTTTACTGCAACAGACACACACTCTGGTGAAATAGCCAGTCCCACTGTAAAAGACCTTTTCTGATCCAGAGCACAGTCCAAATCACCACCAAGTGAGTGATGCCTCGTCATTAGTGAGGCATTTCATCTCAGGCACATCAGACCATAAGAAGCAAAATTCTCTCTTTATCAAACTGAACACCTCGATCAAATTGCCATGAACAGCCTCAACTAATATAGAATATAATGATTTTCTAAACAAAGTCAGATCTCAGAGAAACCAGCTTGTATTTGAAAAGAATTCTTAAAGCATGTCTACATTCATGGTAGGAGGAGCACTGATTTTGGAGTAAACAGCAGGCTTCTCCTTCATCCAAGTGCATGCACTTCAAAGCCAGGAAGGCTTTCTTGGTATCTTCTTTCCAAAAGCTGCCTTTCTCATCACACTGTGTACACATCTGAGCAAGGAAGTGCAAATGCAACAGTTGCTGAATCGCCAAGGATGGCCTTGGAATGTTGAACATTAAGATGTTCAGCATCCTAAGGCCATCCTTGGAAGGATGGAGCCAGCATAGGAGCTCTGTCACACCCAAAGGAAACTCTCTAGTTCAGTGAATGGGAGTGGCAGTACTGAAAGGATAAGTGTGTAGATGTATATAACGCACATCTCAGTCCCTCCCCATCAAGACTATTCCTTTGTAGCCATAGTTAATCTGTGACTATGACCTTTTCCAAAAATTCCAACCAATTCTTCTCCAGCTTAAGGTCAGGCTCAAACCAGATGCCAAGTATCTTGCAAGGCCTGTCAGTTCAACTAAATGGGTCTTGGAGAGGACAATTTTTCCAAGAATCCAACAGCAAGGCAACAGGCTCATCACAGTTAATTTTGAACCTTGTGACAGTCTCATACATTTGGATTTCTTAACCAACTTTGAATTCAGTATTGCTTGTTACAAGCATGGAGATACCAGCATAGGCAGCATATCTGGCCAAGATGATAGTACCAGGTCATGTAATTCTACCAAGGACTAGATTCGCCCTCAATCTGCAAAGGAAAGGCTCCAGTGCAAGGGCATAGAACAAGGACAAGAATGGACAAGCTTGATGAAAGGATCTGGACAATATGAAAGGTTTTGATCTTACACTGCACTGTTCACTTCTACCATAGCTCCAGGGGCTACATACAAGAGGTGAATCCAGAAGTGAAAGTATGGCTTGAAACTGGCCACATAAGACAACCTCCAAGAAACAATGCTCCACCCTATCAAAGTTCTTAGACTGATCCAAATGTATTAGCATGGCTTCATCAACTTTCTATGATCATGTGAACCAAATGAAGGTTATCTTGGATCATCCTATTCTTTACAATGCAGGTCTGTTCATGGGATATCAGATGATTGAATAAAACATGCAATCTATTTCACAGGACCATGGACAAAATCTTTAACTCTGCATTAAGCATCATTAAGAATAAAAATAACTAATATCATCCTCTCCATGCTGGTTCTTAGCTGCTCACACCTCTGGTGAAATGTTGTGGAATACTCACCTGTTCCAGTCACAGTGGTTGAAGAGCAGCTCCAGTAAAGGGACAAACATAGACAACAAAATCAAATACACTTCATCGGACAGTCCATCGATAACTGGAGTTATTTTTCTTGACCTTCAACACTTCCCAGATTTCCTCCTCTGATATGCAACCCCTTACAACTAGCTTCTTCATTCATCTCAAGGCGAGGAAAGTCAATTAAATAGTTATTGAATTGAATCAAACTAAGACAAACAAAAACCTAATTGTACTTCTAAGGTGACCACACCAAAAACAGACTGTTCGTTCTCACTGTATAATTAGTATCAGCTGGTCCTGAAAATCCTTCACATTCAACAAATACATGATGAATTTCCAGTAACCAGTCATCTTAGATTTAGCCTTTTCTAAGTTTATCCAGACCTCAACAAGCCTATGGCCTAAATAAATTACACTAGAGAAACTTAAATAACATAAGTGCCCTAAATCAACTCTCCTAAATAAAAATATGCACACAAGTTTTTCATAGATAAATAGATATTATACTTAGAGTCAATTAATTTTTCCATACATGACAGCAAGGAAATTATTTCTACTCTTAGTTAATTTTATTTGTAAAGACTTTCTAACAAATATACTTACCTGATTTTTTCTGTAACTTTGTTGGGAAAGATTAAGTATTCGGTAACATAATCTACAGATGTAACGGTAGCTTGAATGGCGCTGATCAGCCAGTTCTTCCATTCGAAGAAATGGCCCATCACCATGGTCTTTAAAGGGGGCTTGTAAAATCTTGAAGATCTGAATGGAAAAACAAAAAATAATTAGCAAAACTTAATTATGAAATCAGGTTTCTTCAATTAAATAAAATCAGAAAATTCTTAACTCCAAAACTGAAAAAAAAAAAAAAAAAAAAGTGTTCAATATTTTTATTATTTCATTATATTTTATAGTTTTTTTTACAGATCAAAAAATTATTATATTTATTCTATAAAATGATGGCAATGTGCAAAATGAACAGTAGAATAATGTAACCTAAGTTGATTTCTGAATTTCCAAGATGAAATGTTTTTTTCATTAGTCAATTACAGCGTGTGATGGGTAAATTGTTGCCATTTTAATTTTGCACATTCATGTTGTTTGTTTTTGTTGCACAGTATAGTAGGGTCAGTTGGGCACCATCTATGAGAAAAAGAGCACCATAATGCAATTCACTCTGCCAGAAATTTGGAAATGGCATACTGTACTGCTTGGAATTCACATCGTAAGCTCCAACATTTCAGAGTGTTTGGGTGTCAATCTGAGGACAGTTCAGAGGATTTGGAAATAGAGTCTAATGGTGATTACAAAGGTACGGCAGCTCAGAAAACTCTCTCTGATCATTCTAATAAGAAAAGAACTCCCCAATTAATTGGTGAGGGCCTAGGACTCAACACAGAGGCCTACATCAAATGCCTTGAAGAGATAGTGTTGCCCTGGTTCAAGAGTGTGGCTGCTGGAAGACCCTATGTCTGGCAACAGGACTCTGCACCATGCCACACAAGCAGGAGAACCCAGTCATGGCTGTCAGCCAATTTCTGCAATCACATCACTCCTTACATATTGCCACCTAACTCCCTAGATTACAACTCCCTTGATTATTATGTCTAAGGCGCAGCTAAGTGAGAGACCAAAAAACTACTTGTAACACTAAAGATGAATGCAAGGATTATGGCAGCATTCACCAACTTAAACAAGGAGAGTTGCAGGAGATTTCAAAGTTGTCTGGAAGCCGTGGTTGAAGCCAATGGCGATTTTACTGAATAAATTTAGTCTAGTATTTTGAGATATTTTTGTGCAATTTTGGTAAATATATGTTAAAATGAGTTATTTTCATTTCTGCATGATTTAGACGACAATTTATCCATTGCACCCTGTATATAGTGCAGCCAGACTGATGGTCAAAATTAGATTTTTTATAGTAGTGACAAGTAGAAAGTCTGTGTTATTATATTCATACCAGAACACTATTTGAAATTTTACAATTATAAGACTGAAACAGCAAGATTTATTACTATGAAGTTTGTTTTCATTTTACACTTAAAGGAGATGAAACTAATCTTGCTGGTAGCCAGTACACATTACTTTCAATGATCAAACAAAGGGAACAAAATGAAAGAAAAAAATGTTAAAAAGTTGTCAAAAATTTAATTGGTCATAAGTTATTCCCCTTGAATTTGTGATGGAGGGGGGGGGTTCAGCTGAATAATACTTTTTTGTATAAAATGATGATTAAAGACCAACGAAAATTTTAATCTTAATGCACATCTTTAACCAATGGAAACATTCGTAGCAAATGCAAAACGTTCTATCCAAACAAAGATCAATGAGTAGAAGTGTATCAAAACATCTTTCCAGCTCTGAATTCTATCATCATATTTTAACTAATAAAAATGTGTATAACATTTTGCATATTTTCCAATCAATTAGTTTTGATTATTCCCTAGCCTTTGTCATCAAATTCTTATCAATTTCGGTTGGTTTCTTTTAAAGTTATGGAACATACATTTCTAACCTCTGATCTACTCAGCTACTCTTTCAGTTTTATCTGTTTTCAATCAAATTTCTTCTACTGCATGGAAGATTTAAAAAAAACAAAAACAAAAGCAACTCATCATACATAGGAGTTTGATTTCTGCTACTGCATTATTTTTTCACAGATGTCCAGATGCACATATTATACTAAGGGAAATTGACAGTAATACTATACACCGGTTGCATAGATTCATTCATCATTGTTAATGAACTTTTCAAACTTTCTTAATTAAAATAATTTATAACAGTTAACTTTAATAATTACTTTAATAATTTATAAAAAAAAAAAAAAAAAAAAATTTTTATTTTTTTTTATTACAGTGCCTTCCAAAGAATCTTGATTTCTGCATAAAGGAATATATTTATATATGAACTCTGGTTACTATTTCCAAGCTAAACATTAAATATTAACTTTTATATCAGCAGATACCAACCATGTTCTGAGATTTTACCAAGCATGTAAATCAAATTTCTGATTGTAATAATTATCATTATTATGCATTATTACTTAAGAATGTCATAAAAATTAAGATGCAACAGGTTAACTCATTTATTATACACCACTTTATATACTTTGTGTTTAATGTTTACAACTGATAGAAAATCTTTTGAAAAAATGAAATATTTCTTCATTTATGTAAAATATTTAGAGATGTTGAAATTAAATAAAAAGAAATTAGCTCTGACCAATGTATTGAACATTCCTTTTCCCCACTGCTTTAAATAAATGTTTGTTCTCCAACTCTTCAGTGAACCTTCTACACAATATCTGAGGGTACAATTAAACCAGATCCCAAGAGACTTTAACCGTTTAAAGAACTTCCCCTTCCTCACAATATTCTCTTTGTTGTGCATTGAGAGTGTTCTTACTATTCCCAATGGATTACTAAGTATTCTGAAAAAGTTGTCCCCCCTCAAACAAGCCAATAGCTTCCTACTACCCAAGACTGCTGAAAAAGCCTTCAAATATCTGAAAAGTGAAGTGGAAAACACAATAGTGTATTCTATTGTTGAAACAGTTCCTTTCTCCATAGAGACCGATGCTTCATACAACACTATAGCAGCCTCATTGAACCAATCTGGTAGACCAGTAGCTTTCTTTTTGAGGGCTGAGTACCAGCAAACAAAAACACTCTTCCAAAGAAGAGTGAAGCCCAAGCTATCATAGAGGCTTTATGTAAATGGAGGCACTATTTAATGGGACATCACTTCACTTTACTTACTGATCAGAGATCAGTGGCATTCAAGTTTGATCTGAAACCGGCTAAAAAAAAAAAAATTTTTTTAAAATGATAAAATCCAAAGGTTGAGGGTCAAACTTGCCTATTATAGTTTTGATACTAAATACTTCCTGGGGAGAGATAATATTACTGCAGATACATTATCTAGAGATTATTGTTCTGCTGTAAGTTTAGAGACACTAGAGAAATTACACAAGTCTCTTTGTCGCCTTGGCATTATGCAAATGATGCATTTTGTTAGGACGAGGAACCTTCCTTTCTCCATGGAGGATGTAAAGAGAGTATCTACTGCTTGCACTTGAAGGCAAACCTTGATTTTACTGATCTGATATTCTGTCCCTAATAAAAGCAACCATGCCTTTTGAAAAGCTCAGTGTGGACTTCATCTTCGTCTCATAACCAGTTTCTATTTACAGTAATAGAAGAATATTCTTGCTTCCCCATTTGCGTTTGCTTGTCCTGATATGTTGTTGTAAACAGTTATCAAATGCCTCACCCAACTCTTTGTCATCTCTGGTATGCCAATATACAAGCATTTGGACAGGGGTTTCAACATCATATTGACTGAAGTGAAAACCTTACATGGGCACAGAATTTCAACTAGCTGTACCAATTCATATATCCCCCAAGGTAATGGACAATGCAAGAGGTATAATGGCGGTTTGCAGAAAGCAATAACTCTAGCACTCAAAATTCAATGCCTACTTATAAATCAATGGGAGAATGTTCTGCCAGATGCTTTACATTCAATACTCACACTACTTTCAACAGCTACGAATGCTACGCCTCATGAACGGCTATTGAACTATTCTTGCTAATCCTTGAGTGGCTATTCTGTTCCAACATGGCTGTCAGCACCAGGAAAGGTTCTTCTGAAATGACATGTCAAACAATCGAAGTACAACCCTATTGTGGAGGAGGTAGAACTTATAGAAGCCAATCCTCATTATGTGCACATTTGTCACCAAAACGGCAAGAAAATCACAGTATCACTCCGAGATCTTGCCCCTGCTTGGTCTTGTACCAAACTATTCTCCTGAAATACAAGACTGACTTACCTAGTCAAAAGTATGAGACATTAGATCCCAAACAGAAAATTCCAATACCTAACAAGAATTTATTACAATTACACCAGAACTTCTTTACGTCAATGAGAGTGTTTGCGTAAACCTCTTGACCGCTTAGATCTAAGAGTAAGTATTTTGGTGTTTTCCTTAAATCAGTTATGGTTATAGATAAACAAAAAAGAGAGATACGTCAAAATTTTAAAATAAATCCCACTAGGATTTAATCTCTTCATAATATCAATTGACTAACTGCCACTATTTACAGTAGCAGGAGAGATTGGTGAACATTCCTTTTCCCCCACTACATTTCATTGTAAAATGGACTGCTCCTGCTTATAAGTTGTCTTTTCTATACTAACTATTCATATATGCTAAATAAAGCCTAAATAAGGTTTCTCTGCTGCATGTCTTTTTATTACAACCAATGTGTTTGAATTATAACTAATTTAACCAAGAATTCATAGCAAAACTAAATAATGTGCATCTCAATTGACTTTAAAGACTAAGTTTGTCTAATTTCTCCTGTTGTACATTATCATACATCATCCAATTGCTGCCAAAAAGTAAGATTTTGGTTTACAAACTTGTTTTAGAATATTCTGCTCTCTGAGGAGTTTCTGTCGTTCTCGATCAGGTTTAGAAACCTCTAGTTCCAGGGGATCACCGCCAGTGTTCTCCAAGTTTGCCAAAAAGTAGAGAAGGTCAGACAGCAATTGGGTGACAAATCTGAAAATTGATGATACAAATCAGATAAAAATCCATTCCTCACCCACAAGAAAAGAGAACAAAAATGGTACAACCATATAATTTCAATGAATCATATTTTTGTATTTCTATCAAAAGTGTCATCACCATTCAGTTACTCATACATTACTTAAATCATTATAATAATTATATAATACTATATTATTATTATAATAATTACTTGGCAAATGTTTAAAAATATATGCTTACAATATACATGTGTATATAGATCTTATAAACATTATACACAATCTTAATATATAATTGCAAATATGATGATATCAGGAGATTTAAGTGGACTTATCCTTCTTCATATCAAACTTAATGAAATAATGTTTATTACGTTAAGTTTGGAATAAAGATGGATAAGTTCACTTAAATCTCCTGATATTATGATTTTGAAAAAACTGGTATCTACTTCCTATTGTATTTTTCCTTGCTTACTGCAATAAAGTTAGGCCATTATTTGTGCTATTCCTTTGCTTCTTTGTAGCATTGGTAAGGTGTGTTCATTTAAGATATGAAAGAAAAGAGTAAATTTGTTTAACAATTGTTTAGAAATGAGATTCATGACTAAGAATATTATTGTTCAAACTAAATGAAATGTCTGATGAACATTATATAACTTTTATTAGAAAGTGAGAAAATATTCTGTGAGAAGTACAAAATTATAAAAGTTAATGTAAAATGATTTCAAACTTTATTATTTTTACTTGTCCCATTGGTACTGGGAAGACATGAAAGTGGAATCCTTGGAGTGAAATAGGTTTTTTTTTTGAGGGGATGACACAGAGGCAAAGTGGTTCTCAGGGACTGTCTCATGAATGAAATTGAAATCACAGTGATTGGTTAAAAACTTACTTTTTTTTTCTCCAGTCTCCTTTGATCCACTTGATTAGTGATTTAAAGACTGGTCTTTGACTAATTTCTTATTTGGTTACTGTTCATGGGCACAACTACTTCTGGTTATAAACCCATAGTACACTCTACAGTACACTAAACTGGATGAACTTAGTCAACAAATTTTTTGAACCTCAAATTCATATTCAACAACATTCTGCAACAATCTAAAGAAAGTCATCTGGATACATGACTACAATGTTGTGAAGAAAATGCATACACAAAATGAGAACTTTTTAATATTACCCTGATGTAGAATCACAGCAGAGTTTTTTGTTTTTTTTAAATTTTCTTGTGATTGTGGCTGATATTATGTTTGCAGGATGGTTGTTTCCTTGAATGGTGTCTTATGCTGGTCCTCTGTTGTGTATACACCTGCATTGTCTTGTGTTTTGCCGTGTTGTAAATAACAAATGATATCATTTCTATACAGTACGACGAGATTCACCCAATGGAAAATCATGTGACCAATGTACAGATCAGGAGTGGATTGTCCCCAAAAAGTACAGGTGTTCATGAGTGAAATAAGTTTGAATATATTTTGAAGTTTTAATGATGTCCTGTTAAAAACTTGTATTTGTTCTATTAAATTCAATAAAACTTTCTGAGCAAGTTTTGTGTTAACACTAAAATGATTTTTTTGGGCCACAGTAAAAGGATTCTTTGGTAGGAGAGACAAATATCAAATTTCTCTTCCAGATTATCTTACTTATTATAAAACGCAGATTGTGTGTGTGTGTCTGTAACGTATGTATATTGGATCAGATTTCCTACATTTTTCAACCGATTTCAACAAAACTTCACAGGACTACATAAAATTACCTTGTGGTGGTTCTAACAGCACCAAAAATAGGAAAAATATAATTGTTTCTGCACAAAATCAATTTGAAAACACGATTAAGAGACATCGTGAAAATGGAAGGGGGACAACTCACATCGGGTTCTTTGTGTGTGTGGGTTCCTTTAAATATGGGAGCGGATTTCCTATATTTTTTTTAGCCGATAAAACAAAACTTCACTTTTTTTTTTTTTTTTGGCAGGTAGTGTTTCTTATTCACTTGCACACTTTTTTCTTTATTTTTAACATTCAGAATGCTTTAAAAATTCCATTTACAAGACAATTATTTATAATAAAATTCTATTCAATTGGGAGACTCATAATGATTGAAAACAATGTTTTTGTTTGAGTTTGGGTTTGACCAATTCGTAAAAAATAAAAACTAATTAAGACATGCATGTCCGTCAACCTTAAACAATAATCTAACAATCTCTACTGATTGTACGAATACAAAAATCGGATAAATTCTTTATCTTTAGGGAAAGATAATGAAATCTAAACATACACAAGTCCTAACTAAAAATAATAACCGGAATGGGAAACTACTTTAAATACACATGGTGTCCAATTTTTTTACTGTATTCAATAAGTAAAAATCATAATTTGTAAAAGATTATTATTACAGAAAGGCTACTAAATGAATAAGATTTGTTAGATCATAATTAATAAACCCAAATAAAGTTAATATTTTTTGTATTAGAAACAACGAGTGGAAAAATATATTCAAATCAGAATTTTAATTATGAATCACCACAAGCAAAATATGCAATTTTTTTTACTGTATTCAATAAGTAAAAATCATAAATTGTAAAACTAAAAGATTACAGAAAGGCTACCTACATTTTTCAACCGATTTCAACAAAACTTCACTTTTTTTTTTTTGCATGTAGTGTTTCTTATTATCTTGCACACTTTTTTTTTTTTTTTACATTCAGAATGCTTTAAAAATTCCATTTACAAGACAATTGTTTATAATAAAATTCTATTCAATCGGTAGAGACTCATAACGATTGAAAACAATGTTTTTGTTTGAGTTTGGGTTTGAACAATTCGTAAAAAAACGAAAAAAAAAATAACAACTAATTCAGACATGCGTGTCCGTCAACCTTAAACAATAATCTTTGTTAATTTTATTTTTCAGTCTTTATGATGGTGGATACTTGATCTATCTCTTACTGTTATATCCCTGGGCAACGCCGGGCTCTACTGCTAGTTATAAATAATGCAAACGAAAAAAAACAAAAAGTCTATTACTCTGGTGTGAAATTTGAAAGAAATTTAAGTGACATAAAAAAATAATTATACAGAAGGCAAATTTTACAAAAACAAGCCTGCATACATTTCCTTTGTGACCCAGGCAATTTCTAATTACAATTCTGTTTGGGCTCTTAAAAATATCGTCTTGTCTGGTTTGCACATTAAGAGCACTCCTCTCGACTGAGAAAAACACTGGTGTTATATAGCTCTCCCGGTCTCAGACCCACGCTGACTATTAGCTAATACCTGCCAAGTATCATTCATATGCAAACAGTCTACACCACCTACTCTAACAGCCAATTGTGGAAGGGGACGCAACTCCTGGTGCTTACAGCACCACATACTACCAACTCGGAGTCTTTTATCAGGCTGACTCAATTCTCTGTTACAAAATAATTATAATTATTATCAATAAAATGTTCACTCACTTCATTTCATTCGGCTGTCAAAAGGAATTGAGAAGGTTAACGATTCACAGGTGTCTCTGGGTTTCTGGTTTGTGTAGAGAATAGTTCAGTTTTACAAACTGGGATTGGATAAATCTCGTATTTTCATAAAATGTTCAAATTCAGGGTTAATGCCTCTAATTTTGTGTCAAACTTTAACAACTATAAAAAATAATTGTATATCTTTGTAAATTTATAGAATTTCCTTCTTTCTTCTGTTATTTCTTTTTGTTATCATTATAGTAGACACAGTGGCAGAAGCTTTTAGTTTTACTTCTGTTCAGATCCCAAAACAAGCTAACATCTTCCTTGTGAATGCCAAAACCCTTCTGCTTTCTTTCTTCTAAGTTCAACTCCCAGAACTAGCCAATGTCTTCCTTATGAATACTGAAATCCTAACAAGCCAGATTTTTAAAATCTGGCCTCAAACCAGCTCTGAATTGAATCAGAAATTTAATACTATGTGTTTGTAAATTACATTCCACGTTGGTTAAAAAAAAAAAAAAAAAAAAAAAAAAAAAATTCACTCCCCTCAAAAAGTAGAAAATAAACTTAGTTTATTGTCTAATGTATTATTTTTTTTAATTACACTTTAATTATTTTTATATAATTTTATATTTCTTTTTTATTATAAGCATTTTTCTCTGATAAATTTCAAATTTACAAAAGGATAAATAATTTACAGGAAAACAAATCTTACTTCCTTTGGTTTTGTGTTATTGATCCACATTCAAGTTTGTTAGCAATGTTGGCCAACATTTTGCCAGCATCATTAGCAAAATCCAAGTCTCTTACTTCTTGTGGGGAAACAGGCACAATTGCAAATGCTTCCTTGTCTTCTTTTATTGAGGCGCACCCAACCTAAAAAAAGAAAAAATTCCTCAAATGGTCATACTGTTCAGAGAGGAATATAAAACTGATTAATGTTGAGAAAATAAGAGGAAAGATAAGATTAAATTTATTATAATGTTAAGTTAAACATGATACTAAAACATACTGAGTTGAAGATTAAAAATTAATTTCTCATGCATTTCTCATATTTGATAGTAGGTTAAAACAAGTTACCAGCATTTTTTAGCAAAATTTTATTATATAGAAAAATAATATTATTCATCCATTGAAATATTTCCTTGACTTTCAGTTAAATTGTGCGTTTCATCATTAAAGATTTCAATTTTGAGTAAATGAAATATGGAAGTTTTTAAAATAATTTAAACTTATTAGAACTACTGAATAGCTAAGAAGTATTGTATGGAACAAAATAACTGACTGTCTGATGGTGACAGCCACTTGAGTATACACTGCATGTGACAAAACTTCCTCTCTCCAGATTCATGAGCATTTATTGAACCAAATTTACAATTTGAGGGCACAGATTGTCATGAAGCAAAATTGAAACAACTTCTTTTACTCTTTCAATCCATCAAAAACTTTGTTCAAATTCCAGCCATTTCTAATAAAGAATTCCCTTTAAATCTCACCAACCAAGAACAAACCCTACTCCAATAGATTACATTTAGGTTGAGCTCATGAAGGCTGTCCTAGATCTAGGCATAATCTTCTTCATTCTCATAATAAATCTATTGCCTTTATGTATTGAGCAAATAAAGAAAGACAAACATTTAAATGCTGACGAATGTTCCTTTCTCTAACCTCATGTGGAACTTATTTTCATAGTTCTACTTTTTTTTTCTTAGTAAACTACACATTACAGTTAACAGGAGGCACAGACAGTAATAAACTTCTAAGAAGCTTCTAGGGTTACTTTAATACTGTTCAAAAGATATCATTAAGAGTTTTTGCATCAACCTTATAGAAGGCAGTTAAGTTATTAACCTAACCAAAAAGATTCTAAAGATTACTCTGATCTTTGTTCATTTAGTAAGACTTTGGGAATTGGATTACATTGAGAACTTTCAGCAACTCCTCATATATTTCATAATTTAAAACTATCAGTAGCTAAGTACACTGATCAATCCTTAAAATAAGGGGAGAAAAGGTATATCAATTTTTTTCTTTTTTGGCATCACTAACGTTTTTAGCCACATAGAACAAACTTGTGGTTAATTACATTGTAATTAAGCCATAGTAATTAACCACAAGTTGGTTCTATGTAATTTAACTGTCTTGCAACAAATCTGAAATTATTTGGGGTTTTTTTTGCAGTTTTTTTATCTATGAAAGTTGATTAATACATTTTTTTTTTTTTTTATAATTCCATTTATTTCTATTTTTTAAAAAAAGGTTCAGAGTTGAAAGTAGAAATCCTAATACTGATGCTACTTGATATGCTGGTTCATTCCAGATACAAATTTATCAACAAAAGTATGTTCCTTTTTTCAAATCAAACAATTCCTCTCCTCATCAGGGGATGGTTATTTCTCTTACATTTTTATAACAACTTTAGTAATTTTCAGTGAGTATATTTTCATCAAAGGTGAAATCTAGGTAAACTAATAGCATCTATCTACCTGTGTGTCTGTATAAAAAGCCAAAATTACCTTGTTCATGATAGGTTTATCTTCATCTTTATCAACAGGTATTGATGTACTGTGTACCCAAGTATTAGTGCAGACATGACGAAGACGAACAAATGAAGATCTGAAAAGTATTTAAGTATTTTGAATATTAAGAAAATAAAGGAATAATTTTGTAAGGTAACATTCTGGTAAACCAGTAATGTATGCTCATTTGTTTACTAACAAACCTCCAAATAATTAAAGCAATATCAACAATATGCTTATTCTCAACCAAATAGTAAACTGAAAAATTATGCCAGCATTTTATTGCATTGGTAGCAACACATCAAATGATATTTTCTTGTTAAAGAACACAATACCAAATATTTTAAGCTTAAAAATAACTGCTTGTTTGTAAGGATAATTATTTTTGTCCAATCACACTCAAGAAAATTATCAAAAAATCTTCCAGTCTTCTATTTTTACTGAATGAGATAATTTTAAAAGTTAATAAATCCACAACATTTATAGAAACTTATGATAAAAGTAAGAATTTTACATACAGATCAGTTTTGAATGTCTTAGAGTGAAAAAAGTTAAGATTTTAAAACAGGAGTATCCTTGGAATCCAGTGATGCCAGAATTTATTCTATAAATAATACAATATTGTGTAAAAAAAAAAAAATTAATCCATTTGAATGTAAAAACCTAATAAGGCAAATAAAAAATAAAACACTACAATTGCTATTCACCCCCCCCCCAAAAAAAAAGATCACTGGAAATAAAGGATAGAATGAATTGGAAGGATCATTAGAAAAATAACAAAAATTATAATTCTTCTCACTTGAAATGTATATAAAAAGTGTAATATGAAGTTTTATCTTGTGAAAATCAGATTAATGATACAAAATATGTAAACTTTTTAGATTTATGAAATATATATTAGCTATTTGCAATATTCTAGAGATGGCTTCCAATCTATTGAGAGCATTTTCAGCAAAATGATTTCATGCTAAACAGATACAAATGCTTATTACTATTTCAATGGCTCACCAATACAAATGCTTATTACTATTTCAATGGCTCACCAATACAAATGCTTATTACTATTTCAATGGCTCACCAATACAAATGCTTATTACTATTTCAATGGCTCACCACAAAGCATGAGAAAGAAAGTAGAAATTCTGAAAGAGTCAAATAGAATTTAAAATCATTTTCAGAATTTGAAACATTCTACATTTAAATCAATTCATCAAAAATTCAACTTTCCTTTATTTCTTGAAAAGACAGGAAAATTCAGACATTGTAAATAGGTGCAGGAAGAAGTTTTAATATGAATGAATGGCAATAGGAATTCTCATTTTTATTTAATATTTGACATTCACTAAATATCATAGAAAAAGTAACTATATACTAAGAAATTGATATATAAAAAGAATAGATCAGTCACAGTGTTGATTAGTGTAGATGAGAACAAATATAAATTAATTTTAACCTTCATGCCCATAAAAAAAAGAAAATGGTGTATCAAAAAAATAGTTATTCCCTTGGCACAATTACTGTATACACTTTTGACCCCCTTGGCAATGTTTGTTTTAAAACATGATTAGAATTTTAATAAAACCAAAACATATTTACATGATTATAAAATTTTCTTGTTCTTTTATAAATAAAAAATTTATATATATATATATATATATATATACTAGCTGCGTTACCCAAGTGTACATGGCTACAATTGTAAAACTACACATCCCCTCTATACATGCACCACTACCCCCAGTCTAGAAATGTCTGTCTGCATCCCCTCTTGCATGCATCGTCTATTGTTATACCAAGCTACTTCTCTCCCTTCATCTTTCTAATAACATGTCCTTCGCAAGTGTTTGATTGTTTTTAAATTAATTCTATCAATAAAACCTTGTGTGGTTGTTGCTCAGGGTTAAATTGTTTCGATGTTTTAGATATTCAGTAAATTTCCTATGGCCATAATAACTTTCAAATAGTATGGCATTGTTCACAAATCTAATAATCAAACAAAAACAGAGATGAAGCATCAGAGCTTGATTCAACTGCAAATGCATGAACAAGCCCCTACTTTTTCACATGTTTACTGTAAAGTTGGCGTTAATAAGAGGTTCTTTGGGAATTTTCCCCCTTTTAATACTTCAATAATCCTTCTCAAACAATCTTTGCATCAAAAGGTTATTCAAATGCCAATTTAGGATGGAATCATATGAAAAGCTATTGGCTAAATGGCAAAAGCCAATTTTGGACCTAGTTTGTCATAGATTTTGTCCACTTAACTGAAATAATCTAAACCAAACATTCAGGCAAGACCATTTGTGTGTCATATGTAATTTACATGGCAAATTTGGAAAGCATTGGCTGAAAAACTGGCTTTTTCAACAAATTTTTTGTGGATTTTCATTATATGCAGGGAAGTGAGCAGGACTAAAACCACACTATGTTATTTCTTGCATGATGGCAAATTTTTTACAAAATATTTGAAGAAAATTGGATAAAAAATGAGTAATTTATTCAAGTTTTTATTTTAAGTAGTATGAAAAACCAGATTTTTTTAGTTTTTTGCAACTTTGTATAAATACTTGTACTAATGTTCACCCAATAATCAAAGATCATCACAAAAACATCCTTTTAAATGAAGTTTTTTCAAATTTATTACTTTATCCTGCATTTAATTAAAAAAAAGAAGAAAAAACACTTTACATAAAAGTATAACTTTATAACTGAAAAGTTTAGGGAAAAAAGTTAAATTACAACTGCAAATAGAGAATGGAAGTCCTAGCATCAGTTTCTTTTATTAAATTTTGATAAAAACAAAAAAATCTAAAGTAAATATAGTAAACAAAAATATATATAGTAAATATAGTAAACAAAAAAATCTATAGTAAATATAGCTTCTTTGTTTGTTGTTGTTGCTTAAAAACAACTGATGATAAGAATTAAATCTAAGAAATGAACACTAACCTTGGTACTAAGGAATCACTGCGTATTGTAGTTGTTGGATCAAGTTCAAATAAAGAGGCAATATCATTACCATGAGGCACAGATACCAAACAATATACAGGAGCATTTAAAGATCCTCGTAGTTTGTTCCTCATTGGATCTTGTGTGGAGTCATTGTCTATCTGCAAAACAAGTAAAAATTTTTTTTTAAAATGACATCATTGCCAATCAAAAATAAACAAAATTTATCTAATTTTTTATTATTTAATGGCTGGAATATTTTATTAAAATAAAAATACTTTTAGATAACATATTTCAGTTATTCTTTCAATATTATAAATACTGATTTTGACAAAATGTTAATTAAAAAATTTTAAAAGTTCTTTTTTAACAAGAGAAAATGGTGATAACCTAGTTAGGAAAAATACATGCAGTTCCATTGTATTGGCAGCAACTTTCAATAAATTTTGAATTAGACAACAAGTTTAGTAAATGCATTTTTAGAAGTAACTAAGCTTGATGAAAAGTGATTATCTTTGGCCAAAACTTCAAGACACAAAACATTGACATTTTTCATGAACTTATAGGACTAATATGGGCATAAATCATAAAAACCATTGCATAAAGAAACTTAAATTGATAATGACAAAGAATAAAGATTAATATAAATGTAAAAAAATATTTAAAATGGGTTGAACTTAATTCTATGCGGAGCATACTTTAGATATCCACAGCTGAATAACATCTTTGCAAATACACAAATAGAACAATTGCAAAAAAACAGAAAAATCCATATGCCAACTCAAAACCAAATAAGCAAGAAATTGGAAGAAAATGCTGCCAAACTATATGATGAAGAAAATAAGACAAAAAGAATTTTTATATGAAAATGCTGCAAATTAACTTCTTTTTTTTTTTTTTCAAATATTCTGACCTGCAGTAAACCATTTAAGAAAAAAAAATTGCTTACTGAGCCCAGTATATATTGGGGTCACCACAGACAAACTCCTCTTAGAACAAAGATCATTTATTGACATTAAAAATACTGCAGAAAGATAACATTGAAAATTGTCAAAAAGTTGAAGACAGATCACGAAACAATCAAAAATATTTGAAGAAGGTGATTTTTTTTTTACATGTAAACAAAGATAAAGTATATTAAGAAAATTGGCTGAAGGCAACCAAACTACCACCTTTAAATACACACCACAAGGAGAGAAACATGTAAATGGGTAATGCATGAAAACTGAATTCCAAAAGTAATTTCTAGTAAAGAATGTAGAACTACATGGGCTAGAGTCAATGGCTGGGTTAGAGATTGGGTCATTAATAAAAAATAATCAACCAATATTGAAAACAACAGAGGTGAATTAATAATTTGTGTTAATTTCTGTATACAATAAAATTATAGGGCCCTTCAAAGTTGAAGATGGTAACTATCCCAAGTTCTTTTTTATGATACGTTTGATAAGTTTCAAAAAAGAAGCGTTAAGCTAAAGAGTTTATTTACACAAGATAATGTTCTTTCACATTC
Organism: Acanthosepion pharaonis; assembly: GCA_903632075.3. Lineage (NCBI taxonomy): Eukaryota > Metazoa > Mollusca > Cephalopoda > Sepiida > Sepiidae > Acanthosepion > Acanthosepion pharaonis. The sequence continues at coordinate 10,342 of CAHIKZ030000731.1, read as the reverse complement.
TTCAAAGTTGATTTTTGCCCACCTTGCCTTTTCAAAAATAGAAAATTAATGGAATGACCACCAAGCTTTTATAGATATTATTCCAATAAAAAACTTGTAATCCATCACCTAAAAGAGATGAATATAAAAATTGAAAACAATATTTGAGCAAGATCTCTGGGAAGCAATAAAAAACTGCTGCATGTAATATTAAAATCAAAACAGTAGAAAAGTTAAAATCAATTGATAAAAAACAGATGAAGGTAACAGAATAAACAAAACACCTTATTAACATGTAAAATGTTTATTCACATATATGAGACATAGCATTTGTCAAATGTTCCCATTTCTTGGATTTATTTAAAATTAAAAGTTTATGCTGCACTTTGTTTGCATAATAAAAACAGACAACATTCCCAAACAAATTATCATCAATATTTTTTTAATAAGGATAGATATTATAAGCTGAAACTCACATTATAATCCTCATATAAATACAGAAAATTTTACCAACATTGGTTGGTCAATAACAAATGTATTGTGAAAACATTGACTTGCACAATAAAATCTGACCTTGTATGCTTTATATACATTGTCTTTTACTTCAAATTTTGATGGCTAGCTAAGTAATATTATGGTGGCTACAACATTCTTTGTTTTAGCTTTTTTTCAAGTAATTCATCACTTTTTTTATTCAGTATCATGTGGTCTTAAGAATTAGCCAACAATTGGAAACCAAGTAACAGAAGATCTAAATCTGTGACACTAAGAAATTACAAATGCAACAAAAGACAAGTTTTAAGAAATAGGAATCAAACTCAATGAAACAGGAATCTTAAAACTGTCAAAAACAGTCATATTACTAAAAGATTGAAAAGAGTTTTCAATTTATATATGCAAAATACATGTCAAGGATACGTGCATCTTTTTACATATAACAAATAACACTTATTGACGGAATCAATCTTATATAGAAAAAAAAGGTGAGAAATACAGCTTGTATGAAAATATTTAAGTTGTATTTGAAAATAAGAGACTTACCTCAGCAGCTAAGTATTGGTCAGTGGCCAAATGTTTGAATCTAAATAAACTATTCCAATGACCAGCACCACCTCGACAAGGATCATGTTGAACAATCTAACAAATAATATCACATTTATAAATACAAAACAAAAATAAAACAATACGTGTTCAAGATTTTATTTGTAGCAATAGTGACATTTTATTTTTTCTAAAAGTCTTTATACATACCAAATAAACTTAGTACTATTGCCATGTTAGTCATATCACTGTTAAATTTGATACCTAATATGTGATCAACAGTAATGACATTGTGTCTGATTAGATTTAGATATTCCAAATAAATTTTAAGGCAATAATTATGCAAATACTTGAAAAAGTTTGCAGCTTAATATGTAGTTATTAGATGAATTTTTATTTGGAATTTTCATTGTATAATGTTTGATCAATGTGATAGATAAGAAAGTGTCAACGATTGATAGGAAAGCATCAAGAAGGAGATTATGTTGAAAAATATTTTCTACATAAAATAAATGCTTTTTTCATAATGAGCTTAGAGAGTCTGAGAAACCAATGAATTTTATTAATAGAAACAGTGTCAAAAAGAATAAAAAATATTTTCCACTTACACTGTGGAAAAGGAAATCTTTAGTTCAATCTTAAGTCATTGTCATTGACATATTGCAGAAATTAAAATAGCTCCTGTTTATTAAACATTAAATTGCCAAATTATTTAAATAAAAATTGTTTAAATTTATTTATTCAATGAAAACACACCTTAGTCTCAAAATTTATTTTTCTTAAATTTACAATAGCAATAAACATCCTGATAATTTCTTCAATTTAACTTAGGGGGTTTGGGGGGGGGTCACCAATTAATACTGCAGTTAAAACCTTCAAATTTGGAACCAACTACTGTGAAATTGATCAGAAAGAAAACTGAAGCCAAAATGTACTTAATAACTGTCCTTTCTGTGATATAATAAGATCAATATAGAGAATAGAACAACAAATCTGGTTCAAGTAATAAATAATCCATTATTAAAACCTGAAAATAATTATAGCATAGCATTTCAAGTTATTACAGGTCTCCAATAAAATGTTCTTATATGACATCCTGTGCAACTGCAGCTGTGCTATTGATTCCCACACCTATGATTGATAGTGGTGGTTTTTACAGTCCCCAACAATTCACAAATTGGCAGATCATCTAGTGTATGGTGTATCCATGGTTTCTGTTGTGTTATATAAAAGATTCTTTGATTTCATGTTTTTCTCTGACTTAAATAGAATATCATTAAATAATGCACATTATTAATGAACAACCAATGTTTGTTTAGTATTCTACAACATTTGTTTATTATAAGAATGGGAATATTCAATACATCAAACAGGCAAAGACTTGTTACATTATCTTATGCTAATAAGATTTTACAGTGTAATGTGTGTACTCATTCAGTCATCTACCTTAAGTGTCTCTTATGCTGGGGTCTCTTCTGAAATTGGATGGACTGATCCCACACATGACCCTTTAATAGACAATTTGCCTTTATCTTGGCACTGATGTATGATTGATTTCTTGCAATTAATCCCAAGTTCCCAAGATTCTTACATTGTCTGAAAAACAGATGTCCCTAATGATGACAAGTGGCCCAAGGCCCAAGATTTGACTTTTCATAAAATTCCATGTAGAAATGGTTGAACAGTAAAAAGTAAAAACATCCTTGATAAAATTGATCAAGAAATTATTCAAGAAATCTGTTCAGAAATCGATTGATTCCACAATGAAATAAACAAATTACAAGTCCGAACTCAAAGATCCAGGAGCAGAAAGAAATATTGAAATCATGAATTACAGGTCCAATGTCAGAAACCTCAATACACATAAATGGTCAGAAATCCAATGCACCAAGGCAACAGTCACTCACAGGTTGATAGATGACAGAAAAATAAACTGCTTCACAGTTCGAGAACACCAACCACTTTTATAAAAAAAAAAATTTTTTTTTTTTTTTATTGGTCAATGGTTGGAGAGGACAAACAATATTAGCATATCTGAGATGCATTTATGGCAACAGCTACAACTGACTTATTTCTATTTCGTCTTCGGCATATTGTACAGAACATATGTGCCCTTTTTCTCAGTAAATGACTTTCTCTTTTGTCACAAATATCATTAAGCAAGTCAACCCCAGACAAGACAAACAAGAGAGAGATTGGGTAAATTCCAATTATACTGGATTTACATTTACTCAATCTTGCTAAACCAATATTTGATCCTTGCTGGTTCTGTTTCCAGCATTTATTTATGAATTCTATTTAAGATCTTAAATAGGTTGTTTCATCAAACTTTGCTCAATATAATCATTTTCATTATTTTTCTCATCTGTTTTAATGCCCCAAATCTTTAAAAGAGTATTTTCATGCATAAACAGAGACCTTACTCAGAATCCTAGGAAATGGATTAATAAATATAACTGAAGAATATTTGCATGTAGCTGTTTTGGTTGAATTCTAGCAAATAGGAATTTGAAAAGCACATTTTTGAACTAAACAAATAAAACACCTTTATGGTTTTAAGCTGATCAGAGAAAAGTTGTCTTGTTCACCTGGGTTTTTTTGACAAGACTTCAGTAAGTCTTTGAAAAGGGCAATATTGGGATATGGTTCTCAGAAAACACACAAGGAATAAGATTTTCAAAAGGTTCCATTCATACTCAGAAATTAGGCGCTTATAGTACCAGAATTTGTGTATATGTACTTAAAAACATAAGACCTCTATATGTTAACATATTTAGGCAGAGTTCTTAAGACAAACTGAGATGATATTCAGTAATTTATACAAGTTAGGATAATTTGCAAACAGGTCAGAGAAACACACTTTACCAATACAAGTCATGAACTTTCATAGCCCAAAATTCTGGGTTTCACCTCTATCAAGTACATGTCAATATATAACAATACTCTCACAGTAGATACTCACACCCCAACTCATAAAACAGTTAATTTCTTCTGATTATTGTGTTTTTCTTTCTCAAACTTATATCCATTCAATAAATTACATTTTACAATGAAAAGGCATTTTTATCAAGACAAGCATCTTGTCTTCTTTCAGTGTTTCTCCTCCTAAATTGGTTTCTCTGGAACAAATTGATTCACTGAAACTTAAAAACTATAACCCAACAAACATGAAATGTACTTCTAAAATCTATAGTACAGCTTGAATGATCTACACCCAAAATAAAATAGATGGCTTATGTAAGTCAATCATCTCCTTAGTAATGAGAACATAAGGAATCAGTAGACATGTCAGATTATTCATCATTTATATTTTAATGTTTATGGAGACAAAAAAAAATTTAATGAATTTCCTGTCTGTCTTCGTATACTGAATTTTGGCCAACATTCTTCCTCACAGTACCATATGCTTTAGTTCAACTGTCATTTCTTCAATGGTGAGTTGAGCTAAGGGGTATGTGTTCCTTGTTTTACACAATAGTTTAGTTAAAACCCTGTTAAGTCAGGAGTTCAAGCTCATATAATTCCAAGTGCTAATTATTGTAATTAACTTGTTGATGTGAAAAGCAGTTAATTCCAACCAGCCACCAAATATAGATTCACTTATGTTTAAAACCAAACCCACTAATCCTTCTCAGACACAAGGAAATTGTAAGATCAGGATTACTTCCTGTACAACACGATAGCATACTTATTTCTCAGTAGAATATAACATGGAAACAAGCCCTAGAACTTTTCAGTTAAAAAAAAAATAAAATAAGAGCTATCCGTTTCATTAACTTTCATTATTGTTGAATTTATTTTATTTTTTTTTTTTAAATATCTCTAAATCCATATTCATTACAACTTTTAAAATTTTGCTTGAAATAATTTGTTTCATTAAACTGTTTTCAATTTTAAAAAAAGAATTTTATAAAAATTTTAGCGAAGCTTAATGCATACCTCCACTTCCCATAAAGCCTTTGAGCTTGTGGCTGCAGTAGCAGATGTCCGCCCTGTTGTTCTTAAAAATATGTGCTGTCTTTTCTTGTACTCATCCCCTGTGAGAAACTTTTCTTGCTCTGCATGGAACAACCGCACAACATCACCCTAAAAATTAACCAAATTAAAAAAAAAAAGAAGAAATTTTGAAGTAATCTAATATTTAAACAAGATACAAGATACAACAAAAGAAACAAAGCATATCATGAACCATACATGATTGGTTGTTCATGGTAAGTGAGACATGAAACTTTTCATAACCTCAGAGATTGTTCTTTCATTTATCAGACATTTAAAGTTGAGAAATCAATCTAGGATTTATTTTATAAACTTCAAATTCATAATATAAAAAAAAACACAGAAGTTGTACATTGAATAATTCTATGATAACTTGCCAAATATCATAAAAGAACATTTAATTATTAATTCTTACCGTCTAATTTTTAAAGAAAGGAGACTTTGCACAATCTTTCAGTTAAGATACATTCCAGTAATGTATGAACATTATACAATGAATTAGAATGAGGTTGGCTACATGGAAAAACAAAAAAAATACTGTCAAATTTTAGAGAATATTAACCATTTGTCAAATGAATGCATAAATAAAGCAGTTGCCAAATGAACTTGTAACAATAATTAATGTATTTCTATTTCTTTAACATAGTTACAGAGTTTTCAGGGATAAATTAGGAACTTATTTTGATATTAACAACATACATACTATGTAAACTAGAATGACAATACTTTTTGTACTATCAATAGAGTATAAAAACAATGATGAATATATATATATATATATAATCTACTTGCAAATTTAAAAGAAGTGGAGAAATTAAACAGATTATTCATAGATTTTTTTTAAATTAGAAAAAAAATATCATACAAAATAAGGTCACTTCCCAACTTTATTTTTGATATAAAAAAATAAGTAAATAAAAATGAATGTAGCATGAGATTAAATAATACCTGCTATTAATAAATTAATAAACAATTGTAAAAAAATATATATTCAATTCGCACAATCAAACAAAAGTTACAATATGGATGTTCCTCTCTAGTAGTAACAATTAATACTATGTTGATTATACAAGAGATTCGCAAAATTTTTTTATTTAACAATTAGTTCTGTACAAACAAACTTAATACCCAAATAGTAAAATATGTATATTATACTGATAATATTCATAATGATTTCATGCTAATGTTATACTTGCTGCAATTCAATCTCTTTCTGATTCATTCTGCATGCCAGCTGGATGTGAATGCCAAGAAGTCAATGAACAAAATAAAAAAGATATTTTCTGCACATAGGCTCTGGGCATCACATCTGGTCCACTAAGCAAGCCTCTGCAATGAAAGCGATACAGTAGCCAATCACAAATGTTCCCCCATTTCATTGATACAACATCCGACTAATCAAACTGAACATTCCAATAAAAACCTACCAGCTACGCTTAATCCCTCATCACTACTGCCATCACCTCAGCAACCAACACACTCTTCCATGAATCAACCTACCACTGTGATCTCAATCAGTCAACACATGTGTCAAAAACATCAGTGACTAAATCCACTCTGGACCTATCCTGTGACCAGGGCCAAACAAACCCCCAGAAAATCAGTCAACTTCCAACACTATCCTTACACCTAATTGCCTTCCTGATAATTAGCAACCAAAATCAACATTTTCTCCATTTTTCCAACAACTGTAAATATATCATATACATTAAACAAATACATGCTGTTTGAAAATCTTTGTCATTCCTTTATAACACTAACAATATTAATAATGTCTTCATATCAGCCTTGATGCATATAAATGATGAAGCAATTCAATTTTACATTCTCTCCATGGCACATCAAGAATAAAGTCAGGCTACATAAAAGATTTATAATAACAAAATAGTAATAATGGGCTCAAGAATGGCATTAATAATTCTCTGGGTGTAAAAATAAAACTTGAATAAAAAAAAAAAATAAAAAAAAAGCTTTACACACAATTTATGGTGAATCCCATCAGATCCAGTAAATAGTATTGTCATTACAAACCATAACAAAAAAATATTTTCTATAAGACTAAAGTTATCCTTGTAAAATATCTACTTACACCTTTGAGAACATCATCTTTGTTTTCTTTGTAATCCATAAACAGTGTGATCTTCCAACATGTGGAGCAGTTTACAGAATTGACCTACAGAAAATAAGATTATAAAAAATTTAAAACAAAAATTCAAATAAAAATCTAAAACATTTTTCCAGACAAAAAAAAAAAAAAAAAATCATTATCAGTTAAATTTATAAACAGACAAATGAAAAAAAAGCTAAATTTGCAAAGTTACTGAATACTTATAATTAAATTTTCATTTATAAAAAAATTGTTTCACAAACAAGTAAAAATCAAAAATTTCATTTTTTTTTAAGAATGTAATACAAAAATGTTAGTCAATATTTGTCAGACATTTTTCATAATTGTAATTCCTAATTTAAAAAAAAAAATCTTACCAAAAATTGTTGACAGAATTAGAATAAGGTAAGTGAATAGATTTATCACTTTAAAAATATAGGATCATATGCATTAATAGTTCAATGAAATAATGATTGATTAAAAAGTTCTGTTATAGAGCCTGATAAGACAGTATGGTTATTTATATCATAAAATGCTTTAAAACTAAACTTTTCTCAATGTAAGAAAACTAAAAGAAAATAATTTGATATCTCAGAGTGCTTATAATTTTAAAACTAAAGAGTAACATTTTATAATTTATTTCATTAAAGAATAAATATTTGACAATAAAGTTAATGGGAAGTAATCATCATGAAAACCACTTTGAGCAGAGCAATAACTAATAACCATAATAGTTCTGGTGTTTCATTATTTTTTCAGATTGGTTATTCAAACCATCTAGACAAAAGAAAAGTTTATGACCTCTACCATTTCATACAGTAAAAACTCTTGTAAAATAGTAGAGAAAATAAAAGAAACTGAATGAAATAGCTAATGAAAACACTAATAATAAAAACAAAAACCTGAACTTCATACAATTGTCACATTTTACAAGTTAAAAGCATTGATTAAGAAGGAAAGTGAAAAGTTGCAAAGTTTGAAGCAAATGTCTTGAATAGGAATTATATATAATTTCATGCCCAAAAAGTTATTGCTAAGGAATGAACATCTTCAGTTTCCTTAATTTAAAAGGAAAAGTTAATAACATTTAAATATCAAGAAAAAATATGGCGACTGATAAATTTAAAAAAAAAAAAAAATGAACATAAAAATATCAATAACCTTCAAAAAGTAGACAGCCTGCAAAAGTTTGTCAATGATATAAGTATACTAACAATGCCAATAAAAGAAAAAAATACAGTTGCATATAGAATTCTGCATTTAGGAAATTTACAGTCTATGACAAACTTATTTCTGATAGTTTTATTTGCAAGTGCTCTGGAGGTTACTAAATGCCTAATGAAGGGTGGAGAGTACAATATACAAAATGAGTTACATGAAACAAATTTCTTTCACATGAACATGGGTGTCCCCCCAGGTTCTAACCTGGGTCCTACACTGTTTCTAATCTTCATCAATGATCCCCCTTGCAAGATCCATTGCTGATGTGCCAATGGCCAGCGCCAAAAATGTATATCAAGCTCTTGATAATAACGGTGAAGCTTGAGCTAAGGCTCTAGACATCTCAAAAGCATTTGATAGGGTTTGGTATGCTGGTCTTCTACATAAGGGCTATGGTACTACTGGATATGTGTTTGAATATTTTTCATACATAAAAGTAAAAGACTGAACTTAGATCTATAATAAAAACACTGAACTCATTAAAATTCATTTCATTATTTCTCTAATCATTTAGATTCACTAATCATATTTGCTAAAGATTCTTAAAAATCAATCAATTAATCTGAAAGAAATGGCCAGTCAATATTACTTATAAAATACATGCATTGGGAAAAAAAAGAAAAGAGAAATAGTAACATTTTGGTGATATTAATTGCTACTTTATTTTTCCTTTCTTTTTCAAACTTAAAAACATAGAAAGAGTTAAACAGGAAACATTTGGAAAAATGTTTCAGGGTTTTTGATAATCAAATTTTACCCTAATTACCAGATTATTCCAATATCAGCAGGCCAATTTTGGTCTTAGAAAATTGCAGTCCAGTTGGTCGGAAAGATGTTGCAAATGATCATCTTTGTGTTACAAGATGAGATCTTGCCCTGCTTCGATAAACGGAAGTTACCATCCACAGTCCCTGACTCGAAATGAAAACTACACGTTCACGCATAGGCTCGACGAGATACTTCCATTTGGGATAAAACTCGAAAAAAAAATGAAAAGAATTAAATCAACCAATCGGACCGTCTCCGCATACTCAAAAATTGCCATTTGGAGCCGATAGGCGTGTATAAGTTCAACACGGAAGGTCAAAAGGAGTGCCACTCAACGCGGAGACAGAAGGGTTACGTGTCTCTGACACACTGGCCCGGCGACGAAACGAAGCATGTGACTGCTGCTGCTAATGAACTCTCGTCCGACGCCTTTGTCAAAGGGTACCTTTCCTCAACTTCTTAAATACGAACTTTTTACTTGTGCTTATTTTCCACACTAAAAGAGACTATAAAATATATCTACAGTCTTTTCTTATTCTTTTCGATTCTGAATTCCATTGTTTGCAACCAAACGCAGTATTTCTAGCCCACATTGATTTCACATCGCCACGTAACTAAATACGGTATATAACATTTGCAAGATACAACCTGAGAAGAATAATTCAACTAAAGATACTACCCAATGTAAGTATCCATTTGCAGATTAGTAATCTACAGTAAGTGTGAGTAGCTAACTTTGTATGCAAGCCAAGCTGCTTGCCTCTCCACTCGCTGGTAGGAGGTAAGGTGGGTCTTTACCATAAGATATGGATTATCACTTCTATTGATGCCAATTTTCATCCAAAAATTCGTTTTGCACTTGACCATGAAGACTAGCTTTAAATTTGCCCATCTAAATGTAAGGTAGCTGATTCTTTGCCCATCTAATTTACAAACTTTTCCAAGTTGATGTACTCTATTGTATTTGAGATATATATATATATATATATATATATATATATATCTACACACACAGTGGTATCTTGACTTACAAGTGTCGTAACTAATGAGTTTTTCAAGATAGGTGCTATCTCTTGGTTGTTTTTTTTTTGCTTTGAGTTGAGTTAAAATTCAGGTTACAAACCAGCTTCAGATAGCCCACCACTAGTTGGCACAGCAAACACCACAACATTCAGTGTCTCACTTGTTAACTTTAAGCAGTTAGCTTGCAGTAGAAGCATCAATGTTGTG
>CAHIKZ030000730.1:890000-992401 GCA_903632075.3 Acanthosepion pharaonis | reverse complement strand
TCATTCAATGATACTAGGGAACAATTACTGTGGACAAATGTGTTATTGGTGTATCTAAACATGATTTGGTGATTTGTTGAAGTAGACATAAATTTATTAGAAACGGATTTTTTTTATACTTAAAAAATATAATTTATTTTTTAATATACTCAGGAAGCTTCTTAAAGGGGCCAAAAGGTAAAATTAAAAATGTGTAAACAACTATATAAGTTGTTAATTATACTGAAGAGACAGTAAAACATGGTAATATTATAGTTGAATAAATCATATAAATGTCCAGTGGACCATTATATACTAATAAAATAATGGCAATACAATTGTAATACATAATTATTTATGAAAATTTTTTAAAACTATATTTAAAAGTGAGAGGCAGGCAATGGTGACATAGCACTGTTACTTCATTTCTTTGGTTTAAGAGGCTTTTATTTTTTAAAATTTATATATAGTCACGATTTTGGTATATATGTACATGTGCATGCATATATATATATGTGTGTGTGTGTGTGTATATATATATATATATATATATATATATATATATATATATATATGTGTGTGTGTGTGAAAAGTGTGTGTATATAAATAGATATATAATTATTTATATATATGTGCAGTACTTATTAGAAAGCGCTCAATATCAGAGATAGAGCTAACATATATATATATGCATGCATATATGTGTGTGTGTGTATATGTGTAAGTATATATATATATGTGCATGCATATATATGTGTGTGTGTGTGTATATGTGTGTATATATATATACATATATATATATATATATATATATATGTGCATGCATATCTATGTGTATATATATATATATATATATATATATATATATATACACACATATGTATATATATGTGTGTGTATATATATATGTGTCTATATATATAAAAGAATGTGTGTGTATATCTATCATTTAATCACCAGTTATTTACCATCATCTCAAGAAATACAAAATATTGAAACATGAAAGCTTTTGTGTAGCGATTTCAAATTTTTTTATTATAATCTCTTATAATAATATATATATATATATATATATATGTTTGTGTGTCTATATGTATTTATGTATATATGTGTATATATTTATTTATTATATTAAAAAAAAGAAAAGTAAGATATATAATCTGGTGTTCTTATTGATATTTTCATTTTTACAAAACACTGCTCAAAGTAAATTTACAGAGCATAAATAAATATGGTTCATTCACTACACAGGAATTACCATGTTTCTAAAAAAGTAAAAATAATATTTTAAAATTGTACTTCAATATAATGTATTTTAATCCCCTTTTAGAAAGAATTATGCATACAAGTATGAATTTAACAGAAAAAAAATGCTGAAAAACTTTCTGTCATTGATAAAAAAAACAGACGACATGTGTTGACCGGATGTCATAATTCATTGAAAAATGCACCCCTACCCTACCTAGACTTAACCTCTTTTTCAAACGTAACTCATAATTGATACAATAATAGTTAATAAAAATGAACACGCTACCACCCCTGTCTAAATGATTGGATTTCTGTATCCTTAGAAAACAAAGAATTATGAATGCATGTGTTTAAAACTCAGTAAATTTAAAATAAGTTAGTCCAAAATTCAATTTGAAGATGAAACAGAACTAATGCTTTTAAATTTAATTATATATTAAATTTGAAGTTTTTAGCTTTGGTTTTTGAAACATGGTAATTCCTGCGTAGTGAAGGAACCATATTTTAAATCAGTTAATTTTTAATATATATATATATATATATATATATATATATATATATATATATATATATTATTGTTTTTTAAACAAAAAATTTACCAGTAAAACCATTTTTGTTTCTTCCAGACACCACTTCTGTATTACATCAGTATGTATATAGAGATTGTCTGATGCTATACTATTCAGCTTCAGAGGAAGTGTCTGGTTAGGGCAAAGCCAAAGTAATGGTAATAGAATATATATATATATATATATATAATTGGTAGCATGGGCTGTAGTTGCCCATGCTTGATTCAAAATCGTTACCTCATACAGCAATCGTTATCAAACAACTTAAAAATATTTTTGCCTTCCTTGCCTTTTAAAGGAGTACCATTTGCCGTGCTGATGTTTGCTACATGCCTTACTTCTTGCCTATCTCACACTGCAAATTTATTCTAAGCTCTATACTAAACATTAAATCTGTTGAAAAAAAAGAACTAAACAAAATTAACACAAAACGATCAGTTTTAAAAAAAGGACTCGTAACTGGAAAAACGAATGAAAAAAAGAATGTTAACAACAAATACTTTTTCACACCCAACCCAGTTCTGCGGAATCAGAATAAATGTTGAGTTTAAGCAAGAGATTGAGCCAATTCGAGTAAAGTGGCATGCAGATTTAAATTTTTCCAACTTGTGACGAATGCAGCTATCGATTTATTTTGCATGCTAGCATGCTAGTTAACATTCGTGTCAGTCAGCTGTTGGCTCTCAAGCTGGCCAATAAATCTTTCTGCCTATTCATGGTAGCCAAATATGAACTCTCACTCTGGCCAGTAGAAAATGGCTGCAAACTACATGAAAACTGCCGTAGAAATATGAAAAATCGATTATTTCCACTATCGATGGGAGTTGGGAAATGCAAAGTTGGTCTTGGCCTTCTCGCTAACTTGGAGCATGTGCATGTAAATTTTGGTGAAAAATCCATCGAAAATTGCAGCTGTGCATTCGTTACACACACACACACCCTGCCTTTTATATGTATGTATATATATATATATATATATATATATATATATATTAATCAAAAATGGACAAGGTCCGACAATTTATTTATTAAAGACATTTTATTATGTTTAACGTTGTTATTTTTATAGATACAAGTATTTAATGCTCATTTATGATAAACAGTATTAAATAACATTTACCGGCCTGAATGTCCAAATTTTCATAAAAATATTCGTTTCTTTGACAAATTCGAACCTGCATCCTATACGGAACCGTCATAAATAATTGACGTGCCTTACCGCTCAGACTACAAAGAAGCGTTCAGTGAGACAAGGTCAATTTACTGCTTATGTGCGAGATTCATGGAAAATTGGAGTTTATATGCTGATAAATTGACCTTGTCTACCGAACTCTTTTTATATGCGTAAATTCATGGAAAATTGTTTATATAACAACGTTCTTTGTAGCCTAAAATATAAGGCACGTCAGTGTATAATCGACGGTTCCGTATAGGATGCAGGTTCGAATCCCCTGTCAAAGAACGAATATTTTATGTGAAAATTTCTCTCGGACATTCAGGCCGGTAAATGTTATTTAATACTGTTTATCATAAACAGAGCATTTGCTTAAATACTTGTATCTATAAAATAACAACGTTAAACATAATAAAATGTCTTTAATAAATATATATATATATATATATATATATATATATATATATATATTACCAATAAACAAACAAATACTTTCTGTTTATTGGATCTGATAAGATAATTTATTGCCCCTCTTAACCTCAGAGATCTCAACATATTTTCCTTACAGTTTTGTCTTTCATTCTGACTTGAAATCTACAGATGTTCAGTAAAACATGTCCTTTTCCACTTTGTTTCATCATCAAGAACATACACATACATATTTAATCTGTGGCCTCATGATAGAAAAGAAATTATTTTACTCAAGAAATGTTCATTTTTCAACAGAAAATACCAATATAGTTCACCTAATGCACTCTCTATTCAGAATATAAATGAAACATTTTACAGTGAAAATTTAAGATCAAAATCATCTAATTACTGAAGCTGCAAACTTTATTGATCTATCCTGGTGTCTTTGTGCATATACATATATCTTCATCAGTCCCAGGACTGCATGGTAGTCAAAGGGTTACTAACTTGTTCCCTCCATATATCTAGCTTAAAATTAAGAGAGGTATTTATTCATATATAATGCATCTTTGGCAAGCAGATTTGGAGGACCCCATCCCTCTTCATGTTAGTCTACAACCAATATTCTCTGACTTCAAGACTCACCTTGGTCACAGTCACATGTCTATTGATTCCATGGTGTGTGTGTGTGTGGGGGGGGGAATCTACGCCCTGGCTGTTGACTCTACCCAGAGATGCTGTGTTATCTCAGTCCTGGCTGCATACATAATTATGGGGTTCAGTCTACCCTGTTGTGCCAGATGTTTGTTGACCCAACAAGAAGGTTCATCTACCATTTGACAGGTCTTGTTTTTAATCCTGCTGATTGTCTAGCCACCCTCCTCACCAGAAAAGCCTGGTGGGGGAACCAGTTTTGCCATGCATGTATATACAAACATTTATGATAAACAGATAGAGAAAAGTCAGTCAGTTATGTGCCATGTGTGATACACCCTTAGACAATCATGTATCTTTTGATACATGACTGATGAGGAAGGTTTTTCCCCTGCAGTAGGTTGCCATTTCTTTCTGTGGTAGACCAGTTGCCATCCAAGGCTATAGAACCCAGTCTGTCCTGCTATTTACCCATAGCTGGGGGGATAGAGGATTCATACCTTTCCCAAGAGTATTAGCACGTAAGTGAATGTAATGGATTTGACTGGAATTCAAACTCGGCTCTCCAATTCCTCAATCAGAGCCACTATCCTTTACTTAACTGTGTCTCCTGATAGAGAAAAGCTAATCCAAATTTCAGGGAATTTGCCATTTAAGGATAATATTTACCATTACACCTGATTTCCCCTATTTTCTTCAAAGTAGTCCTCTTTGGCATGTACAGTGATTTCACAAACGAATCATAGCACATATGCAGACTACTATAATTAGATTCAATAAACCAATAATTATCAATTGAAGTTTATAGCCATAACAGACTGATAAAAACTGTTAATATGTCATTGTTTCATCTATTTTATATTTTTGTTCAGTTTCAACTCTGCAAAACATATACACAATATATTTGAACAGATACATCAATATCCTCATCTGCCAATTTACTCAATGATTATTTCATACATCTCTTGAAATCACTCGACCAGGAAACCATGTTCTTTTATATGCCATGTTTCTTCAAGATATGGGCAATCATGGCTCTCCACAACTTCCTATCCTTTGTAACTTTAAATAATGTGCAGTCCTTGTTCTGCCATCTTTTTATGCAGACTCATTAGGTAGATTACTTGTTTCTCTCTGTTCCCCTCTCACCTTTAATATATCCTGTGAGTGTCAAATTCTCCAAGCTCTCTTTCCTCATTATGTGTCTCAGAAATTTCAATTGTCTCTTTCTGATTCCAAGAGCCAATGGTCTTTTTTCTTTCCATTTTCCTTAAAACTTCCTCATTGCTTATCTGTTCCTTCCATGTTATTCTCAACAACTTCCTATAGAACCACATCTCTGTTGCCTCAAATCCCTTTTTCGAGGAAATTTTTTTTTAAAGGCAATTCACCCCAAGCAAGGCAGGGGTGTCACTAGCACACAAGGGGTTACAGAGGATTGAGAACAAGAGTAAAGAGGCATGTTTGGGGAAAGGATACGGAGAAGGACAGAGAACAAACTCAGGGTGTCAGATGTCGATTGACATTACACTTGAACATTTGAAGATTATAGTCATTGGGGAAGCAAGTAAGGGGAAGGGAGTTCCACAGGTTGGGAGTACAAGAGAAGAACCTGTTTCAGTAGAAGAGACGGTTACATTTAATCATTTTGACAATGAAAGGGTGGGACCGAGATGCCAGCCTGATAGCTTGCTTTAATTCATGGAGTCCGGGAACCAGTGAAAGTACCTTGAACAGAACAGTTGCCATGAAAATACTTGTAAAAGTGACAGAGAGAGGCCATGACATGTCTGTGGAATAGCGATTGTAGACTAGATACTAGATCAGGACCTATCATCTTGCATATTCATCTCTGGATTTTATTGAGAACCTTGAGAGTACAGTGGGAGCATCAGACCATATATGACAGCAATATTCCATGCAAGGATGGATGGGTGATTTATTGATTTGAGGGATGGACTCAGATGACATTGCTATATAGAAGGACGGAGCATTCTTGGCAAAAGTCATCTTACCATTTTAAAAAGTAGCACTGGTCAGCAACTTACAACATATAAGAGTTAGTGGCGGATTTTATTTAGCGGCATATGAATACTTTTATGGGTTATTTAATGCTGAAATCTAAATATTGTGAATACAATTTTATGGCTTCAATTAAATATAATTTTGATGTAATTGTATGCCTTCAACTACAGATAAAATGTTGGTGATTTTACTATAAATATGCATGTATTGTTGGTAATTTTTATATAAAAATATATTGTTGGTATTTTTACTATAAAGATTTTTAGTGTTTTGTTTTGGGATTCACTATATATCTCTATAGCTGCGGCCCTAACAGGTGATATCACCCCGGGTCAGCGTGGACCTGGGAACAACAGCAATTAGGTAGTTCACAGTTCTCAAAACATCTAAACTCCCAAACAAAAGCCTTGCTGCCAAATGTAGTTTATCGTCATACCCAGGACTAACGTATAAGACAAAATATTGACTAATTTTTTAGTAATAAATTTTATTTTAGTCTTTCTTTAAGTTTTTGTTAAAACACCAACAAATAGGCAATTGTACAGTTTAAAATTTAAATTGCTTCTTTTTAGAACTGTAAGCATTCTTTTGATTTCTGCATTTTAAGTTAAATATCCAGTCGTCTGGTCGGTCGGTAACATTCATTATCACCCACCTTAGAAAGCTGTCTTCAAACCTCAACAAAACAAATCCCTATCTTCTCTCAAACAGTCAGTCAAGTTGTAGTTAGTTAACTAACACTAAAAAAAAGTAAGCAGTGTCGAATTTTTAAACTTTATTACACGCAAAAAAAAAAAAAAAAAAAAAAATTAAAACTCATTTTTAATTAATCCAAATAATTAAGTCTATTTTTTGTAGGTTATTAAACTTTTTTAATGAATTAAAATTAAAAATGAACTTTTTCGCGATCACTTCCCCACCTATATTGGAAAATCATTAAAAACCGACAACTAACATTTTTACACACAATATTTGCTAAATAAGTTCTTGGATTTTAAACGCTTGGCTTAATGATTTAATCAAAAATGCCATTTCCATTCATATAGATAAAAAAATAAAAGAAAACTTACCTTCATAAGGAGGATTGTAATTTTTATTCTTCTACAGAAGCGTATATACTCCAGAGTTCGTTGTCTTGTCTTTTTTTTTTAGTTAGCAACCACAGCAGCAGCAACAAACAACAAAAGTAGAAACACTACTTAGATTAAAGATTTAAAATCGTGGAAATAATGATCGTTTATCTTTTGCATATATAGACAGAGAAACAGTCAGCCAGGAAGCAGGTAGACAGACAGATGCTACAATTCGTACATACATGCATACTAGGAACGGGAATACACAGACAAATATATAGATTTCTGTCGTACTAACGCGAGCAGGGATTGCTGCCCTAAAGGAAAGAGCATCATCTTTTATCCTTTTTTACCAATACGAATTTTGAGAACTTGGTATTATTACTACATTACATACATACTCATTTTAGAGAGTGACCAATCCATCATCAGTTGGATTAGAAAACTCAAATCAACATTGCAAATTCATTCTCCTTCCCCAATTCAATCTACCATCACCATTTTTAAAAGAATCAGGAGCCAGACAGTTGGTTACTGAACAATAAACCCCAACACACCTGATATAACAACATAATAAAATAAAATCCGATGTTTTTTTCTATTATTTTAAAACTTTAATTATGGGCCGTTCATTTAAAAATTTATTAAACAAAAAAAAATGTAATAGGTTATTTATTTATATAGTCAAATAAAGCACTACTAATTTTACGCTATAATATTCGTTTATTTAGAAAACTTTTTGAATAATTTTTTTTGTTTGCTGCTCTCTGTTCAAAGAATTCCGTTGCAACTGAGACTAGAGAACCAGACAATTTGAAAAATGAGGCAGAGGAATCGGTGTCAAGTCACGTTGAAAGTACCGGTTCTTCTTCAATAAAAGAAGTTACTGTTAGTGTTAAAGCAACACCAAACCTGATCAGTTACGTACGTAGTATGGGTAATAAATTAAAATTTAAAATGGATAGTCTTGTGCCAGACGAAGCAAAGCTTTAAAAAAATAAATAAAAGCGAAACGGTAAATTAACTTTCTTTTTTAGGATTGCAAATTAAATTTTTACACTACTAGCTACACACACAGGTAACTACTGACTGGTGCGTAAAGAGGAAAACCATGTTTCGATTTTGCAGTTGATCGAGAGCTTGTTTGCTTTTTGAAAATCTGAAAATCAACATCCGTACGGTAATTCTTTTTAAATTTTTTATTTTTACGCTAAATCAACTTTACTTGGATTGGATTTGAACACACTGATATCGTCGATTACAAACTTCAGAACAAGCACATAAAATAAATGTCAGCAAGCAAACGAGAAATAAGACTAAGAGAAAGAAAAAAACGTTTTCGTTTTTTTTTTTTTTTTAACACATTTAACTGTAAAACAAAATCCAACAGAGTTCGTCGTATAACCTAACCTACAACTACTTCCTTATCTTTTACTTTTCCTCACAAAAAAAAAGCGACCAGCTGATCAAAATCGCCAGTGTTCTGTCCCCACAAGTTCCCTGTCTTTCTCTCTCTTTTTTTTTTTAAAAAAAACCTAATCATCTAAGAAGTGTCACAATTTACTTTTAAATTCGTCTCATCGCCGCTTCTTTGTGAACGCACGTGCACATGTACGTACACAATTGACATGTGCCTCACCTGTGTCACATGGACAGCCGTGTTCCGCCATGTTGAGGTTGCTATGTCAACCAACCACATGCGAACCAAACTTCTCTCCCATGGAAGTTAACAAGTTTGTTAATGTTCCAGGTAGTTGAAACAACTGATTTTTTTTTTAATTTTAAAAATCAAGTTAAAAAAACAAACAGAATCTCATTGTTTTTCTATGGCAAGTATTTGCTTGTTTTGCGCACTTGTTTATTGTAATTTAGCATCCCTACCTTCAGAGCACAAATATCGGTGGGAGGCCCTCGGTGAGGATCAACTACATTATGATGATCTGAAAGACCAGCTTACAAACCATAACGACTCGATAAGTGATTATTGAACTGAAACTCATTTAGACTCACTCGTTAACAACCATTACTCCACCAGTCTAGGATGAAGCACTGCTGGTAACACTTTTCGGTACATGTGGGTTATCTGTTGCCACTTTTTATAAAGTTGTTAGACTAGACAATTTAAGTTTTTAGTTTAGGTAAGTCAAGTTTAAATATAAAAATACAGAGAATTCCCTTCAAAATATACACATTTTTTTTTTTTTGATAGCCGCGATGATTTTATTTTTACGAAGCAAAAATTCTCAAAGAACAAATCAAAATAAAAAAAAAAGCAACAATTTTTTTCAGAAACACGATCATTGGTTGTAAAAGAAGTCTTCTTACATTTGCTTTAAAATTTACTATTATTCAGATTTATGAATTGTTAATAAAATGACTTCTAAGAAAAAGGATTTTTTGAAAGACAGAAGGAGAGATTGGGAGGCGATGTCACCTTTCTTATCCCGATTTATTCATAAGTCGCAAACAGACAAAACGCGAAAATATGATGTGAAATTTTGAAAAAAAAACAACAAAACATTTACTTACTACAATGACATAAAAACAATAAAACAGAACAAGGTTTACAAATAAGTTGGCGCAAATTGTCCTCTTGAGCGCCTTAAGTCAAGATTCAAATTTGAATGCCCCAAGTCAAGGTCATAAAAACTAAAACAAAAAAGTATATAAAAATCTTTCAACAACTTTCAATATTCGAAAGATCATTTGAGAAGGTACAATTAAATTCCTTACAAAAAAATGTTCAAAATAACAGGTTCTTTAAAAAGAAACACTTACATTCATTAGTAATTTCATTAAATCTTTATTTTATACTTAGCTGTTAGTTCAATGAAGTCAGATTTTTAAGGGCGTTGAGCTCCTTAAAAATCTAACTTCTTTGAGCTAAAACTATGTTATAAATGAGGTTGACTGACTACTCTTTCCTATCGGAAGAGTAACGATAATTCAGTAACTCCTAAATTCAGAGAAATTAAAAAAATCATTGGGTGCAAATAAATATTTATTTTACATCAAATAAATATGAAAATAATCAACGTAAGAACAATGATTGAATTAAAATAAATTCAAAAGTATACTTTCACTAGGTTTTACTTTTAAATTAGGGACTTCCACAAAAAACGCGATACCTAAGGTTTAAAAATGAATTAAAAAAAAATCTTTCTTGGAGCTTTTATTTTAGTTTTAATTTCAAGATAAAGGTTAAATTTAATATTTCCAATAAGTAAAAGACTGATTTTAAAATTTTGATTTTAGCGCCATTTTTAGTCATCTGTCATCGAAATAGAATTCTCTTTATTAAAAAATCTTCCAAAAATAAAATATACTTTGCTAAAACTTTATTTGCGGAATATTAGCTGATTTAAACTTTCCAATTTGAAACAAATAATATTTACTTTTAGTCTAAAATATCACAGAAATGCATTTTCAACCGGGCTGTAGGTGTTAAGGTGTTCACAGGTTGACAGCTTGAAATTAATACAGAAATTTAAAAGGTTTAAAACTTTATAAATTATTCTAATTAAAATAAAAAAAATTAAAACAATTCTTGTAAAAATTCATTATTCATCGAAAAAAAAGAAGAGTTTTCTTAAGATAATAGTGTCCATAATAAAAGCAATTAAAAGCTTTTCTGATTAAATAATGTCTTAGTTTTATTGTATTTTTTTTATTTTTTATTTTTTTTTTTTACGTTTAAGAACAGATTTTCGATAACTGGGGTCCTGTATTCTAAAGAAATTGATGATTTAAATTCTCCAAGGAGTTCTGCGTATAACTAATACAGTGTAACCCGGATATAAGAGAGTTGTCGGGACCGGAGAAGAAGTCTCTTATATCCGGGTTTCTCTTATATCCGGGTTTGGTCTATTTTGTATACATTAACACAGGCTCTAATTTGGGACCAGAGAAAATCTCTCTTATATCCGGGTTTCTCTTATATCCGGGTTTCTCTTATATCCGGGTCTCTATATCCGGGTTACACTGTATAAACATTAAGCAGTACAAAAATTAATTTCTCGAAATTTTATATCAAGCATGTGTGTGTGGGGTGTAACAGAACTAAGAAAGAAACAATTCTAAATAATTTACTTCATTTATGAATAAGTCCTGAAAGTTTCATTAAAATCCGACAATTATTTGATTTTTGTAATAATTTCTAAATCAATGTGTTGAAAATTTTCTATACTAATCTTTGGACCCCTCCTCCTGCTGACCCAAGAAAAACAAGATTTTAACTAAAATTTCGAACGTTCTAAAAACGATAAAAAAAAATAATTTAATAATCAAAAAAATTCTTTGATCTTTCCTCTTAATAATATTGATGGTTAAACTTTATTTTTATTTTTCGAGAATTTTTTCATCATGGTATGCTCATTTTTTAGCGAATCCGTGGAGGTATCTACTTTTAATTATTTTCCTTTTTTATACGTATAATGTAGTATAAAAATAAAATTATTCTTTGTACAGTGTAACCCGGATATAAGAGACCCGGATATAAGAGAGATTTTCTCTGGTCCCAAATTAGAGCCTGTGTTAATGTATATAAAATAGACCAAACCCGGATATAAGAGAAACCCGGATATAAGAGACTTCTCCGGTCCCGACAACTCT
Organism: Acanthosepion pharaonis; assembly: GCA_903632075.3. NCBI lineage: Eukaryota > Metazoa > Mollusca > Cephalopoda > Sepiida > Sepiidae > Acanthosepion > Acanthosepion pharaonis. Next base: position 980,657 of record CAHIKZ030000730.1, on the reverse strand, counting down.
CTTATATCCGGATTACACTGTACTAAGTTTCATAAAAGCGTATAAAATTATATTCTTAAACTATTGGTTATATAAGGTTAAATGTAATATATTTTTAAACGTAAATACCAATTTCTTTATTATTGCACTGTTGGAGTTCCGTATTTCTTTCATTTTCAAATTTTTCGCGCGCCTTTTAATCATAAGCTATATCGAGCGTAAATAAATCTTATTATTCTGACGTTTTAAGCAAAAATTATGCATTACTTTTGCAAAATCCAGTTAATTAATTCTTAAATTTACTAATTTACTTTGAAACACATCTCTAGAACAAATATTGGATTTTTAAAAGATTTTTAAATTTGATGTTTACATTTTTCGTCTATATATAATGGCGGTTCGACGAGTGATGAGTAAAGGGGAGAATGTTTTAAAGTCAGTTGCTTCTCAGGGTATTTTGGGAGAACTACATGTTTCTGTAATGGAGTCTTCTGATAATGTAGTAGGAATAAAACTCCATAATTATTTGATATCGAATATTTTTTTTTCTAATTTTGCGAATAGAACAATATTATTTAGGAAATCGATGAACGCATACATCTATATTTGTGTGTGTGCCTGTGCAACATATACTTTCAATATCAACCCCGCTCCACACACACACACACACACACACACACACACACACACACACACACACACACACACACACACACACAAAATAGTGACAATAGTGGTGTACCATCAAGCCTGTCACCATGGGAAAGAGCTGAAAAATAATTTACCCTCACGGTGAAAATGAGGTCTGTCTGTAAAATTTTACAAATCCCCCCCTCCCTGCCACTGGCTTTAAAAGCTGTCCCACTTTAGAACACTTTGGCAACGGGCCTGGGTATCAGTGTCGTTAGTTTGGTAACAACCCAATGCCGCCACAGTTTACTAAGGTCAAGCGATTTTTATTGCAAGGTGAACGAAATTGAGCCGTCGTATTTCTACATTTGATGACGAACGAATCGAACAAATTCAAACGATATAAAACAAAAACAAATCCACACGTAAAATCTACATTCAATATTTATATCCAATATATATTTGTGTTTGTACCTGTTGCGAGCACTGCTCCTAGTTAGACTAAATTGGCAAACAATATTTACGCATGCAAATGATCTTGTGTCACATCTCATTCTCGTGTGGGGAATGAGTAAACACTGCAAATGACGGGTCGTCATTACTTGCAGAAATAAAAGGAAACGGAATAAATTTCAATAAGGCGATATTTTATATTTTTGTCTTATATAACAAAAGTTTTTGTCTTATATAACAAAAGTGTGAAATTACAATATTATGCGTGTAAAAGAAAGAAGACATTTAAAAGTTAGAAATTATGCAGTGTGTGTGTGTGTGTGTGTGTGTGTGTGTGTGTAAGTTTAATCATTCGGGAAAAGTATCCCCATGCCCAGGACAAGTCCGTTGGTGTTGTCACTACAGCTTGCTGGGAGGAAAAGAGAAAAAAGACAGGAAGTGTCCAGTTTTTATAGGTGTTTAACAGCGACGTATTGGCGAAACTAACTTGGGGTAACACACATACCGTACAATATATTTTTGTCTGTGTATTTTGGTTGGTTTGTTGATTTTGTTTAGTGACATATCAACCTCTACTAGGTTATTTAATGCCGAAATATAAATATTTCGTACGTAATTTCATGCTTTCAAATACAGGTATTTTGTACATAATTTGATACTATCAGGGTAAAGGTATTTTGTTCTCAATATATAATTTGTAGATCATAAAAGGTATTGTTAATTTTACTATAAATATGTATTTTTTATTGCATTGATTGTCATTTTGCTATAAAAATGTATCGTTGCTCATTTTATAATAAAGAAATGTACTGTTGATTTTTGTTTGGAGGTCAGTATTTGTCCATAGCTGGGACCCTAACAGGTGCTATCACACAGGGGAACAACAGCGGTTAAGAGGTAGTTTTGGGCTCCTCAAAACCTCCAATCTCACGATCAGAGGCCTTGCTGCCTGATGTAGTTTATCGTCATACCCAGGACAAGTGTGTGTATGTAAAAAAATGCGTGTGAAGAAGTTGAACTATTAGTGAGTAAAAAAAAAGTTTCAAACGGCTAAAAAATAAAACTCCCACGTGGATGCTCCCTGAATACAACAAGCTTAACTTCTTCATTGTTAATCTCTTCAGTCATAACCTCTTCAGTGTTAATCTCTTCAGTCAAATTCTCCAGGCTTAATCTCTTCAGTCTTAACTTCTTCACTCTTAGCCTCTTCAGGCTTAACCTCTTCAGTCTTAATCTCTTCAGTCTTAACCTCTTCACTCTTAGCCTCTTCAGGCTTAATCTCTTCAGTCTTAATCTCTTCAGGCTTAATCTCTTCACTCTTAAACTCTTGTGTATCTCTTCAGTATTAACGTCTACAGGCTTAATCTCTCCAGTCTTAATATCTTTAGTGTTAATCTCTTCGGTGTTAACCTCTTCAGACTTAATCTCTCCAGTCTTAACACCTTCACTCTTAACCTCTTCAGAGTTAATCTCTTCAGTCTTAACCTCTTCACTCTTAATCTCTTCAGTCTTAGCCTTTTCAAGTGAAATGTAAATCGTTATATATCCTCCTTATCCTCATAATTTCACTTTCTGATGCCTTCTCTTACATTCATATCTCATTCAGTAACACTCTAACTTGAGTGTCTCCCGAATTTTGCATTTTCTGAATTCTAGTTTTAAAATATGATAATCATGCGCTGCAATAAGAAGGAAAATTTGAACTCAGTGTAAAAAGATCTGTCTCTACTGAATATATTACTGATTTCAAATTTGAGCCTTCTAAGCGAAACAAAAACAAATTATTGGATAAAACATTATAAATTACGTGGAAATTAAAATTAAAATTTAGCTTAATAGTAGTGCAATTACATATCTGGATTACAGCTGTACAATCCTCACTTTCCAGCCTCGACAGAGTTCAAAATCATTTACGCGGCCTTGTAGGCGATGGATTACTTTCAAACTGACAGTCTCTTTCCCACAGACGAAATGTTGTTACTCTATCGTTATTTCCATGGCAAATGTTCGGACGAGATACATTTCTTAATTCTTCCAGTTCAGACCTTTACAGCTAAGTGCCGCCATACCATGTTCACAGAGTTGAATCGTTCTCATTTTATTCATATTCCCTTCGTAAGAAGGAAGTCCTACTCAGACAGCTTCTTTATGAGAAGCACTATTTTGTGGAACAGATTCACGAACGAACGGCTCCCTGATCACTATAACGTTTTCAAGTCTAGGGTCAACCATTACCTATCACATATAACCTAGTAATCAGCATTTACTTCCTCCTCTTGTGTCCATTTAACAGTCTCGTTCAGTAGCTCTCTACTTTAAGCGGCTTTGGGACCTTGATTTGGATGAACATTTAGTTGGATATGTTAAATATCTTTGTGGATTATAGAGTTTACTATCTCAGAAGATATATATACATACTCAATGTTTTCTTCTATAGATTTTTTCATTGTTATTGGAATTTAAAAGATAAGTTTGGTCGGTGTCTTTGATCTACTGTGACAGTTGTCTGATATGCGAGGAGCGTGGGATCATTCAGCGTGTATCGGCTGGAATTTGCCCTGTGCTTTTATTTTGGGACAACGAGAACAAGAAAGAAAAGAAAAACGTTAAAAAAAAGGAAGCTTCTTTTTTTCTTTCTTTTTTTATTATTTTTAGAACGAGTTATTGGTTGCAAAACATTCGTTTAAAGTCACGTGATAGGCTTACTCTCATGTCCTCACTGTTTGAAAGAGTCACTAAAATTGGCGGTAAATTATGTTACTATATGGTTTAAACAACCTTATCTTCTGTCAGGGATTTTTGATTAGCCCAAAGTTATGCTGTTTTTTTTTTTTTTGTTTTTTTTTTGGTGGAGGGACGCTAACGACAGACAATCGCTTTATGTACTAGACTCTTCTGATGATGTAGTAGAAATAGAATTTTCTTTTATTTCAAATTTGATAAAAAGAAAAACACTATCATTTATATTGTTAAAATACTTTTAGCTTACAGATGAATAAACGGTAATATTTGCAACAGGGTTGTAATTATATGAAAAACCAAACCGTCGTTTTTGAATGGTATAGGTAAAAGATATTTAATTTGATTCATATTATGAGTCAAATTAAGCATTTTTTAAATGGCATATCCCTTCAGGACGTAGGTGATCATGACTCTACATCTCTTTATCACCTGTGAATTACCAATGCCTTCTTGGCAAGGATAGAGGAGTGGTTTTCCTGTTGCCTTCTTCGCGTTTTGGAATTCAAAATTTCTTTCTCTTAGGTTGGTTGCTATCCAAGTCTAGAAGCCCAGTTTACTTTGCAATTTAACACACATCTGTTGAGATCGAGAAGAAGCGGGTTCATGCCTTTCCCAATGGTGTCTGTGCGAAAGTGAACGCAACAAACTAGGCTGGATTTCGAACTCGTCGCGCCGATTCCACTTTTTTGTGTCGTTAACAGTTACACTACCAGCAAATTTAAATTACATTAGACAGCAAAAAATATGTCAAGATTAGTTTCAGGTTATTAAGATTTCTTGTTTTTATGACGCGTAAATTGAATTTATCTATGAAGACATTGTCCAGTATTCATTGTCATATAGGACAAATATTACGTATCAGTTAAGCACTCTTTTCTGTATTCTTATCCTCCGTCTGTATAATCATAGCTCTGTTAACTCCAGTCTTCTTTTCATCTATGAGGAAATTGTCCAGCATTTACTGCCATATAGGAAGACTGAAATCACATAACAGTTCAGCACTTTTCGTTGTTTCTAATGAAAACTCCATGGTTCTTAATACTTTGCTTAGCTTTTGGAAGGCATCTTTCGCTATTCCAATGCGCCTTCGGATTTCAGTGACGCACCTTCCGTTCTCTGTTAAAGCTCTTCTCAGATATTTTCCTGTTTCTTAATACTTTGCTTAGCTTTTGGAAGGCATCTTTCGCTATCCCAATGCGCCTTCGGATTTCAGTGACGCACTTTCCGTCCTCTGTTAAAGTTCTTCTCAGATATTTTCCTGTTTCTTAATACTTTGCTTAGCTTTTGGAAGGCATCTTTCGCTATCCCAATGCGCCTTCGGATTTCAGTGACGCACCTTCTGTCCTCTGTTAAAGCTCTTCCCAGCTATTTTCCTGTTTCTTAATACTTTGCTTAGCTTTTGGAAGGCATGTTTTACTATTTTAATGCGCCTTCGGATTTCAGTGTCACACTTTCCGTCCTCTGTTAAATTACTTCCTAGATATGGACGGAGCATGTAAGCAACGAGGAAGTTTAAAGGAAAACTGAAACAAATAAGCCACAAAAAAGTCAGAAAGGGGCAACTGAATTTCTAGGACACATAATGAGGAAAGACGGCTTGGAAAATTTGACACTCACTGGACATTGGCAGGCCAGAGAGACAGTTAGAAACGACGAACAAACTACCTAACAAGCTTAATTATAGAACAGACACCCTTGAGAAAGTCATGAACCCGCTTATTCTCCATCTCATTTAGAACAGAGAACAAGATGGTTAGTAAAAAGACAAACACTGCTAAGATATACAAAGGAAGATTCGTAGAAAGATAATCATCTACTTTCTGAAGTAACACGGCACATACAAGAAGAATAAATTGAATTGTAATCGAGAATTGTAGTTTACATCAAGTTGTAAATGGAATTAAGATCTATATACTAATGCTGTAGTATCGACTTACTTCCCACGCTCCTAAAGAAAAAAAAAACTATTTAATTTTTTTTTCTTTTCTTCACACACTTCTAATAACCTGCTTATGTCTTTCTTTCATCTCCACCTGTTTTTTGTTTTCTTCTTTGTTTGTTTCTTTCTTTCTTTCTTTCTATAATTCTTTATTTCTATAATTCTTTTTCTTTTTTCTTTCTATAATTCTTTATTTCTATAATTCTTTCTTTATTTCTCTCTATAATTCTTTATTTCTATAATTCCTTCTTTCTACAATTCTTTCTTTCTATAATTCTGTCTATAATTCTTTCTTTCTACATTTTTCAATTTTTTAAAACTTTTGTTCACTCAGTGCAAGGCCTAAGGGTCCCTCGATGTAGAGGGTTACTGAGTAGGATTGTTGTAAAAGAGTGGGAAGGCGGAAATTTATATTATGAGGATATGTGAGATAGATAACGATTGATCCTAGACTTGAAGAGGTTAAAACATTTCATAACAAATACAATTAACACAATGCATCATTCCAAATTTTACTTCAGGAAAAGTTTAATTGTTTCTTCCTCAAAGTAAAAGTTTTGGGATACTTACGAAAAAAGCCTTCTGAGAAATTAAATGAATCTGCATAAGTGAACATTAGAACATACCTCAGAACAACAAAATTTGATATGGAAACTCCTTTGACGTACGACCAAAGGGACACAAAATTAAAACCCGAATCTAAAAAAAAAAAACAAAAAAATTGCCACTGAGGCGGGTCCTAGCTGTGAAGGTCTGGCTTGGGGAGACTAAGTAATGTAGCATTTGCCATAGTAATCGCGATAGAGTAGTGAGAGGCTAGCAACGTTTCATCTGAGGGATAAATGTTGCAGGGTGAAAAATAATTCATCACCCACAAGTCTGCGTAAACGCTTTTGAACTCTGTCGAGTCTATACAGCCAGGACTGGGCAGCACCTGTCCAGATATGGCAGCAGAACTCCATTCTTGGTTTGATCTGATTCTTGTAAAACCATGGCAGCAGGAGATAGGTATTTTGTGAGGCAATATAAAAAAAAATACATTCTACTTGCATCTTTAGCGATGGCACGAATAAAGGTGTTCCATTTGGGGTCTAGAGTGAGCTTAAGACCCAGTAGGCGTTCGAGGTAAGGAGTATCATTGAGAGTAAGACCGATCATTAGGGTTGGAGCAAATTTGGGGTCTGTTCGATGGTCCTCAGTTCAATTGCTTTTTACCAATTCTGTTATCGTGTGGAAACAGGCAGTTGATAAACGTATTTGTAACAGTGTTCAAGGAGGCTAGCCCCGGGAAATGACATGTTGATCTTAGACAGAACGTAAAGCTGTTTGGATGCAATGTAGAAAATAATGACCCATACGTAATTAATTTCGTCATTTTTGACGTGCACTCTATTAATATTATCGTAGTCATCTGCAAAAGAGACACAGGCCAAAGTGTGTGCCACGTATTGGGGGACATCAAAATCAAGCAGGTACAAAACTGTAACTTTCTGGGTAGTGCCTTATGGTGACGGATCTACCATGAAACTAATGAAGCTTAAGCCTCAAGACCCCTAATCTCAGAGGGTTTCTTGAAGTAACCGTTTTTAATGAGTGAATTTTTCAACGAAATCAATGTTTTTTTTTAAGTGTTATTAAAATAAGTTCATTTTAGGGATACAATAAGTCAATGGATTGAAGTAGCTAATGTTATCATTAGAATATGCTCAAATAACCCATTTCATATGGCCTCAAAATTTCTCTGTAATTAGACAAATTTTAAAATTTTCTTGGGGGTTTGCAGCGCCCGAATCCCCAGTGGTATGGACCAGTTGAGATCACCAGAATCTATTAACAGCCTACATTTTGACAGTTGGGTCTTCGAATCTATTGTTGCTGGTTGCGAAGAGGCCCTTATATCTGTTCAAACTTCAGAGTCCAAAAATGTAGGCCTGCTATTGGTGTAGTAATGAACAAGGGAAAATGTTACAACCCCCTCCCATCCTCTATCCTGATCGATAGTGGAGATAGAGGAGGATCGCAACCTGTATTATTATTTTTAACATTTATACAATTCTTATAAAATATTACCTTCCCCAAGTGTCTCTTTCCTATTGATCAGACACGGCCGAGCGGTAGCGATTAAGGAACAAACGCGATAGGCGACAAACAACGGTAAGCCAGATATAGAAACAAGGAATAAATTTATTATCAAAAGATACAAACGGGGAGAAAATGGAAGACGGACAAAACAAGAAAACAATATGTCAAAAATAAACATTGTTGACAAAATAGTGGGATGGGAACCTATACACCTACAAAGATAAATTACAGATTAACATATGATCTTGTGCCACACTTGCACGAAATTTACAAAACATGAAAAGGTAAAACAAGCAGAGACAAACGTAATGTAATAAAAAAAGATCTCATGCCAGGTTTTGCATGAAAGTACAAACATAAAAAATACATTAAACAAAATGAAAACATACACGAGAAACAATGAACTTATCTGGTCGTAACAAAAGTTCTTTTTCTTTAATGTTTCTTATATTTATTTCTTCTTTTCTTTCTCTTTTTAGATTTCTTTTCTCTCTTTCTTTTTCTTTTCGTATAAGTGCCTCTTTATTAAGTTTTTTTTCTCTCTTTCTTTTTCCTTTCGTATAAGTGCCTCTTTATTGAGGTTTTTTTTTCTCTCTTTCTTTTTCCTTTCGTCTGGTCTTGGATTTTCCTTAAGGTCTTTCTCTTTTCATATAAGCGTCTCTTTTTGAGATCTTTTCTCACTTTCTTTTTCTTTTCGACTGGTCTAGGGGCTTGAGTGACGAATAAATTGAAGCTGTCTTCTTTCTCTTGGCTTTCACGAAAATACATCTTTCTTTCGTCTTGATGTAGCAGCACCCTTCGCATGCCGGGGCTTGTTTCCTTGAATCCAAATAATACTTCTTTCGCGTATCCAAATCTATAGCTGATTATCGCACTTGCAGCCGATCGTCCCTTCATTTCGAGGAGGGAATTTTTTCACATGACCAATTATATATCTGATTATCGCCTTCATCGCCGTTTGTCCGTTTCTTTCGAAGATCGAAGATGGACTCACTTTCACATGCCCAAGTACTTCTTTCGCATACCCAAATCTACTGACTATCGCAGTCATAGCAGACTCGTCCTTCCAGCTCGAAGGCTTGGACAGGGACTTTTTTCACATAACCATCCCAGGATCATCGCATCTATAGTGGACCCGTCCGTCCAGCTCGAAGGCTTGAACAGGGAATAACTTTTCGTTTCGCTGTTCGTTTTTTTTTTTTTTTTTTTTGTTATTTTTTCTTTTTCTTTTCATCACGTGGCCCTTGATTTCTAAATATAAACCTTTTTCCTGTGTGAGCGAAATGAGGTCACTGACCCTTTCTCTCATCTACAGGGTCATAGGGAGTGTAACGTGGTTTCTCTATCTGGAATCCATCCGGCTAAATCATGTTGCCAACACATGATTAAAAGAGAAAGAGTCTGCTTAATATCTGTCAACATTCAATTCGACCCTATCTCTTTGCTTTTCTATTTTTACGCTTTCTGAGAGTATTGACTTTTTTTTTTATTTAGAGTGCTTCTAAAATATAAGCATTGATATTGCTTTTGTAATAAATTTAGATGATGGTTCGTAACAATGGGAATAGCAAAAGAGGATGAAAAAGAGATTGAAGCGATAGAGCTGTGGTTCTATCGATGAATGCTAAGAATGGTATGAGCAGAACACGTGAACAACCAGGAAGTTTTTAAGGAAAAGAGAAACAAAGAAGCTTATGCCTACATTAGAAAAAGAGAGTTGAAATTTCCGAGACACGTGATGAGGAAAGAAGTTCTAGAGAACTAAACACTCACAGAATATTTTGAAAACAAGAGAGACGAGGGGAAACAGTAACGTACTTATATGGATGGAGGAAAAAACAGGGACAAAAATGGACGGTAAACAGTTTAAAAAAATGAAAATCAGGACGTTGTGGAGAGTCACAATCGCCCACTTTCTGAAGCGACTTGGAACATAAAAGAAGAACTGTTAATAATCAGTCATTGCAATAAGAAGGAAAACTTGAGCTGAGATATAACCAATTGCGTGCGCCAAGTGTAGAAAGATCCGGGCCGACAGAATTTATTAATGATTAGCAGTAGAGCCCGGCGTTGCCCGGGGATATAACAGTAAGAGATAGATCAAGTATCGACCATCATAAAGACTGAAAAATAAAAAATGACAAAGATTATTGTTTAAGGTTGACGGACACGCATGTCTTAATTAGCTTTTGTTTTTTTTTGTTTTGATTTTTTTAAAGATTTGGTTAAACCCAAACTCAAACAAAAACATTGTTTTCAATCGTTATGAGTCTCTACCGATTGAATAGAATTTTATTATAAACAATTGTCTTTTAAATGGAATTTTTAAAGCATTCTGAATGTAAAAATAAAGAAAAAAGTGCGCAAAACAATAAGAAACACTACCTGCCAAAAAAAGTGAAGCTTTGTTGAAATTGGTTGAAAAATATAGGAAATCCGATCCCATATATAAACGAACACACACACACAAAAACAACCTGGGTTTTATAATAAGTATAACTCAATATGAGTTGTCCCCCTTTCATTCTCGCGATTAATCGTGTTTTCAAATTGATTTTGTGCAAAATTTGTTGAAATCAGTTGAAATATGTAGGAAATCCGATCCAATATATACACACACACACACACACACACACACACACACACACACACACACACAATCTGCTTCAAAGTTGAGTCCTGTAGACGAAATGTGGCAAATTTGTCCTGGCTTTCCCACATGAAAGGGTTATGGTTAAACGTGACAAAATCGATAAAAGCAACAACGGCTTAAAAGATTAGAGCGGACAATTTTTAGGCGGAAGTATAACTCCTACTCGAGGTGTGACATAGAAGAAAAAAAATGTTTATTTACATACACAAAAAAGGTACAAAGATATACACAAATACGAGAGAAAGAAAGGGAGAAGAAAAGTCGTTTAAATAAGGAAAAATGTTCATATAAAAGTGTTATGGTCCGGTTCCTTGTACCACGGTGTTAGTCCAAGGTAGAACCAATAAAAAAGAACTCGAACACGGATATAGAATAACACAGATATATTACAAACAGGAATATATACAGAGAAGTAGAAAGTGTTAGTACGAACAATCAGGTTTAGTATTACTTGTCTGAACACGACTCTGTTTCGGACTGCCTCTAACTCGACTGACTGACTCGCTCTGACTGACTGACAGACCCCTGATGGACCTCACTTCAGACTGAACTCGAGACTTCAGACGGAACAGTATTTAGCCCCCCCCCACCTGAGGGTATCATGTGGCACAAAGCCGGTTTAACGTGGGATCTCCGAGCCCGTGGGATCTCCGAGCCCGTGGGCTCGGCCAAAAATATGCCCATTGAACCCGTATAAACGGGTTCAGGGTCGGTTTACCTCCCCGAAAGAGACCCCGCCCTTCGGCGTAGCCTCGTTCGGGTTCCTCTGCGCCCGAAGGCAGAGATTTCAACCGATCAGCCGGTCGCTCGACTTCAGACGGAACTCCTTGCTTCCTCTTGAGGCGCAGTATTTATTACGTATGGAATAGTCCATTATGTTATTATGGGTAAGGTCCCATAACAAAAAGCTTTCTCAAAATATTTCTCTGAGCATCTAAAAGTTCTTTAAGCGAATAAATTATTCTTAAGGGTTAACAGTAACACTTGAATAGATTTCTTCAGAGATCTTCTTGTGGGGGAAACTGTTAGGAGATCCGAATTTTGTAGTTGAGTGAATTCGTAGGCCGACGACAGGAATTTCTAGGTGCAAGGAAGCAGATCTCGATTAGTTTTTAGTAGAGGGCCGACGTTTTGTCTTTAGAGCCCAGCAGGTAGAAACAGGTTCCGAAGATGTCTGGTGTTCTGTTGCCGACCTGAGACGATGTCAAGTACTCACTGCCAAAGAGGCGCATTTATCGAGATTAGAAGTCTCAGAAATATCTGGAACTTTTCGCTCCAAAATTGCTATACACTTTCTCGGCCCTCTCATTCGTCAAAAAATATATTCTTATCTCTAATAAGAGTCAAAGGTTTGGAAAATGTTTTTTTGGAAGCAAGGGACCGACATGTTGTGAGCGTTACTCCCCGACTTTATGGCACCATGGTCAGGGCAAGGATGGTCAGATTCCTTTTTATATTTTCCAGTTCTATCGTTCGTCAGGAAATATATTCTTATTTCTGATAAGGATCAAGGCCTTGGGAGTCGGATTTGAAAGCAGGGGTGAAAGTTTGGGCAAAGATCAGAAAAGAGGCTAGAACGTGAACTTATAAAACATTATAGTAGTGGTTCTCAAATTAAATTCTAATAGAAACAAAAAGTTTTGATTGATTAAAAAAATAATAATCTACGTATTGATTAAAATTTAAATTTAAACTAACCGTAATTTTGAGTTGAATTAGTGTGTTCCTATTACTTGGGGTCATAGAATGGAAGTGATGAAAACCTTTCCTACAGGAAAAAACGGTATTCATTGACTGAACATTTAGTGTTACTGTTGGTTGAAATTTATAAAATATTTTCTCTCTTTTTCAGGAAATTGGACTTTTCAAGTCTACTAAATGTTATAGTAGTTTTAATACCGATGGAAATTTCCTTACACTCTTTTTGTATTGGTAATGTGGAAAGTTAACAGCTTGTCAGTATTTTTTCTTCTAGTTAAATGTGAAACACTTTTTATTGTTACTACTGTTGGAAGAGTTCAAGTGATGTGGTTTTCGTTATTTGGTAAAGATTTTTGTTTATGATTTTGTAATGCCCGTGTATATAGTTTGAGGAAATAAAGTCTCCTTCTAAAAATATAAGGGAGATAACTGGTCACTTATTATTGGCATTATAAATTCAGCAAACAGAGGAACATGAAGATTTTATTGGGTACAAGAGGAAAGAATTGTCTGTCTACGAAATCAGCGCTTATATCTCAGCTTGAACACTGACTGCTGACCCCAGTGGCAAATATGAATCTACCTCGCCCACCAAACAAAATATAGCTTTGTCTAGCATAAAGCCACAAATGTAGAAAACCCAGTAAGGATTGAACTCCCAGCAGTAATAATAACCTGCTAGACTGGTTTGCTAACTACTGTTTCACAGCAGGACAACGCCATTCTCGCTTTTTTTGCCTTTTCGTTTCCGTTTGTTTACTAATATCATCCATCCCTTCTTAGCGAATCATTAATATTTTACTTGATGTATTTGTCTCTCTTGCACAAAACACTTTTTTACATCCTCTTCTCACTCGATCACTGACGTGTAATATTACTTATAGAAGCGTTTTATTACTAATTTATTGAAAAAAATATCGATAACCAACTACTGCCTCTCTTCAATATCTACACAAGAAGATTTTAAACATTATTTTTTAAAAATGTTTTCTACAAATTACTACTATTACTTTGATATTATATCCAGAACCAATTTACATCTGCTCGAGCTTCCATTGTTACAAAAATAATTGCTTCTGCAAACACAACCATCGTTGCGGCATTAACGTCGGCTGCAACTATTTCTTCAAATTTAACATCTGCTATAAAACAAATAAAAGATTGGGATAGCTTAGGAGCATATTTCATTGTAAATTATATCCACCCTTTTGTAGATTTCAAATTACAGTTTAACAATATTCTCGTTCACGAGATAAAAATTAATTCAAACTTTTTGACCAATCAAAGCACTGCTTATCTCTATTCCCAAAAGTTTTCCTGTGAATTTAATAAATCGAGAAAAACAATACGGTGAGGAAATTTATTACATTTGCTATTCGCAATATCATTTTTAAAAAAATCTGCTAGTCTTCTTCATTGTTCATGGCATTGTGAAACACATCACAATACAGCATTTAGCTTTTAGCTCATTCTTTTGTGTCGATATTCAAAGTTTTCACTGTAACTTGTCGCGTTTCTTACACTAAACCGGATGTTGACTGCTCGACGACCCAAGGCAGAATGCGAAAACGCGTCTCTGCGCTTCATGGCTCGACGCATGTTTTCGGTATTAAATGATAAAAAAATGAACTTTATATATTGACCAGTAGAAATAACTCCTGCTAAAAGACAGAGACTGTGATTTGGAGTCGATACGATGGATATAAATTCCTTGATTCAACGCCGCAAAAGACACAAAGAAAAAGATCCGACTGAGAGGTCAACACGCAGAGGTTGGTCAAGAATGCCGTAATCAGACTGAGATTGAACTCGATACTTCTCAACTTTAATCCATCCGCCGCCGCCGTCTTCACAAAACATCAGCCGACAGCCATGACCAACATTCTTTCTCTTTCTTTCTTCCTTCCCCACTCTGTCGCCTTTTACAACAGCAACAAGTAGTATGCTGGCTTTGTATATATGTAAATAAATTATACATTTATTTACCCAAAATACGATGTATTGCTTTTCATCGAATTTACGTTTGCTGAGGCGAAGAAGAAATTAACCTCTTCAGCAGAAACAACAACAGTGACAAGTTCTGCTTTCCAGGTTACTCATTCCTCGTTCCCGCAACAAACTCCAAATAAAGCCACTAGAAATAAAGACGGGTGCAGACGTAGATATAAAATATTTTTTAACCAATCACAGTTGATCTGAAGTAAATAAAAAATAATTTACGATCCTCATGAAGTTTATAAAAAGAAAACCTTTTTTCAGCAGTAACTAATCGACGAGGAATCTACACAAGATTAATTTATTTTATACGGTTTATCAGGATATTTAGATCAAAAAATTATGTTTAGATTGTAAGAATTCTTTCGAGATGATACTGATTTTCTGATACAAGCCCTACTAATTAACCCATGACTGAGGAAGAAGAAGAGGATTCATAAATTTCCCAAGAGGAGGGAAATATAACGAACCCAACTGGAAATTGGCACTCAACTTTCTGATTTCTTATTCCGAGTCGCTATCCATTAAACCATCTTCACGGTCAAGCTTACAGCACTTGGTATTCTTAAGCGGTTACTCATCTAGGTACTGGCTAGGCTTGACGTTGCTTAACTTCGGTGATCGGACGAGAATCGGTATTTCAACGTGTTATAGCCGTAAGCCGTCTACTCAAGAATGCCATCTTGACTTCGCGATAGAGCTATTTCTCTTCTTATCCATTTATGATAAACCAACAGCGGAACATCAAACGACTGACAAACGCCAGCAACATCAACAAAATCTAAACTTTTCGCAGTATATCGTATGCCGGGAGCTAACAGCCAATATAGCGGCAGGGATTAAATTATGAGTTTGAATATTATTGTTTTTGTGTGGACTTTTATTAGGTTGGTGTAAAAATATCATCTGTTTTCTAATCATTTCATTACAAGCAAGGCAATAAATCCACTAAGACGCAAGAGGTTACTGAGATTTAGAGGATATGAGAAAAACTACTATTAAATAGAGAATAAAGATACAATAGAGATAAGGGAATAAGAATTAAGAAGAGAGAAAATAACGATTGATATCGCATTTAAATTTTTAAAGATTAAAGTTGATTGGGAAGTAAGAAGCCGGAAGAAGGTTCTA
The DNA here is from genome assembly GCA_903632075.3 of Acanthosepion pharaonis. Taxonomy (NCBI): domain Eukaryota; kingdom Metazoa; phylum Mollusca; class Cephalopoda; order Sepiida; family Sepiidae; genus Acanthosepion; species Acanthosepion pharaonis. Next base: position 965,352 of record CAHIKZ030000730.1, on the reverse strand, counting down.
CAAGCAAGAAGTGCGACAGAAGAAACTGTTAGCATAGAACTTACGGTTACATCTATCTAGCAATTTCTACTGTAAAATAGTAAGACTTTGCCACCAATCTAGTACTGCGTTTAAATTCATAAAATCTAAGGAAAGTTCATCAGAACAATTAACATGAAAGTATTTAAAAAGACACAGAGAATCTACGTTACGGCGTGGGAGAGAGACTGAAGCCGAAATGCCAGGTCGAGACAGTGTAAATTCTTCTTTTAATTTTATCAAGAATTTCTAAATATATAGCAGGAGCACCAGACGAGTGGTAGACTTATAAATATTTAAGATAGATTCTGGCAAGAAAAATTGTTTAACACGTCATAGTGAACTAACAGACTTAGCAATTGAGTCCATATACTCTTTCTACTTCATGACAGCTGAAAACATTTGTCTGAGAAGGCGCAATAAGTCGTGGAGGTTAGCATCAGTCTTACTGATGGAAGGTAAAAGGGTTCTCTTAGTTACGTTTTTGAGGCGTTAAAATTAACAAGCCACTGCTTGCCCCATTTAACAACAGATTTTAGGTCATTCTTTAGATCAGCAGTTAATTTGACTTTAACGAACCGAACACACTTAGTATTAAGACAGGAGTAAATAGTTGTGCCGTCAGCATAGATACCGAGTTGAAAACTGATGACAACAGCAACGTCATTTTCAGAACCTCTAAAACTTATTTAATTTTTTTCTTACAAATTACCCACTTCAGATACGAAGTTCTATTCTTCAAAATTTACACAAATATCAACACACACATGTGTTGCAAACATGTAAATGAATTACACTATTTAAGTTTATTTGTTTTATAAATTCAATATTGACAAACAAAACTCCTACTCAACTATAATTTCATTGTTGCATTCTCAAGTCTCTTACAAAAGTCTACAATAATTTATGTCTGATTTTCTGGGATTACGGATTATCATTATAATCATGCGGACTATTGTCCTTATTTTTGTTGTTGTTATCATCACAACGTTTTAGCCGTTGTGCCTTCCAGCCTTCATCAGGGCTATTTCAATTCGGGTAACCTACAGCGAATTCTGAACTGAGCCCTTTATTTAATCTACAGAGTAGACTGTTCTCGTTCTATTGCCCATGCCTAGGGATATCTCGTATAGTTCTTCTTTTTTTGTACTGTTCAGTTATTGCTCACTCTGTTTCCACCGAATTCAAGTACACACTACCCGGCCAAGGGATTGAACTATGTTACCAAATTCACGAACCAACACTTTAATCCACTAAGCTAAGAAAATTAAGTTAAGAAAGAAAGACCACAGACAGCAAATCTTCAACCACAACAACAATAACAAAAGTGAAATACCTTCAGAGAGTACAGTCAAGCATGAAAAGCACCAGCACTCATCAGCAGGCAGGTTAGGTTTAAGGCTCCAAGTCCTACGGAACAGTAGCCTAGTGGATTAAAACGTTGTTCTCATGTAGTGTAAATAAGTTTATTTGTTTTATAAATTCAACGTTGACAAACAAAATCCCTATTTATCCTTTCATTGTTGCAATCTCAAGTCTACAATTCTTGTTTTATAACAACCAGTACTTAAGAGTACTTATTATTTACCTAAACCTACATTTTTGCGTTTGACTTCCTTTTCTTGGTTTTACGTTTAAAGTTCTATTATTAGTGTATTGATTGATTAATTTGTTTTTTACGGCTTTTGTGGGTTATTGAAAACCGAATCATATTTGGGATCATTTACAGTATTTACAATATTCGGACTATTGTCCTCATCTTTATTGTCATATTCACAACGTTTCGGCCGTTGTACGATCCGACCTTCTTCAGGTGATATACGTTGGAATTTCGAACCGAATGTTGTGAATATGACAATAAATATGAGGACAATAGTCCGAACAATGTAAATAGTTACAATAGCTCATCTCAGAAATATAGACAGACATATTTGGGATTCTAATAATAATTTTGTTTTTTCCAAGTATATTTTCAATGAGCTACTCTTATCCAGTTGATTTATAGTTATTTACATAGCTTAGCTATGGCAAAAGTTCACCAGTATGGAGTACCCAGTGATTGATTTATTTTTTCCAGCTTGTGACACTGTGGCCTCAGGAAGTTAATCAAACAATAAAAAAGGGAAAGAAAGAAAAAAAGGAAGAGGAAAGAAACTACTAATTGGATAATAATTGCTGAAATTCGCAGGAAAATGGATTTAAAAGTTGAGAAGAAAATTAAAAACAAAATGCGTTGAAAAATTGTTTCAAAATAATAAAATGAAATCCCGAAAAGTTCCATGGAAAATCGAACCCCAATTTAACTAGAAGGAATTCAGTAAGATTGGGCAAAACCAAAACTACCCGTCCTTTCCCAATTCCTGCCAATAAGAAAGAGACAATTAATGTATCATCGAAAATAGAAAAACATATGTTGTCAATAAGGAACACAGGTGGTTACCGAAATCTTACTTATTATAAAACGCAGATTGTGTGTGTGTGTGTCTGTAACGTTTATATATTGGATCGGATTTCCTACATTTTTCAACCGATTTCAACAAAACTTCACAGGACTACATAAAATTACCTTGTGGTGGTTCTAACAGCGCCAAAAATGGGAAAAATATAATTGATTTTGCACAAAATCAATTTGAAAACACGATTAAGAGACATCGTGAAAATGGAAGGGGGGCAACTCACATCGGATTGTTTGTGTGTGTGGGTTCTTTTAAATATGGGAGCGGATTTCCTATATTTTTCAGCCGATAAAACAAAACTTCACTTTTTTTTTGGCAGGTAGTGTTTCTTATTCTCTTGCACACTTTTTTCTTTATTTTTAACATTCAGAATGCTTTGAAAATTCCATTTACAAGACAATTGTTTATAAAATTCTATTCAATCGGTAGACTCATAACGATTGAAAACAATGTTTTTGTTTGAGTTTGGGTTTGACCAATTCGTAAAAAAAAAAAAACTGATTAAGACATGCGTGTCCGTCAACCTTAAACAATAATCTTTGTCAATTTTATTTTTCAGTCTTTATGATGGTGTGTGACGGTTACACACCTGGCCCAGTGTCGGATCCTTTGGTTACGGCGCCAACGGTGACGTCGCTCCTCCTGGTCGCTCCTCCTGGGTCCAAGCGTGCCGCTCCAACCCTTTGGTCAGATGATCACCAGCCTCGCCTTTCCCGACTCGCTTCCAATACTTGGTCACTAAAGCAACTATACCGATCTCCGGTCTGTCTACCCACGCTGTGTTTAGATCTTAGACAGACGGGACCAGCAGGGATTTGGGCCGATACAAGTTGAGTCCGACGGGGGTGGCAAAACACAAATAAAACAAAAACTCACGACACTAAACAAAATTGCTGATAAAAAGGGTAACAACCTTTTATATCTTAATGTCCGTTACATAAAAAACAAAATTGTTCTCAATTCCCGACCCGCTCTGTGGACTATGGCACCAAGCTTCTATCACACAATAGAAAAATGTCGAATTACCTACTTTCTAGAATCATGTATGTATGTCGGAGTGTGGTTCAGTTCGACACTGGGGCTAATTTCTATCGATCATTCGCAGTTGATTCTTCTCTCCCACTTGAGTTGTATTTCTTCTTCTTCGTCTGCTTGGGCTGGTAGTTTTCCTGTTTCAACTTGGTGGAAGATTTCTTGTTTCAACTTAGCCGCAACTCTCTGTCGTCTGAGGTGGTCTCTTCTCACTGCTGTCCGGGGCTGAACTCTTCCGTAACTCTGCCACAACTCTTGGCGTCCTTCGAGCAATCTCCTTCTTCGTCTGCTTGGGCTGGAAGTTCTCTTGTCTTCGACTTGGGTGGAAGGATTTCTTGTCTGAGGATTCTCTTGCCCGCAAAGGGGCGAGTGAATCGGGCCTGATGCCCGCGTTCAGGCTCTATCCCTGCCTGCGGTCCAGCTGCAACTCTACTCCAACTCCAACTCAACTCCAACTCTACTGATTTCTGTCGACTGGGGTCCTGCTTATATTGACGCCGCAACAAACTGGGGTGGGTCTGTCGGCGTCAGGGTTTTTCGATAATTCCAATAGCCGCATTAATTCTGTTTCCCCATTATCGCTATTGTTTTCACCCCTACTTCCTCATAGTGCTTTTGGTGGGGAGGCGCATATCCATCTCTCTCGGTCTCTCGTATGTCAGGTGACCGCTTTCGACTAATGAGATTCTGATCGAGCATTTCTTTCTTTTCTTTTCCGCAGCCACGTGACCGTTTTCGGCTAATGGGATTCTGGTTGAGCATTTCTTTCTTTTCTTTTCTGCAGCCACGTGACCGTTTTCGGCTAATGAGATCCTGATTGGGCGTTTCCTGCAATCAATCAGGGGCGGGCTTATATCGTTCTTGTTCTAAAAAACAAAATCTAATTTTTCCTTTTTTTTTTTTTTTGTACGAAAAATGACCATCTTGGCCTTCTCTCATCTGGACTTTGTCAAACAGCCCGCCGCTAATTAGACTTGACTTCAGAAAGGATCTTTTTCCGCCTTCTTGGCGCCCTCTGTGAGCCAAAAGCAATTGTCCCTCTTTTTACCTCTTTGTTTTTCCTGATAGTCAAAAATCTTAATTATCTACATTGAAAATGTCTCCACTTTATTATTGTGGGGGTTCTAATTTTTAACAGGTCAGAGCCTGTATACCGTTCCACCGGTCACTCCCCTCAACCCAAAAGACACTTTCTCTCTGATTAAGATTGTTTCATTGTTCCCAAAATTTCTCTTTATCCAAATTGATAAGGTGTCTTTCCATGCAAAAGTAGGCTAGGTGCTTTGACCGATATCTGGCTTCCATCAAGCGGCCCGTTTTGATATCATGTCTTTTTTCCCTTTCTTTCTTCTTATTATTTCTAATTCTATTCTTCCAATTGTCTTTAAAAAATTCGGTCAACATGCTAGCTAAGATATCTTTCTGACTCGTGTTTTTGTTAATGACCGTTTTTTTTTTTTTGTATTTCTCGACCTCTCTCTTTCCCTTCCTTCTTCTTCCCTTAGGATCGTCCAAGTACAATCTTAGTGAATTATTTTCAACTCAATTATTTTCCGTTTTAAAAAAATCAACAACCTGTTTAGTAAACCGAATAAGAAAAAATTAAATCATATTTCTATGAATATTTCTAATAATGCAAGGTGCCACAATCCTCCCCTTTAACCGATTTGTCATTTACCCGTAAATGACACCTAAACCCAATTACATCATTTAACATGCACCATGCATTTGTCTCATGCAATTCTATTCTACTTTCTAACATGCAAGGGTAATGTTCTTTCCATTTTCTTTTGTTCTACATGCAATGAAATGTTCTTTTCATTTTCTTTTGTTCTACATGCAATGAAATGTTCTTTTCATTTTCTTTTGTTCTACAGGCAATGTAATGTTCTTTTCATTTTCTTCTGTTCTACATGCAATGAAATGTTCTTTTCATTTTCTTCTGTTCTACATGCAATGAAATGTTCTTTTTCATTTTCTTTTTGTTCTACATGCAATGTAATGTTCTTTTCATTTTCTTCTGTTCTACATGCAATGAAATGTTCTTTTCATTTTCTTCTGTTCTACATGCAATGAAATGTTCTTTTCATTTTCTTTTTGTTCTACATGCAATGAAATGTTCTTTTCATTTTCTTTTTGTTTTACATGCAAGGTAATGTGTGCGTGTGTTTGTAGGTGCAGATGTGTTCACTAGGGTTTGTTCTTCTTGGTCAATGTTTTCCTCTCTGCCGTGGGAGGTTTTCCCGCCGCACGTGGTGGTCTCACGCCAGCCTCCTCCATTGGTCTTTCAGCAATTTCTTCGCCAGTCCTGTCTGAGCAAGGAACACTGCTCGGCATCTCCCTCTCGAGTTGTTGCATGCTCACTAGACTGTCGTTCGCTAATCTTCTCTTACTCTTAATCTTCCATATTATTACACCCCCCCCCGATGGCTATAACTAGGAATGTACCCATTACTATTGACCAACTTATCGCGATCTGCTCATCGTCTTCCCAAGCTACACCTTCGTCTCCCCAACGCACTTAACTTATCCCTTAAGTGATCCATATCGATCTTTTCTATTGGCTTCATTAATACTGGCATCTTATTTAAGGTGACATTAGAGAATCTCTTCACTATCGGCTCCCATAATTCTGTACAATTGACTAAGCCTCTACCAATCATCTCTATGAGTGAATCTTTTCTTCATACCTTTCTTCCATCTGGTAATAGGGGGCAAGGAGATGGACACCCCAACCGCCGAACATCCCATGGGTAGCGTCACCAGGGATAACGGTGGCCTTATTCTTAATGTCCTTGTGGACTCTCCCCCACATACCCTAGACAGGCTGATATGTTTCTGTGTGGCTACTGCCCACACCCCGCCTGAAACACTGATAGCTTGTGGTAATGCCGAGTTTGTTAATACCTCTACTTGGCAGATTCTTTTGATTCCTTCCCCCCTCCCTTCAAACAATTCTAGTATGCACAGTCTGCGGTTACCAGTTTTATAGATAGGGCTTAACGAGGTACAGGTCCCTGGGGTATCATCTCTACACCTTCTAGCTTCTTCATGAATTTCGTTCTCCCCGAATTTAATGCTATGTAGTCTGCTTCCACCTTGTACCTAGCTATCATTCCTGAAAGGTAACAAATTCTCTTGTTGTTATTCTTCACAATCACTTAGTCTCGCTCGACTCATCACTCAATCATTTCATAACTTTTTTCTTAGTTCGGCTCTTCCCTCCTCTAACTAACCTCTAGCAGACAGAATGGTCCGGTCAGGTGTGCGTGGCGCCCACTCTAAAGGTCGTACTTCATGACACCACTGGTGGCCAATCAATAATGCCAATGATCTTCCGTTCCTCGTGAGGTGCAGCCCGCATCTCCATCCCTCCACTCACATCTACCATAGTCAGCCAGTAGGATCTTGATGAGCCAGTGTCGTTATCTGTCGACACTAAATGCTTCTATTCTGCACAGCCCTTTTGTTCTACTGAGATTTGGGGTTCTTCTCCCTCCCTGATCTCATCTTCTGAGGTGATTCCTGTTCAACCTCTAACCTTCTTTCTGTGTTTAATTCTCGTCCAGGAGGTTTTTTTTTGTCCTCTTCTCCATCCCCTGATTCTTCTTTCTGTTTAGAGTCTTCGACTTGAATGTCTTCAATACCTCTCGACTCTATGTCTAAACTTCTCCTGTTCTTTATCCTTTCCTTAAGCTGGGAAAGGGGTATTTGATCCTCCTCCTCCCACTCGCTGGGCCCTTCGTCCTGTTCAGGGTGCCTCTTTTAGAGCCTTCGACTGCTTGATTGGACCTCTTCGTCTTTTTTCTTCCTTTTCTTCGGGCATGGGGTGTGATGGCGATCTCACGGGGTCTTCTCTGCACTGATTCAGTCGACGACTGAACATCGCTAATCCCTGCTGAGGGTTCCAACTCTGTCACTCGGACTGCTTCGTTTATCTGGTCAAGTCGACCTATCTCCTCATCTTCTTCGGAGTCTTCCTCCGTCTCCATTCCTTCCGGTTCAACCAGAGTTACCTTCCTTTTCCTTGTCTTCTTAGGCCTCGGCTCGCTCATTTCCAGGTTAGCTATTTCAGCCTTCTTCAGATCATTAGCATGAACCCTCCTCGCTCGTCCTGCCACTTGATCCCATATTACATATGATACTGGGCCCGTCTGCTCCACTATCCGGTAGTACGGTTCCCATCTCTGGTCTAGTTTTCCTTCTCTCTGGTGGATTTTATAGTAGACAGGGTCTCCAACCTTCAATTCTACCACCTTTCTTTCAGCATTCACCCTCTCATTTCTTTTCTTCTGGGCCCTCTTTATTCTTCTTCTGGCCTGTACGAATATCTTATGTTGCTGTTCCAGCAATAGTTGATGATGATCTTCTCCCATATACCTTCTTCGGGGCTTCAGTAGGTTATCTACAGGCAGGACCACGTCTCTGCCAAACAACAAAAAATAAGGAGAAAATCTGGAGGTTTCGTTTATCGTAAACCTCACGGCCGCCAGAGCCTGCGTCAAATACAAGTCCCAATTTCCAGTGTTTTCTCTGACCAACTTGGCCAATACATCTCCCAAGGTTCTATGAAACCTTTCCACTTTAGCATTTCCCTGGGGGTGATATGGGGATGTTTTTATGTGCTCTACATTCAAACCTGTCAAAACTTCTCTCATGATGCTGTTCACATTCTCCGTGCCATTATCTGTTACCAATTGCACAGGGGCACCATACCTAGGGAAGATTTCACTTATTATCAACCCGGCCACAGTTCTGGCCTTCTTGTCTGGTACTGCAAATGCTTCAGGCCAATTTGTTAGCCAATCGACAAAACTCACTATATAGTTGTTTCCTTGTGCAGTTTCCCCATATGGTCCTGATACATCCATACTCACTTTCTCGAAGGGGAAGTTTGGTACGTCTGTTTCCTCCAAGGGTGCCATTTCCTGCCTTCTGCTCTGCGACTGGCACACTACACAACTTCGAACATAGTTAGTGACTTCTCCGTACAGTTTGGGCCAATAGTACTTTCTTCCTATGAGATCACATGTCCTATCAATTCCCATGTGACCCAACCTTTCGTGGCACTGTTCCAATATCTCTGGTCTTAAACTTTTGGGCACATACAACTTGGGTTTGACTTCTTCATCCCTTCCTGAGAGATAATACAGCCTTTCCTCTATTATGGCATACTTGGTGGTCTCTCCTGACTTCACCTTCTCTCTCAGAGCAGCTATTTCACTGTCTGCTTGCTCCTTCTCAATTCCTTCTGTCCAGTAAGGATCGGTTATTATCTGGGCGTCCCCTTCTTCGTCCGATTCTAATATAGGGCGATCTTTTTAGCTTATTAGAGTTAATTACTCCTATTCTATAGACTTTATCATCTACTCCCTGTTCTACCCTTTTACAGATCTTTCTTCCAGTTGTTTCGGTATTCTTGAGAGTAAATCTGCGCACGTGTTTTCCTTTCCTGCCAAATACTCTATCTTACAGTGGTAGCCACTTAACTTAAGTGCCCACTGTTGAATTTTCTTATTATTTGTCCACTCTGCCTGCAATAGGTACTGCAGAGGCTTGTGGTCTGTCTTTATAGTGAAGACCGCACCATTTAAATAGTAGTCCAGTTTTGGAGAGCACACATGATAGCATATGCTTCCCTCTCTATTACTGGCCACCTCTGTTGTGTCTCTGAGAGCTTATGGGAGAGGAAGTATATCAGTACTTCCTCTGGTATGCCTGGCACTGGTCCTTCCTTATCAGGACACGGCTGGGTAAGTACTGCCCCTACACACTGCTCACTGGCATCCGTGTATAATATCATGGGCTTGCTGAGGTCTGGATACGTCAGCAGTGGAACGGTCGTCAACTGTTCCTTTAGCGAATCAAATGCTCGTTGACAGTCCTCTGTCCACTTGAACCTAGCGTATTTCTTCGTCAGGGCCACTAGCGGTATGGCAATTCTTGAAAATGCCGGGACGAAGCGCCGGTAGTAGCCTATAGCTCCTATAAAACCTCTTACCTGCCTCACTGTCTTAGGCTCTGGCATTTCCCTTATGACCTTTACCTTATCCATGTCGGGTTTAATACCGTCTCCGTTTATGACGAAGCCTAAATACCTAGTTTCTTCCCTCAGAAACTGACACTTTGACAATTTCAATTTTAATCCGTGTTTCCTCAACCTTCCCAACACCTGTCTTAAATGAAAAAAGTGTTGTTCCACTGTCTCCGAAAATATCAAGATATCGTCTAAATACGCCATGGCAAAGCTCTCGTATCCTCCTAACACTATTGACATTAGCTGTTGGAAGACTCCCGGGGCATTAGCTAAACCGAATGGCATCACTCTGAACTGAAACAGTCCCAGGTGACACGCGAATGCGGCCTTCTCCTTGTCAGCCTCATCCAGGGCTACCTGCCAATACCCGGACCTCAAGTCCAACGTAGAGAAGTACTTTGCCTTCCCTAATAATGCCAAAATGTCGTCTATCAATGGCAATGGCACCGCCAACGGCCTCGATATAGAATTCAGCTTTCTAAAATCTACACAGAAACGGTGGCCGCCATCTTTCTTACCTACTATTACTATTGGGAAGCTCCAAGGAGAGATCGATCTTTCGATCATCCCAGCTTCCAACATTTCCTCTACTGCCTCTTCTACAAGGGGTCTTTTTATGTATAGGTGTTCGGTAGGGTTTTAATTTCACAGGGGTGGTCTCCGGTGTCGATTTTCATTTCGACTGTGTGGGTCTGACCTAGTTCCTTATCTGACTGGGCTACCACATCTCTATTGTTCCTTAACAGACCCCCCACTCTGGTTCTAAATTGATCCGGTGCTAATATATCCTCATCTAAGATTCCTTTTGTTTGCTCTACTACCTTCCTTCGTTCTTCCTCGAATCTCACCCGATTCAGAGTTCGTAGGGAAGTGCTCTCCCTATCTTCTCCCCTCTCCTAACCTTTATATCTTTTTGGCCTGGTTCACCATCATTATGGGCACCAACTCGGCTGCCTCCACTACCGTTTCGCATAGGGTTACCTCGTTATCTTCTAGGCCCTTTCCTTCTACAGGGACCAACTGCAGAGGTCCTCTCCGTACCTTTTTTTTCTGACATTAGCCTACCCTTTCCCGACACTGCGGTCCTAGGAGGTAACTTTACATCTTTCTCCACCACTATGGTTATCTCTTCCTCAGGGTGGGCATCCCAATGGCGTTCTCTCGCCGTTCACCACCAACACAGTAGGATTAAACTCGATCTGGGCCCTTGGCTCCGGAGCCAATCTTCTCCCAAGATTGCCTCCGTACACAGGTCGGGGGTTACGTAAAAATTTTGGGTGCTTTTCACCTCCCAATCCTCACCGGGAGCCTCACCATCCCTTTTATCTCCAGGGGGGCCCCATCTGCTTGCGTGATCTCTATGTCTGCTTCCCGTAACCTTCTCTTCCGTTTCACCCGCCTGTATGTTTCCTCTCTCATCAATGACACAGATGCTCCTGTGTCCACCAAAGCCCTCATCTCTCTACCACCTATCTCTGCTCTACAGGATAGTTCTTTCTCTTGCGTTAGCGAAGAGAACACCTGAGCTTTCTTCTTCCTGGGTCCCCACCTTTGGGTTAACCCAGCCATAGGCGCCGGTAGTAATATATCACCTTCATTTTTCTCATGAGGTGGAGTTCTGCGCCCCCTGCACCTGGGCGACCCCCCCACGGACCTCTCCCGGTCTCCCATGGCCGTTTCTAAAAATACAGTTTCTTTTCAGGTGTCCTGGCCTCCTGCAAAACCAGCACCTTCTTGTTGGACAGCTTGCCGCAAAGTGGCCCGCCCGACCACATGTCCAACATTTTGCTCTTTCCCTTTTTCTCTGGGTTGGCCTTGTGTCTATCCTCAGGGGAACCCGTCCTCTATTCAAGCTGTTCACCCGTTCACTGGTCCAAGCTTTTATTTCTCTTCTTTTTAACTGGGCCACCCTCCCTCTTAATTCTGGGGTGGCCCGCTGGCTTTTCCCTGGGCCGGTCTCTTGGGCTCAGCCTTCTTTGTTAATATCGGTGGGGCACCCTTCCTCAGCCCGCACCACTTGGCCAGGTGTCCTTTCTTACCACACCTGGTGCATCTGTCCTGATTGAAGTCTGGGGGCAACCCCCACTTCGTCGGACATTCCGCCGCCCTGTGGTCCTCGTACCCACAGGTCCAGCAGACCAGCCCGTATCGACCCGGCGTGGGCTTATAAAAGCCATGCCTGGTCGACCATGCCCTTCTATTGGGGTCCTCCTCCCATAATTCTGCCCGATCCACCTCTTCCTTAACCCTCTGATTCCACACGGGGGTTCTTCCGCCTACCCCCCCTTCTTCCAGCCTCCTGACTTGGTATCTGCTTCTTTCCACACCTCTTCACTTTATCCCACACCCCTGGCTCTCCCTGGCCAGCTCTATCGCTGCCGACAGTCTGAGCGGTCCTTCTTTCAATACGTCGTGACGAACACGCTCGTCGCTCAGCGCCTCTACATACAGGTCCGCCAGTTGAGCCTGCATAACCGCATTAACCCTGACCACTTCGGGGAATGCCAATGACGATAGCTTCCCCGCTCGGGCCCCTAATTCTCCCGGGGTTTCATCCCGTAGCTGTGTCAGTTTTAAAAGGGCCCTCATGGCCTCTATGGCCGTACCTTCGTCGGCGAACTCTTTGGTCAGCAGTTTTTTTATTTCTTCCCAAGCCAAGCGGGGTTGGTTCTCCAAGAGCACCCTCACGAACTCAGACGCTTTTCCCTTTGTGGCATCGTATGCCAAATACAGGGTTTCTTGGTCCGAGAGCTCGTAGATGGTTCGGCTCTTCTCGAGGATTGCCAGCCAGTTTTTAAACTCCTTCCCGCTGCCATCAAATACTGGGACCCTCGGTCCACCCAACAGCTTCCTTAGATCCACTGACAACCCTCGCCCTACTTCTTCTTCACCCCCCACTGCTCTATCTGACTCATAATCTGACATGTCTACAGAGAAAGACAGTCTATACAGCAACAATCGAGGTTGGGAAACAAAATAAGGTGTCCTACCTTACAGACGATTCTGTTCTTTCTTTTCCTTTGGTCCCGGGTCGTTCTGAGTTCTGTCTGAATTTTCAGCAACGGCGGTCGATCGTGGTCTTCTCTCAGGGTTGAAATCCCTCGGTCACCACGGCACCATATGTGACGTGGCTGTCTCAGGGTTGATCCTGGTCACGGCACCACTTGTGACGGTTACACACCTGGCCCAGTGTCGGATCCTTTGGTTACGGCGCCAACGGTGACGTCGCTCCTCCTGGTCGCTCCTCCTGGGTCCAAGCGTGCCGCTCCAACCCTTTGGTCAGATGATCACCAGCCTCGCCTTTCCCGACTCGCTTCCAATACCTAGTCACTAAAGCAACTATACCGATCTCCGGTCTGTCTACCCACGCTGTGTTTAGATCTTAGACAGACGGGACCAGCAGGGATTTGGGCTGATACAAGTTGAGTCCGACGGGGGTGGCAAAACACAAATAAAACAAAACTCACGACACTAAACAAAATTGCTGATAAAAAGGGTAACAACCTTTTATATCTTAATGTCCGTTACATAAAAAACAAAATTGTTCTCAATTCCCGACCCGCTCTGTGGACTATGGCACCAAGCTTCTATCACACAATAGAAAAATGTCGAATTACCTACTTTCTAGAATCATGTATGTATGTCGGAGTGTGGTTCAGTTCGACACTGGGGCTAATTTCTATCGATCATTCGCAGTTGATTCTTCTCTCCGACTTGAGTTGTATTTCTTCTTCTTCGTCTGCTTGGGCTGGTAGTTTTCCTGTTTCAACTTGGTGGAAGATTTCTTGTTTCAACTTAGCCGCAACTCTCTGTCGTCTGAGGTGGTCTCTTCTCACTGCCGTCCGGGGCTGAACTCTTCCGTAACTCTGCCACAACTCTTGGCGTCCTTCGAGCAATCTCCTTCTTCGTCTGCTTGGGCTGGAAGTTCTCTTGTCTTCGACTTGGGTGGAAGGATTTCTTGTCTGAGGATTCTCTTGCCCGCAAAGGGGCGAGTGAATCGGGCCTGATGCCCGCGTTCAGGCTCTATCCCTGCCCGCGGTCCAGCTGCAACTCCACTCCAACTCCAACTCAACTCCAACTCTACTGATTTCTGTCGACTGGGGTCCTGCTTATATTGACGCCGCAACAAACTGGGGTGGGTCTGTCGGCGTCAGGGTTTTCTCGATAATTCCAATAGCCGCATTAATTCTGTTTCCCCATTATCGCTATTGTTTTCACCCCTACTTCCTCATAGTGCTTTTGGTGGGGAGGCGCATATCCATCTCTCTCGGTCTCTCGTATGTCAGGTGACCGCTTTCGACTAATGAGATTCTGATCGAGCATTTCTTTCTTTTCTTTCCGCAGCCACGTGACCGTTTTCGGCTAATGGGATTCTGGTTGAGCATTTCTTTCTTTTCTTTTCTGCAGCCACGTGACCGTTTTCGGCTAATGAGATCCTGATTGGGCGTTTCCTGCAATCAATCGGGGCGGGCTTATATCGTTCTTGTTCTAAAAAAACAAAATCTAATTTTTCCTTTTTTTTTTTCGCACGTACGAAAAATGACCATCTTGGCCTTCTCTCATCTGGACTTTGTCAAACAGCCCGCCGCTAATTAGACTTGACTTCAGAAAGGATCTTTTCCGCCTTCTTGGCGCCCTCTGAGCCAAAAGCAATTGTCCCTCTTTTTACCTCTTTGTTTTTCCTGATAGTCAAAAAAATCTTAATTATCTACATTGAAAATGTCTCCACTTTATTATTGTGGGGTTCTAATTTTAACAGGTCAGAGCCTGTATACCGTTCCACCGGTCACTCCCCTCAACCCAAAAGACACTTTTTCTCTGATTAAGATTGTTTCATTGTTCCCAAAATTTCTCTTTATCCAAATTGATAAGGTGTCTTTCCATGCAAAAGTAGGCTAGGTGCTTTGACCGATATCTGGCTTCCATCAAGCGGCCCGTTTTGATATCATGTCTTTTTTCCCTTTCTTTCTTCTTATTATTTCTAATTCTATTCTTCCAATTGTCTTTAAAAAAATTCGGTCAACATGCTAGCTAAGATATCTTTCTGACTCGTGTTTTTGTTAATGACCGTTTTTTTTTTTGTATTTCTCGACCTCTCTCTTTCCCCTTCCTTCTTCTTCCCTTAGGATCGTCCAAGTACAATCTTAGTGAATTATTTTCAACTCAATTATTTTCCGTTTTAAAAAAAATCAACAACCTGTTTAGTAAACCGAATAAGAAAAAATTAAATCATATTTCTATGAATATTTCTAATAATGCAAGGTGCCACAATGGATACTTGATCTATCTCTTACTGTTATATCCCCGGGCAACGCCGGGCTCTACTGCTAGTAATATCTAAAATTCTTCTGGACAAAGAGCCAGGAAAAACATATGGTTTGCATCGGCCACCCAGAAAGAATACCCCAACAAAAATAGAGATTAACGCCTAAGATTTGGAACGGGTTTGTTCATTTTAATTTCTATGACATTCGTCAAAATGTTTATGGCCGACATTATTTCAGATTCCTTTGTGATAAAAAAAATTAATTAATAGCGCTGGAGTGACCATAGGCGACTAGCTGTGTGACCTGGTCGATCGAGAAATAATCTAAAAACAACCAGCATTGGGCAAGCTGATGAAGAAAGATTAATGATTGGAAATCCCTTTTTCGCCTACTAAAATTTTAGATTCGTCACAAAGACAGTGTACCAGCCTTTGGAGGGGGCTGAGGTTGGATGCCGAGAAAGTGAGAGAAGGAAGAGAGGGATTATCACTGCCTATATGGAGCGATGGTGCGAGATGAGACGTGAAGTGAGTTGGAGTTAAGGGGCGGTCTGATTCCTCTGACAACTCTGAAAAGGGGTTTAAACAATCTCTAAATTTGAAAAATTACTAGAGTAAGCATATTTTGAAAATACGGAATCTTAGAAAAAGGTAGATGCTAAGGCTGGAAGACAAGCGAACCCCAGACCCTCATCAACAATGCACTTGCCAGACGTAGGACTCGACTCTATATAAGCTGGATATTGGGTCCTCACATTACTGTTACTGGAATCTGTATCGTTTGGCGAGACCTCTTGACCAAGACCTTGTGCCAATGCCGAAGACCAGAACTTAAAAATTTAAATTACTTCTGTGGCACCTTGCATTATTAGAAATATTCCTAGAAATATGATTTAATTTTTTCTTACTCAGTTTATTAAACAGGTTGTTAATTTTTTTTTAAAAACGGAAAATAACTGAGTTGAAAATAATTCACTAAGAGTGTACTAGACGATCCTAAGGAAAGAAGAAGGAAAGAAAGGAAAAAGGAAGGAAGGGAAGAAAAAGAAAGAAAGAGAAATGTATGACGCATGACCCAATTGAGGGTGGAGATAGGAGTCAGAAAGAGATTTAGGTCAGCGTCTTGGCCGATTTTCGAAAGTCATTTTGGTAAGAATGTCGGTCAGAGCACCTAGCCTACTTTTTGCATGGAAAGACACCTTATCAATTTGGATAAAGAGAAATTTTGGGAACAATGAAACAATTTTTAATCAGAGAAGAAGTGTCTTTGGGTTGAGGGGAGTGACCGGTGGAACGATATACAGACCTGTTAAGAATTGGACACCCACGTTAATAAAGTAGAGACATTTCAATGTAGATAATTAAGATTTTCGACTATCAGGTAAAACAAAGAGGTAAAAAAGAGGGACAATTGCTTTTGGCTCACAGAGGGCGCCAAGAAGGCGGAAAAGATCCTTTCTAAAGTCAAGACTAATTAGCAGCGGGCTGTTTGACAAAGTCCAGGTGAGAGAAAAGCCAAAGATTGTCATTTTGCGTACGTGCAAAAAGGCAAAATTGGATTTTGTTTTTTTTAAACAAGAACGATGTAACCACGCCCGCAAACAGAGGGGAGAGGATGTTCGATCAATAACAATTGGTCGAATACGATCACGTGACCTGCGGAAGAAAAGGGAAAGAAATGTTTGATCAATAACAATTGGTCGAATACGATCACGTGACCTGCGGAAGAAAAGGGGAAAGAAATGCTCGATCAGGAACGATTGGTTGAAAAGCGGTCACCTGACATACGAGAGACTAAGAGAGATGGATGTGCGCCGCCCCACCAAAGGTACTGCGAGGAAGTAGGGGCGAAAACAATAGCGATAATGGAGAAGACAGAATTAATGCAGTTTTTGGAATTATCGAGAAAACCCTGACGCCGACAGACCCACCCCAGTTTGTTGCGGCGTCAATATAAGCAGGACCCCAGTCGACAGAAATCAGTAGAGTTGAAGTTGGAGTTGCAGATGGAGTGGAGTTGCAGCTGAACCGCGGGCAGGGAAAGAGCCTGAACGCGGGCATCAGGCCCGATTCATTCGCCCCTTTGCGGGCAGAAGAATCCTCAGACAAGAAATCCTTCCAGCCCAAGTCGAAGAAAGAAGAACTTCCAGCCCAAGTAGATGAAGAAGAAGATTGCCTGAAAGCCTGAGAAGAATTGGAGCTGCAGACAAGCCGAAAGTCGATGAGAAGTTAAAGTTCAGCTCCGGACGGCAGTGAGAAGAGACCACCTCAGACGACAGAGAGTTGCGGCTAAGTTGAAACAAGAAATCTTCCACCAAGTTGAAACAGGAAAACTACCAGCCCAAGCAGACGAAGAAGAAGAAATACAACTCAAGTCGGAGAGAAGAATCAACTGCGAATGATCGATAGAAATTAGCCCCAGTGTCGAACTGAACCACACTCCGACATACATACATGATTCTAGAAAGTAGGTAATTCGACATTTTTCTATTGTGTGATAGAAGCTTGGTGCCATAGTCCACAGATCGGGTCGGGAATTGAGAACAATTTTGTTTTTATGTAACGGACTTTAAGATATAAAAGGTTGTTACCCTTTTTATCAGCAATTTTGTTTGGTGTCGTGAGTTTTTATTTTATTTGTGTTTTGCCACCCCGTCGGACTCAACTTGTATCGGCCCCTGATCCCTGCTGGTCCTGTCTGTCTAAGATCTAAACACAGCGTGGGTAGACAGACCGGAGATCGGTATAGTTGCTTTAGTGACCAGGTATTGGAAGCGAGTCGGGAAAGGCGAGGCTGGTGATCATCTGACCAAAGGGTTGGAGCGGCACGCTTGGACCCAGGAGGAGCGACCAGGAGGAGCGACGTCACCGTTGGCGCCGTAACCAAAGGATCCGACACTGGGCCAGGTGTGTAACCGTCACACTTCTAACACAGGCTGTAAACTCTAAAAGGGGATCCCAGTATTATTTGATTATAACAGTACGTGGAAAGGTTTAAAACCGTTGTATACAACAAATCATATATATGTTGCGGATGGTATATTGGCCTGCAAACAGATATCGAATGACGGAAAACAACAACAAACAAAGACTTGAGTAAAAATAAATATTGTCAAGTTTATTTTTGTTAAAGAGAAATACATAAACAAAACTATTGTTCGTGTGAACTAGGCAAACTGATGTAGAGGGTGAGAAATAGCGTTGTCCTGAGAAAGAGAGTTTTGTGGTCACTAGATAGCGTTGTCCTGAAAAGGACAGTTTTGTAACCACTAGAGAGAGTTGTCCTGAAAAGGACAGTTTTCGTGGTCGCGAGAGAGCGTTTTTCTGAAAATGATAGAAACTAAAAGTCACATATCCCCAACAAGTTTACTTCATCAGCGATCTTCTCCCCTTCAGATCAAAAACACAACGTGGCAGAGGAATGAAGGATTGTGAAGAAGACAAACCGTGTTACAAGCTTATTAATCGTTTGTGAGTTATTCAAATCCGAAACTGGGGATAGAAGAGATGGATTGATACTGAATGCTATTTGCGCGTAAGTGAATGTACTGATGCTAAAGAGTAAGTACCTCGCGAAAGATTCGCTAAAAATGAGCAGACATTATGAGAAAATAAATAAAAACAATTTTTTATCGTCAAAATCAGTATGTTATTTTTAGAGAGAAAACCAAAGAAATTTTTTATTATTAAAATATATTTTTTAATCCTGTTTTAGAACCTTCAAAATTTTGGTAAAATCTTTTTTTACTAGTCAACGGGCAACCATAAACTAGAATAGGAAATTTTAGCGTCTTTTTGCGGTGAAAAACACATTGATTTGGAAATTCTTGAAAAAAATGAAATAACTGTCTGATTTTAATGAGACTTTGAGGACAAATGAATGAAATTATTTTTTAAATGTTTCTTCTTTTTAGATAATCTTGATAAAAGTATATCTATTATAACATCTGTTACCCCCACCCCACCTATTTAATTTTATGAAATCTAAAAAAAATTAATTTTTGTACAGCTTAATGTTTATATTAGTTATAAGCAGACCTCCTTGGAGAATTTAAATCCTCATTATTATTATTATTATTATTATTATTATTGTAAAACAGGACCCCATTTACAGAATGTCTGCTCTGAATTGTAAAATAAAAAGTTGCAATAAAAGTAAGACATTATAATTAGAAAAGTCTTTAATTGCTTTTTTTGAATAAGATTTATTATGGAGACTATTTTGTCTTAAGAAAAATAAGTTTTCGATGAATAATGAATTTTTACAAAAATTGTTTTCATTTTTTAAAAAACATCAATTAGAATAATTTATTCAGTTTTAAATCTTTTAAAATTCTGTATTAATTTTTACCGGTTAGGTGATATTATTAAGTAAAAACTATATTTACTAATCATAAACGGAAAAGCTTACTACAATTCAGCGTCCACCCCCAGTATATTAAAAAGAATTTTGAATTTCTTTGTGTGTATAAACGTGCCGTTTTTTTTGTTTGTTTTTTTTTTTTTTGAAATACGGACGTTGATACACGACATTCTCAAAAAATAAGACTGGTAACAATAGTAAATTTAAAGCCAAGGTACCTAAAATTCAATAAAATCCTCTGTAACTCCTTGTGTGCTAGTGGCACACCCACCTTGCTTGGGGTGAAATGCTTAATAATATTTTCCTAAATTTTTAAGATTGCTGAATAGTTGAAAAATATATAAAAGGCGCTCACGTTATTTTCCTCAAGTAATTTTACAGATATGTTCTTCGTAGAAAAAAATTCCAAGCTATCTGTCCAGATAGTTGTCAGCACCTCATAAAATCAGACTCATCCGTGTTAAAAATGATTTTCTGTGATATTTTAAACAAAAAGTAAGTAATATTTGTTTCAAAATAGATTATTTAGACTTTAACCCTAATTCAAATAAAGTTTCAAAAAAGCATATTTTATTTTTTTGAAAGATTATTTTTTAATGAAGAGAATTAGTTGTACTGAAAGTTTTGTAAATATGGCTAAAATTAGCCATTTTTAGCGATTAAAAGAATTCCAATCAATTTAAATTCGTTTTGAAGTACAGCAAAGTATTTTGCTTATTGGAAATATTATATTAACCTATTAGCTTGAAATTAAAACTAAAATAAAAGCTTCAAGAATGATTTTGCATTTTTAAAAATTCATTTTAAACCTTAGGTATCGTTTTCCTTTGGAGGTAACTAATAAAGAGCATTTAACCTGTTTAACCAAATACAATTTGTTTTACATGACTTTCGGCAAATCCACTTTAACTGGCAACGACACGTCTTCAAAATTTTTTTATCGTTTACATTACAAGAAAGTGTGTTTAAAAAAAAAACTATATTTTCTTGATGTCAAGCTACAAGTATACCCTTCGAGAGGTCATCTGTAAAATGGGTGGCTAATTAAAACTGACTACTTTGAACTAACATCCTTGGGAAATGTATAAAAATTCATATCCTTGTATTCACTCTTATCACTATATATCTTGATATATATCTTGATAAAACATGTCACAACAATGGTTGGCTGTAAAGAGAGAGTGGGCATGCGTGGTCTTTGACAAGGCCAAGTATTCTCTCATAATTATATTAACGCCTGGACAGTCGTAACAGTAAAAAGCTAGTCCACCTATTGTCAATTTTGACAGAGGCAAAAAAAAAAAAA
This sequence comes from Acanthosepion pharaonis, assembly GCA_903632075.3. Lineage (NCBI taxonomy): Eukaryota > Metazoa > Mollusca > Cephalopoda > Sepiida > Sepiidae > Acanthosepion > Acanthosepion pharaonis. The sequence goes on along the minus strand of CAHIKZ030000730.1, from coordinate 944,874 downwards.
AAGAGAAGGAAAAGAGAAAAAAGATTATTTATTCTATTTTTAAACGATACTAATTATGATAGGATATGAACAAACAAGCAGATATTACCGTATTTCCGGATACATATATACATATATATATATATATATATATATATATATATATATATATATATATATATATATATATATATGTGTGTGTGTGTGTGTATGTGTTATCATATTCTAGGTGTACCTGTAACTGTTTGGCACACTAGTTTCTTGATGACTCCAGAATTAAATACATATGATTATATATCAAAATCACACACCCACATGTATATATTAAACAACATAAACAACGAAAATAAAACTAGACAAAAACAGACATATACAGTGTAACCCGGATATAAGAGACCCGGATATAAGAGAAACCTGGATATAAGAGAGATTTTCTCTGGTCCCAAATTAGAGCCTGTGTTAATGTATATATATAATAGACCAAACCCGGATATAAGAGAAACCCGGATATAAGAGACTTCTACGGTCCCGACAACTCTTTTATATCCATGTTACACTGTAATACTACTACCTACTAACTCCTTACCATCTACTAGCCAAAACAATTTATCCAATGTTAACAGTATCAAAATAATTACAACCACATCCAAAACTATTATGGATATAATCAGAACCAAAAATACCTGTCTTCACAATAATAATTCTGAAGCAGGTGTATATAAAATAAACAGGCAAAACTGCTCCTCACAATACATTGGGGAAACTTGCAGAAATTTAAAAAACGAATCTATGAACACAAAAAGTATCTCATACATAAGGATTTATCAAATACATTACTCATACATAGAAATAAATTGACTTACAACTTTGATCTAAAGAATGCCACACTTATTAAAAAAGAAATTAACTTACGTAGACGGAAAATACTTACGAGTGCCGCTATTGAATCTTATCAAAATATAAATCTGCCCCCCAGATTTTTCAAATATCTCCTCAAAAATTACTACTTTCTCAAGCCAACATACGTGATTATAAAAATCTTAAAAAATTAAAAGAAAACTGGTTATTAATCTCCATTGAAAATAATATATATATTAATTACATTATTAAAAAATTCGTCAACTAGATCATTTACGCATTTTTCGTTATTAGAAATTCAATTGTGTCATTTAGCGTCCTCCATAATTTACCCAGACTTTTCAGCTAATATTGATGAATATTGATGAGCGTTTCTTAAATTTAAATTTAAAAAAAAAACTAACATTTTTACTTTCGTTCAGAAATACTTCTTACAAAATAAAATCTTTATATTTGCCTTGATAAAGTCCATCAAAGGATGGAATGCGTCGGCTAAGATAAATTTTATTTTTACTTTACTCACACACACATACATATGTCAATTTCACGCTTCACAAGATCTTAATCTGCAGATCGCATTGAAATGTGAAACTGACAGTAACTATGCAGAATTGATTCATATGTCTACACTGTCTATATCTATAAATGATCTATCTCCTATCTGAAGCACTCATATAAATATAGCTAATTTAAATGGATACCTATATATATATATATATATATATATATATATATATATATATATATATATATATATGTGTGTAAATGAAATGGGCAAAGCCCGACAATTATTTTAAGACATTTTTATGTTTATACATTCTTTTTATAGATATAAATATTTAAGTAAATGCTCTGTTTATAATAAACAGTATTAATAACATTTACCGGCCTGAATGTCCGAGAAGTTTTCATAGAAAATAATCGTCCTCCAACAGGAATCGAACCTATATCCTATACGGAATCGTCATATAGTCTGACGTGCCTTAATTGACTGAGCCACAGAGGATCGTTCGGTTAGCAAATTCGATTTTACTGCTTTTAAACTACAATCTTCCATGAATCTCTCACGTACATTCATATCTGCTCAAAGCGTATCCAAATGTAAACAAATGACGTCACACATTATGAAATGGACAAAGTCCGACAATTATTTTAAGACATTTTTATGTTTATACATTCTTTTTATAGATACAAATATTTGAGTAAATGCTCTGTTTATAATAAACAGTATTAAAAAAACATTTATCGGCCTGAATGAGAGATTCATAACACTGAGAACATTTTTAAATACACACAATACCAATATTGTAAATAACATCACGAAAAGAAAAATACAAATTCTTGTTATTAATGTCAATACATGTCTCAAAGTTTTATTGTTTATGTTATTGTTGTACGTTTTATTTCATTTCATTTTCAGTATAAAAAGGAGGAAAGGAATTTTCTATCAACTGCTAATACATGTAACACAGAGTAACTTACATTAACATACCTCAACTCCGTTACAATTCCTTTGGATCTTGTCAGTATGCAGCGAAAGTAGGTAAAGTGGTCTGGGCAGCTCACAACTTTCAGATATTATCGCCCAGGTTATCGTCCTAGAGAGGTCACTCCATTTTCACTACCAAAGGACTGAATTTTTTACCAAACAGAACGCTACCATTATCTCAAGTGAGAAAAAAACAGATGCCTATTACTCTAACACACACACACACACACACACACACACACACACATATATATATATATATATATATATATATATATATATATCCTAAAATATTTTGGTCGAGTTCTCGGGGAGAATAGTGAATTTGTAAACAGTGACTATTACTGCTGCTGATGCAAGATTCTTCGTTAAGATGAATCGAGTTCTCCAGTTACTGGCATGTTTATCTAAAAAATGAATACATCTAAATTCACCTTCATCAATCGGGTTTCGATCCCGGCTTGAGGCAATCGGATGTCTATCCACATTGATGAGCTGCGAAACAGTCTCCCCCAAATTGACATAATTTAAAATGTGAATATCTGAGTAACTACATGTCCCATCCAAACGAAATTAAATGAAAGATTTTATTTCAAAATTCAAACAAAATATTCAAAGGGATGTAGATTTTATAAAAGATTTCACAAAGCTTCACAAATGCTCAATATGCGCACCACCTGTGACACGATACACGTCAAGTCGGTCATCCAGCATGTCTTGCGTAACATTCTTCAGCGCCTCAGTGATTCTCTGTTTAAGATCCTCTAGGGTTGTAGCTAGAGGAGAGATATAGACCTGTCCTTTCATACAACCCCATAGAAAAAAATTACAATGTGGCCAGTCAGGTGAACGTGGTGGCCATTTCAAGATCACATTATCATTATCACTGGGACGCCTGATCCATCTTCCTGGTAGATTCTCAATGAGATAAGTCTGCACAATCAGCTTAGTTTTTACTCAGTTTGTTAAAATTTGAGCGAGAATTGGCTATCTTATTAGACTACAAAATGATATTAATCTTTTGGGGACGCCATGAATATATACATATATATATATATATATATATATATATATATATATATATATATATATATATAAAAATGCGAATGTCAATGTGTCACCGTGCAACACTTTTCAACACATACCATTTTTAAATCAGGTAGACTCCGTGGGCAAATTAAAAACATTCCGGGTCGGATATGAAGCCGCAATCCTGAAATTTTGGATTTTCAAGTTTTCATTACTGCGAATGCTTTCGGCGATTTTTTACCTGATTTTTTGCAAGGAATTTTTGGTACGATAACAATTTTCATAACGTGGAAATAAATTTGTGAATAATCGAAATTGATTGCGAAATACATCAAAAGTCACCCATGAAATAAAAATAATTGTTTGTACGGAAAGTAAGGACCTACGTACATCAAATCGTCTTTAAATTAAGTGGCGGCAGAAGAATTATCGTTGAACTTTTAAAAGGTATGCTTAAATATTAATGCACTACTTCAATGCAGCGATCAGTTTTGAGTTTTTCTGTAGTTTATTGTGACCTATCGCATTTACTCCTTCCTATCACATGTGATGGAGAGCGAATCAAGAGCCTTCCGCAGGAGCTCGTTTAAATGCCGCCCAATAGGGCAAGTACACACACACACACACACATATATATATATATATATATATATATATATATATATATATATATATATACATCTATTGTAACAGATTAGAACAAAAAGATGTTGAAATCGCTACACAATATCTTTCGTGTTTCGGCACTGTTGTCCCTATTTAGGCGATGATAAGTAACTGGTGATTAAATGGTTTTTAAGAAAATTTCAAAAGCAGAGTTTTTTTTTTTCGGAAGATAAGGTTGTGTGAGAAAACACGAGGTCAGAATTAAAGATAGACTTAAGGGTTTATCTTGATCAACCAGTGTCAGATCTACGCTAAATAGAAAATTAAGCTCAGAGGGTGGAGGTGGGGGAGTTATTTTTTCATGACATGATAAACCGGAACTTGGACAGCTCATCATTGACATTTGCAGAAAACATGTAAGCCACAAATTTTTGTAGACAAATATGACATGTTCAATTTTTCAAAGAACGTTGAGGGGTAGGAGGATAATCAGAAGTAAAATTAATTTCAACAGAAATTTTTGTCTTACATTTCAGATTCAAGAAGATTCTTAAAAGAACCTGTAGATAAAATTAATAATGTGGAACTTCTATATAAGATATTAATAATACTAATTGAACGGTAATACTAAATCTAAAACAAAATAAGATAATTACTCGTAGTGGATGGACAGTTATTTACTTACAAATTATGACTATAAGAAATGATACTACCTAATTTTTTAAAATTTTACTATATTGTAAGGTAAAAGATAAGCTACCGTCAATTTACAGTTAATTCACTTCTTTGATTTAATAGAGTTTTTTTTGTCAGCAAATCAAATAATTTCTAGTTTCTCATGTAAGCATAAGAAGCAAAGTACATTTAAAGATTTAAAACTTCTAGCTTTTTTAGTATTTTCCATTTTACCTAGGGGTTTTATTAACTTCTCAAAATATTTAGAAAGGGATGTCATATTTTTGTAAGCATTATTGATGAAAGATAATATATGTTGATACAACCTAGTTTTAAAAGAATTCTTGGTACTCCCTATATAAAAAAAATTTAACTGCTGGATTTTCTATAGTAGAAATAGTGCTTAGGTAAACAAGAGAGTCCGTTTGACATCGGTTTTGCAATGGACATTCGTTAGAATTTCTACAATTACACTTTGCAAGCGTATAGAAACGATCTGAGCAAGTACACACAAAGAGAAAATATTAATTACTATTACTATTATATTATTACTATTTCGGCATAAATTTTCGATACCTAAAGTTTAAAAGGAATTTAAAAAAAAAATTCTTGAAGATTTCATTTTTAGCTTTAATTGAAGGCTAAACGATTAAATTTATTATTTCCAGTAAAAAATTGTTTCTCCTTAAAAAGTTTTTTTTAAAAATTACTCCATTGAAGTATGACCCACACTAACGTAAATACATAAAACAAAAATATTTAGCGAAATAGTAATTGAAAAAGCAAAACTTACTTTAAATTTTTAACTTTTAAAGCTGAACGGAAGACTTGTTGAAACGTAAATAGTAACGAGCGAATTTCTCTGTAAAGGGGAAAAATCTATTAGATCATGTGACCTTTTCATAATAATGTCAGTTCGAGCCTACCATAGCCGAAAAGAAGGAACGTATTAAGTAAAAAAATAAATAAAATATTTTAAAAATAGAATAGTGGAACTGTGTTTATTAATTTTTTCAGTATAAGATTCATAAATTTCGTTCCCACTTAATTATTACAGAAAATAGCCCAATAGAGAATTTTACACGATTTTTAGACTATTATGAATTATTATAACTAAAAATTTTTAAAAAATGAAAAATTCTTGTAGAAATTCATTATTCATTGGAAAAATATTATTTCTTCAGACGATAGTGTCGTTAATATAAGTTATTTGCAAAAGCAATTAAAAGCTTTTCTAATTAAATAATGTCATAGTTTTATTGCATTCAGAGCAGATTTTCAGTTAGAATAGTGAAAATTTGAAAAAAATTATGTGATTTACATTCTCCAAGGACGCCTATTTTAATGAATAAAAAAGAAAATCAGGAAATAGAAAGGTATTTTGCGAAATTTCATGAAATTAAGTAAGTGGGATGTGGGGTAACATATGTATATATATATATATATATATATATATATATATATATATAATATAAATTAATTGATTTAAAATATGTTTTTTTCGCTACACAGTTCTAACCATGTTTCAAAAATGTTTGAAACATGGTTAGAACTGTGTAAAAAAAAAAAATATATTTTAAATCAATTAATTTATAATATTAATGCTCTGTAAATTTACATTGAGCACTATTTTGTAAAAATAAAAATATCTATAAGAACACCGGATTATATATCTTACTGTTCTTTCTTTATATATATATATATCCACAAAATTTTCTTATAAAATTCAAAATAATTTCATTCATTTGTGAATAAGTCCTGAAAATGTCATTAAAATCGGACAATTATTTGATTTTTACAAGAATTTCCAAATCAATGTGTTTTCAACAGAAAAAAGCGCAAAAAAGTGTAAATAAAACAAGATTTTAACCAAAATTTCGAACGTGTTAGAAAAGATTAAAAAAAAAAATAAAAAAATAATCAAAATTTCTTTGGTCTTTCATCTTAATAATAACATAAACATTTTGACGATGAAACTTTATTTTTATTAAGTTTGTGGCCTTTTTTCAATAAGCTATGCTGTTTTCCCGCGAAAAAGTGGAGCTATCTAATCTAATCAACCTATATAGCAACTCGAGCATAGGAGAACAGGAAGGCCTATCAGGATTTATTATCGGTGGACATAATTTTTACAACATAAAATACACAAATGAAAATGATGATAAACTTAGAAAGGAACGCGAGCGAAGGCTCTATCCTGAGACCTACGTTGTTTCAGACCTTCAGTGATCTTCCCGATGATATCAGTTCTCAGTTAGGTATTTATGCAAATGATACAATCATTTACTCCTGTCTTAGTAGCAAATCCGACAGATCTGACGAAGTAAACCTAACAACGGCTCTTGAAAATGATCCCTAATCAGATAAGATAAAAACTATCGTCACTTCTTTGATTTAATAGAGATTTTTGTCAGCAAATCAGATAATTTCTAGTTTCTCATGTAAGCATAAGAAGCAAGGTACATTTAAAGATTTAAAACTTCTAGCTTCTGGGGCAAGAAATGCTTATAAATTTGAACACCTACAAAATAGCTTTCATTTAATCACTACAGAGAACCTTTTCTGCCTGACATCATTATGGCTGATGCTAGACTCTAGGAGAACAACACACTGTATCTTCTTGGGCTCATGTTTTCTCCTGACATGATGTAGTGTGACTATATCGAATCAATTGCTTCGTCTACTGCAAGGAAAGCTAGTTCACTGTGTCATGCCAGAAAAAAAAAAAAAAAAAAAAAACGTTTTTTGTCTGGTGCTCCCGCTGTATATCTCGAGATTCTTGATAAAATCCAAAAAAGGGTCTGTAATGTATACGATCCTGACCTGGCATCTCGACTTCAGTTACTTTTTCACCCACGGGACGTGACCTCCCGCTGTCTTTTCTACAAAGATTTTCATGGCAACTGCTTTGACGAGCATTTTTCCCCGATGCCTCGCCTACATGTATTCAAGCGTGCTACTAGATTGGTAACTAGGTCTCGCTGTTTTACTGTTGAACTAGCTAGATGCAACTGCCTCTTTTATTTTAATAGTTTCTGTTCTTTTTAGTTAAATGCAACGTCAATCGCCATATTCTTGAACAATGTTCCTTTTTTGTCTTTTCCTCAATCTCAGTTTGTCTTTTCCTCATTCTCAGTTTTTTCATTCTCTTTTCGCTTTCACTCCCTCTAACTGCCTGCGTTCGAGTGGCATAATCGCTTTGCTTGGCGTGAAATGATTAAAAAAAACGAAGAAAAAAGACAAGTTAGAGAAGGAAAAGGAGAAGAAATGATTAACTATTGGGTTGGAACAAAAGAGCGTAGCATTTTCTAAGCGAATTTCAATGACAATATTTTGATATTTGCACATTGATTTATCAACCACATATGTTGTTTTGTTCCACTACCTTTCAAAATCTTTGAGGCTGATTCCTGATTTTAACCTCCTAGAAGTTGACTTCTTTCTGGCTGATGAACTAGGCTACGTGGTTTTTACAGACCTCCAGAGAATTTTTTCCCATTAAGAGAATTTTGTGGGGAACAAAATAAGTGGTAATCTGAAGGTGATTACAGTGGATGAAATAGAACATTCCAGCCAAACTCTATCAGTACGTATGTATTCTGTCGAGTCTGAAAAGAAACGTGATGTCTAGCATTTTCTTGATAGAAGACGACACCCTTCCGATTGGCCAATTTTGAACGTTTTTCACCGATTGCTGCCTTAAATCGGTCCAAATAAGAACTCAACAGTACTTGTCTTAAGTCAGCATCTGATTGTACGGAAAGAAATCGTCTACCCATGTCATTTTTATCAAGTAATGCTTTGATTTGATATAGCTGAGAAGAGTAAAAAAAAAAAAAGAAAGAAAAAAAAAAGAAGACATTTATAGAGTTGGCTACAATGTGTGTATTTTTTTATGCGTGTGATTGCACCACGTGACAGGGTGTATGTGTGTGAAGATGAGGATCATCAGACATTCACTGAAAGACTGCAAAAACTGTTCTTTGTTATGATAGCCAAAATATTCTCTGGGACAGAATAATGAATTTACTTGAAAAGCTAATTGAATAAAACGGTAAATATCTTATGCAACAAGGTTAATAGTGAAAAATTATATATATATATATATATATATATATATATATATATATATATATATATATATTTATTTAGACTTTTTTAATTGGGTTAAGAAAAATCAAAAACAAAGAAAATGAACTTCAATGTCTCTATACACAAGGGAGATAATTAAATAAAAACTATCAGAGTTATGTTTCTTACATAAGACGTATAACGATTTTTGTTATACGTTTATGGATACAAAGAGGTACGAATATGCTCATTATATTTTAAAATACTTTTTCATTTTTTACTTTGACAAATAGTTAATGTGCATCTTTTCATAAACTATATTAAAATCAGTTTCCATCGGATGTTCAAATAAAGTAGTTTTATTTGCAGAAGAACTAACTTGAAATTTTGAAAAATCAAAAGTTTCTGTTAATTTTAGATATAATTTATCGTTTTGGTTCATTTAAATTAAAGTTTAATATTTTGGGTGTTTACTGCTTGTATTTATTCCTAAAGTCATTCGTGTTGTGAACAATATTTTAGTGGTAATTTTAGGACATTTCTTTAAATAATTTTTACTGAGATGAGGTATTATGTACATTATTTACATTATTGTCGCCATATTTATCACAACGTTTCGTTTCATTGCTAATGAGGTCTTCCAGTTTTCTTGTATAATCTGATTTGTCCATCACTACAGTCGCATTACAGCTGCGGAAAGGATTATACAGGAGAGACAGGCCGCCCCCTCAAGGTAAGGCTTCAAGAACACCAGAAAGCTGTAACACGAGGGGAAGTAGAAAAATCAGGCGTGGCTGACCACATATGGAGAGAGAAGGGAGATCACCGCCCTCTGTGGGATCATGTTGAGATCTTAGACAAGGAACACCATTGGAAAATTCGTAAACTTAAGGAATCAGCACATATGCTAGGCCACAAAAATCTCCTGAGCCGACCAAGCATAGAAATAAGTACAATATGGGAACCAGTAATAAGGAGTGCCAGAGAAAAGCAATGATGACAACAAAGTTTCAATATGAGCTCTGGTAAAAACATGTAATGATAACAGCAAAAAATTGCAATATCAGCACTGGTAAAAAAATGTGTGCTGAAGACATTAAGTTTATAATACCCAGAAATTCATACCTCAAGGACACATGGCACAGTGGATAAAGGCATTGGTTAGATCCAGTGACAGGACCCAAAGAGTGTGAGTTCAATACCCGGTTAAGGCAATTTAGAGTGGTCAGGTCGAGAAAAAGAATCAATAGCACTTAAGTTGCGAAATAAAATTCCTTTCCGCGACGTAATGTGACAGTCTGATTACTTGCATAAAGTGAATGTAAAGGGGGGAATACATTTCTTCTCCCCTATAACTACTTTAGAGATCACGTGTTAACAAAGTCATGTGACTTCTGTAACTATAAAAAATTGTAGCAAAATAACAACTTTTAGTTAGTAAGAATCAAACAACCCAAGGTAGGTACATTGCTCTTCTCCTGCCTGAACAGTCAAATTCTCCACACATTCCCGAGACCCCCCCCACCTCCAAAAATGAATAGAAACAAAGTAAATATAGGGATGTATGTACAGTACTTTACCAGTGTCAATTGACAATGTTAGTAAAAATTATTTTTGCTTGTTTCTTTTTTTGTTATATTGTTCCCACTTAACTTATTCGGGGAGCAGACTAAGCGTGACCAACCGTCGCCTCAAAGGTACGCAATCTGGACAGTACCATTTTTGCTTACACACCCGAAGTGGCACCAGTTATCACATCTGTCACAGCAAATCATAGCTTGATCACCCTGCGGGGAATTGCATATCGAACAGAGCCAAACCACCTCCTTTTCGTTAGAAGACGAAGTTTGAGGAGGGATTGGAGCAACATCGTCTACAGATGCACCAGCAGAGGCGGGCAAGGCCGGGACTTGATTTTCCCCGCCCACTGATAGGGACAACTCAAGAGGAAACCTGTGGTTCAAGGTTTAATATTGGTACCCTGAAACACCATTCTTTCCGCCAATCAGTTCCAAAACGATACCAAGAACCCAAAAGGGTCAGGGCTCAAGAGGGCTCTCGACTTGACCACACCCCCAACCTTTAGTCTGTTCTGGAATGGCACTCTAGATCGGTCCTGGGGCCTCTCCCGAGGCTCAACAGGTACTCGTCATACTATTGGGCCCTAAATTTCTCCAGGCACCAGTTCCGCATCTGCATGGTTCTGTTAAGTCTCTCTCTGCTGGGGGGGGGGGGGAATGGGGGCGCAAAATCTTTCTCATTCAGGTCAACAGCAGCCCAGGATTCACATTAGCCCGCAAATACATGCTTGGTGTTATTGCTTCCATCTCTCTCTCTCTCTCTCTCTCTCTCTCTCTCTACTCGATAAGTTAGGGGGCGGTTGTTAACACCCATTTGAATGTCAGAGATAAGGTTTAGTAGGGAGAAGTAATCTATTTTACCCCGGTCAACCACCTTCTGGAATCAGTTTTTGATCATCCGGGTACTTCTTTCCCAGACGCCTCCACCCCAGAGAGAGAACAGTGGAATGGGGCTAAACTTCTGCTGGAAATAGTGGCACAGCAATTTCTTGAATAGCCGAGCACTACCCAGGAAGGTCTTCGCCTTATCACTGTAGATGGCAGACGGAATAGCATACAAGTTGGTAAAATTCCTCCGCAACTCTTCAAGACAGTGGGTAAGCATTTCAGGGCCAAGTAAAATTGCCAAAAGTTCCAAGGTGGGAAGAGTCTTTCTTTTTAGGGGTGCCAACTTAACCTTTGCAAAAACCAGGTAAAACTGGCGACTCTGCACCACATATGCAGTGAACACATACGTCTCCGGTAATGCATCGCAGAAGAGGAACAAGGTCGCCAGCCCCATTCTCACTGAAAGCCTTTTGGGGTAAAGAAATGGTAGCCAACACGGAGAAGCCAGATAAAAGGCTCTTCCATGTGGATGAAAACTCGGTCGGAACCTGCTCGTCCCATCCCAAGTCCTTCTTCCATAGCTCACTCGAAAGGATACGATCTCGCAAGGAAACAGGCAAATATAATAACAAAGGGTCAAAGACACTTGCTGCTTCCGCGTGAATTTGCCTATTTGTGGAAGCATTAGGGTCGCAATTTATGGGGGCGATACATTGTGTATCAGTGAGAGGACTGTATCGATACCCAAATACCCTTTCCCAATCAGCCCCATGATTGCTCAGGGTACCATCCTCCTCCATTTTGTTCCTAATCTTCGCACAGTTAGAGCTGCAAGACTGCAGCTCGAAACCTCCCTGTTGCAATCGTTCCCTGGAGAGAGCAAATAAACAGCATAGCTCATCTGGACTATCACTGGTCATCACCAGATTGCCCACGTAGAACCGATTCCCCATACGTCTACAAAGATCCAAAGGAAACTGAGCATCGTGGTGTCGGAGAACACAATTCAATATAAAGCGGCTTGAGGTGAACACTAAAATAACTGTGGCATACCTGAAGCAAATCAGGCTACCCCTGTTCTTCAGGAAGAAGTAGAACCTATTCTTATCGGCCTCCAACTCCACGCGGATCTTTAGGAAGGCTTCCCTGATATCTGCCAGCACAACGTGATTATTCGCTCGAAAGGAGAGCATTAATTCTAATAGATCACTCGTAAGGTTCTCTCCCTGGTAGCCAGCCTCATTAAGGGAAGGTGAGTTACCTGTCTTGTGACTGCAGTTGAAAACTGGTCAAAATTTTAGTGGTGGATGTAGGATCTGCCTTCAGGACAGGTCTGATAGGAATCCAAATATATTCCTTAATCCGCTGAGGGAAAACAAAAATCTCCTCTATTATTCCGTCACGTTCCTGCTGACGGAAAATCTTCAAATAGTTCCGATAAAGCCCATAGCGTTCCAGTCTCCGTGCCACATTGTCTAAGGCGCGAATGGTTAGAAGGGACACAAGATATCTTGTCGGACTCCTAAGGTAATTGTATATAATACTTATTGTCCTTAAATGTGATAGATTGTCTGAAGAGCGCAACCATCTGCTCGTCATTGTTATGAAATCTCTTGTTCCTTTATCCCTAGCGACTCTACACTGAACATTCTTTCTAATCCCCTTTGTACATCATTGTCGAGGAAGAAATCGCTTAGAGAGTCTTCATATGTGCTCCTGGACTCCAGCACAAAAACACAGGTTCGAGGTTTTAACTTCATCAGTGGATGCAAGCGCGGAATCAAACGCAAGGCATTTACAGTTCTCGTCCTGAGAGTGTCCAGGTGAGTGAAATCTTGTCACCTCTCAAAACGTAACAAACCCCAATGGGTTCGAAAACGCCGACCCATGCAGACAAGGCACCTGCTGAAGCACCAGGTGTTGAATTAAATCTAGTTCAATTAATCCATTAATTGGAATAAAATTGGCGCCTCTGTCAAACCTGCCAGCAAGAGGACATTTAATACGCTGAAATTCGTCCAAAAGGGAGTTCAGTTTGTCGATGTGTTCTGATAAATTAATGCTATTATCCACCAACACTGGGCGTGAGAGTGGACGATTGAATCCAACATTAATTTCCAGGAGTATCTCCTTGAAGCGCTTAACACAGTCTCCAAGGAGTGTTGATAATTTGAATTTACAATCAAGCCCTATGGATTCCAAGCTGCCAGGAAACTTCAAAACTTCACTGGGCAGATAAGTCCGCATCCTACCAGTGTCCAACAAACAATTGACAGAAACAATTTCACCATTTCTACTAAAGGTTACACATAAGACAGGTGGGAGGTTAGTTGACTCCCAGAATAAGTACGGAATGCAGAATTAACACGAAAGGTAGAATCCCTTCAGGTGGAGTTGAATCGAGGCCGTGACTACGCACCTCTAAACGTGCCCTTTCTTTCTCTCTTTACTTCGCCTCTTTACTTCCGGCTCCTTGCTCATGTTCGACTCTCGGCATTCCGTCCCTACTGGCTACCCGCACGTCGTCCGTAACCTTCCCCGTACACTACGGATATGGGAGATTTCGATAACGGACTCGACCAGCAGACACGCAACGCTAGCACCGGATATTCGATATTCCCAACAACATCGCAACGCCAGCTCCTCGTTCCTTCCCAACACGTCCAGTTGGAAACCAGACCAACTGACCAGCAAGCGATCATCTGCGACGATCAGCAGCGATCATCTACGACGACCAAGCAACCTTTCCCAGTTGTAATTACTACGGGAGGTTTTTGACACCAAACTCGACAAGAAATGCCTGCACTGCAACGTCCAACCGTCGACACGACCGAAACATCTGCACCTCGACTCCAACCGTCGACACGACCGGAGCGTCTGAACCTCGACTCCAACCGTCGACACGACCGGAACGAACGCACTTCAGTATCCCGTCGTCGATCTCAACGACCAACCATCGACACGACCAGTCCGATCACCATTACCAGACCAATATACCCCACTGGTTTCTTCTTTATATAATAAACTTAGCATTAATCATACATATCCTCATTCTGTTGTTCATTTTGTTTCACCTCGTTAGATCTCATGTCTTAATACGAAAAATGTTAGCGGGCCCTTTGTGACCTCATCACCTACGATACGGGGGCGCTCGGGCCGTGGTTTCATATCGCCTCGTCTTCAAGGGGTCCGCTACAAGATGGTTAACCAGCAGTAAGGGCCTCCCAGAGAGCGAACATTTTAAGAAGTTCAGCATCGTTGGTCATATCAGCTACACAATTCTCAAAATGAGATAAAAAATTTCGAAAACTCATCCGGTCAGTATGCATTTCCAGGCCACTGAATGTAGGGTCAGTAATCTTGATGTGATGTTTTTACGACGAATGAGGACGTACATCTATCCATCCCTTGTCACGTGGCCCCTGTAACTAAGTAACAAAATAACATCTTTCGCCTGAACTGTCAAATTTTCCACGAATTTTACATAAAGTCCGAGTACAGATATTTTATCTTAAAAAAATTATTTTTTTATATATGTTTTTATCAAATTCTTGAGTGAAAATATAGTTTGTTATCTTTGATTATAAAAAGAGATGAAAAATAACAGTCATCAGTCTATTTCTTACTACATTAAAACACAGATATCTTCGTTTATCGATATTTTTCTTTAATATTTACAAACCATTTTTGCACGTCTTTCTGAACAAAATAAACCCTCATCTTGATTTGCAATTTAATTCTTTACTAAATCGTTCGAGCAAACTAGGTAACACCACGGACTTCCTAAAAAAACGAAAAAAGTATTTTAAATACCTTCTTTGAACTTAAAATTCGGTTTTATTTGAAAGATAATATCCTAACCTTACTGAATTAAAAAGAAAAGCATTTCCGTATATAAATAAAGTTTTAAGACATTTTTAAAACGTTGGTATGTTCACTTGTCTGAGCTTGTAGTGGTGCTGTAAGTATTGTTGGCTAGGGTCACCGTGAATATAATAAAGAAGGAAGGCTGTGTTCTTGTTAAACAACACCCCACATGAATAATGCACAACAAACACGAGAGAAAAATAATCAAGCTCAGTGAACATTAATAAAATATTGTATTAACAATGATATACAAAAATATCAACAATAGTATAAAGAAAGTTGCTTCCCTTTTTCCGTAATAAAAAGGGTAAGTTTAGCTAATTAATGTTGAATACAATATTGAATGTTATTTAACTACAAAGTTCAATTGAAGTCTTAGCTAAATAAAGAATAGTTCCACAGTGTTTTATCAGTGTAGAAAAATGTAATGTTCATGAGTGATATCAATAGGAATTAGTATGATTACTCGATTGAGTGATAATTAAGAATTAAAATGTCAGTATAGCGCTGTGCCTTATTTTCCAAGAATTGAACTGCTACTGGCTGTTGGCAAACAGCGAGAGTCTTTATATAACGATGGATAGGCTCAGGATATCTTGGCGCCAAAAATATATAGAAAAGATACTAAAATACGCGATTGGTCAGGAAATGGACCAATCCGTGATTTTAGAGAAAAATTTGAATTACTTGCGATGGTTAAATTGTCCTATAATAAGTATCATGTATTTATTAACCAATGACATTAAAGAAAGCGGAGGTGTGGCACATGTAAGTGATTCCCACAAGCTCATTGACCAGTCATTATAGGCAAAAAATGTAAGTCCAATATTTATCTTAGAGATATGTTTTTTTTTTTTTAATTATTTCGTAAATTTAAGGATTACTTAACTGTGTGATGATCATCATCACACACATACATATATACTTACGCAAATTCAAATTATACAATAAGCATTCATTGGATAATAAATCAACACTGCTGTAGTATAATGGATAATTTATAAATCGCAGCTATGGGAGAATCGGATCCCAGAGACTTTCTTAGGTCTCCCCAGAAGTGCACGAAATCGACTACACGAAAATATAGCGATTATAAAATTGTCGCGTAGCTGCGATTTATAAATTGTCCATTACACAGTAGTGTTGATTTATTATCCAATGAATGCTTGTTGTTGTATAATTTGAATTTGCGTAAGTATGTATGTATGTATGTATGTATGTATGTATGTATATGTGTGATGATCATCACCACAACTGGGTTTTGAATTTTTACTTAAAACCTAATGAAAATAACCTTTATTTACGCAAAGTAGCTAGTGGGCTCAGGGGTCAAAAATAAAAATAAAAATGTATAATGTCATTCCTGACTTAAAAAGCGCGCGAAAAATTAAAAATAAAATTAAAGGAATACAGAACACCAGTAGTGCAATAATAAAGGAATTGGTATTTATGTTTAAAAATAAATTATCTTTAACCTTATATAACTAACAATTTAAGAATATATTTTTTTATTCTATAAGATTTTAAGAAATTTAGTAGAATTAATAATTTTAGTTTTTATACCACATTAGTAGCAGTTTTTTTTATTCATTGCTCTTAGATTTTGTTTTTATTATTTTCGTGCCTGTTTGTTGTCATAATTGCACCCAATGTATGTATGTATGTTTCGTTTTTAAATTGTTCTTAATTTAAGAGTTATGGAATTATCATATTACTCTTTCTTTCGATAGGGAAAAGTAGTTGAAGTTGGTAATTCAATTTTTTTTTCCTTTTTAGATATCCATACCAAAAATATTTTCTTTTAAGGCCATTATCTTTCAAATAGAACTGATATTTAGTTAAAAGAAAGCATTTTAAAATTAAAATGAATTTTTCTCTTTCTTTTTTGTTTTTTTATTTTTTAGATAGTGCGTGACAATACCTAAATTTTTGTAAATCAATTTGCGTTTTCCAGGGTGATCAGTTTTGTTTCGAAAAAAAAAAAAAAAAAAAAAAAGAAAAATCTATCAAACTGTTTTTAAGTTTTTGTTTGCCTTGAGAGGATAATTTCCCGCTTTTTGGCATGCGGCTTGTAATTTAAAAACAAAATAAATATAATAAAAAAATATATTGAAAAAAATCACTTTAAAAATCTTCCAAAAGAAGAATATGTCATTTGATTTGACAATTACAATATGTAACTAACAATTATGTTATTGAATAACATAATTATCTGGTGAAGGAAGACAATATGAGATTTGACGCCGATCTTTCCACTTCAATTCTATTGTTGTGAATAATTTCAGGCGTATTATAATTTAACCTACACTAGACATTTTTTAGCAGAAAAAAAGAACTTTTTTTTCACACGGCACTTCTTAGAAAATGAGCCTGTTTTGCTCTTGTTGCTATGGTAACAAAAACCAAGATGGTGACTGTCGGCAGCGTAAGGAAAACGGATGAAAAAGAAATTTTCTCAAGTCGAAATTTACTATTTCAGCTAAAAGATCTTTGGTAGAAATATTACTAAATTAAGCAGGTGAATTTTATTCAATTGGCGCAAAAAATATGTTTTATGAAAAACTTTGTGTACACTAAATTTCAAGAGAAGTAAAAAAAAAAAAAACACTTGTGTAGTATTCATTATTAATTTTGTTTCGAATTTAGGATTTATTTTTGTTTTGTTTGAAAAATGTTTTATTTTTATTCGATTATTTTTTTTATTTTTTATTTTATTTTTTATTTTTTTGCTTCCTGGTACTGAAAAATGTATATCTGTTGACTTTATTTTGTTTGATTTATTTTATAAATAGTTCTTCTAAAAAAAATGCAGTGTGCGTTCCCTGGTTGATGAGTTAAAGTGCGTGTTTATTTTTTCGTTAACATTTCCTTAATATTTTATTGCTTAAGCAACAAAATAAAATGTTGATTGTTTTAAAATGCGCTATTCAATATTAAAATGTTAAAAATCTGCAAAACAAAGAGGAGCGAAGAAAATGAATAAGTTGATCGTGAATTGTTGAATATCTCCTTGATGGTGTAAACAAATACAGAATTATTTCCCTTTAATCATTTTTGTACCAACTTATTTCCCTTTATTCTATTTCATCTTCATGTATTAATGCTTTTGTTGTAGACATTTATTGCAGTAACTTGTTTTATTAAAATAAATTGTTTATGATGCAATTACAGAGCCTTCATCAAATTACAATTTTGTTTTAATTATAATACGACATTTCGAATCCTTATTACCCAGTAAAGCCTGACTCGTTAATAAAAGATATTATTTTAAAAAAAAAAAACAAAAAAAAACAAAAGGAAAATCTTTTATATTACATTTTTTTTTAGATTTGATTGTTTTATAGAATTCATTTTTGAAAAAATAATATCTTTTATTAACGAGTCAGGCTTTTTAACTGGATGATAAGCATTCGAATTATTGTATTTAAAACAAAATTGGAATTTAATGAATTGCATTGTTCCACTGGACTTAAGGTGGAAAGCTTATTTATATGATACTAGCTGCCGAAAAGTTGAAGCAACACAAAGATGACACAACACGTCGTAAAATTAACTCATTTATTTAAACTGCCCACTGGATCCATCTTGATCCCCGCATTCCTTAGTGGGATTGCAAGTCCTTACAATCATCATCATCATCATCATTATTGATGATATTATTAGAGCATTAAAAACAATTTATTTTGTTAAATTAAAATACAGCAGCTATGAAGCAGGTTAGTGTGTAATTGTTTTATTATCAAAGAGATTAAAAACATGAACATTTTAAAATTATATTTCAAGGTCTGAGAAACTAAAAATATATTCAGTATATAAAACAACTTTAAGAAGCACTTCATCATGGTGCAAGACTAACAAGCTTGATACACAGATCATTGCTAATGAGTCTGACCCTCACTACATGGATGTATGAGTGGTGTAATGGACAGTGACTTGAAATGAGAAATTGGAGATCTGTGTGTGAATTCCAGTCAAGTTCATTACATTCATTTATGCACAAATACCTTTGGGATAGGCATGTATCTTTCTCCCCTACCCCAACTATGGGTTAAATAGTCAGACTTGTATCAGGAAAAATCAGTGTTATCAAAAAAATTTGTTAATGCAATATTCATTAAAAAAAATTTGTTTTCACTTTAAATAACTCAATACTGGTGGCCTTGTACCATAACTAACCTATGTAAATAACTATAAATTAACTGTTTAACAGTGGCTTAATGAAAACATATTTGGAATAAACTGAATTATCCATAGTTTTCTTATTATTTCTCAGAGAATCATGAAATGATGTCTTGAAGTTTACTTAAACATTAAAACAATTCAATCACTTACCTTCAAACAACAGAATGATACAAAAGAACTTTTTACTAGCTTTTTTCTTGATACTAATTTCTCTAAGTGGAAGACTTTTTTTTTTCTTTTCAATATTGAATACTAGCAGTAAAGCCCGGCGTTGCCCGGGGATGTAACAGTAAGAGATAGATCAAGTATCGAACATCATAAAGACTAAAAAATAAAATTGACAAAGATTATTGTTTAAGGTTGACGGACACGCATGTCTTAATTAGTTTTTTTTTTGTTTTGTTTGTCAAACAAAAACATTGTTTTTAATCGTTATGAGTCTACCGATTGAATAGAATTTTATTATAAACAATTGTCTTTTAAATGGAATTTTTAAAGCATTCTGAATGTAAAAATAAAGAAAAAAGTGTGCAAGACAATAAGAAACACTACCTGCCAAAAAAAAGTGAAGTTTTGTTGAAATCGGTTGAAAAATGTAGAAAATCCGATCCCATATATAAACGAACACACACACACACACACACAAACAACCTGGGTTTTATAATAATAATATAACTTGATATCAGTTGTCCCCCTTTCATTCTCGTGATGCCTCTTAATCATGTTTTCAAATTGATTTTGTGCAAAAACAATTGTGTTTTTCCAATTTGTTGAAATCGGTTGAAAAATGTAGGAAATCCAATCCAATGTATAAACGTACAGACACACACACACACACACACACACACACACACACACACACACACACACACACACACACACACACACAACCTGGGTTTTATAATAAGTATGATTAGTGTCACATATGGTCTGGTGCTTTTGCTATGTATTTAAATATTCTTGATAAAATCCAAAGAAGAATCTGCAATATTTTTGGTCTTGACCTGGCATTCCAGCTTCAGTCACTTTCCCATCTCCATAACATAGCTTCCCTGTGCCTTTTCTATAAATATTTTATGGTAATTGTTCTGATGAGCTTTCTTCTTTGGAGCATAGACTTTATGAATTTAAGTGCAGTTCTAGATTGGCAGCAAGGTTTCATCATTTCATAGTTGAAATGGCCGCTAGATGTAAATATAAGTTTGATGCTAACAGTTTCTTCTCTCACACTTCTTGCTTCTGGAACTCTCTTCTGGCTTTTTGCTTTCTAGACAACTTTGATCTTCAAAACTTTAAATTCAATGTCAATCGTTATCTTTTATCTTCTTAATTCATGTTCCTTTATTGTTCTTCTTACTAATGTTTTCTTTTTCGAATTTTCGCTCACACACAATAACCCATTTATTCTTTTGTTAGGAGTGAAATGATTAAAAAAAAACACTGTTTAGCAAAACTCTTAATCATAGAGAATAGATTAGAATACTGATCTCAGAAGTAACTGATAGTGTCCCATGGCCTCATGCCTGAATTGGGCTATGTTTATGTAAACTCCAATGGGCTTATGGATGCATCATTAGAATATTAGTTAGCATTCTAATCAAGACACCCAATTTCAAATCTCACCATGGTTATTTTGATAACATAAATCTGGGGAGATGATCTCAGCATGTGGTACCTTTGAGAAGTACCTGGATATCATACTACAAATTGACTCAAGCCTTGTAATTGAAATTGGGTAGGCAATACTGTTCAGAAGCCATTGATGATTGTGTTAGCATGAACTCACAAGTCATTGTGACTGAGGGTTTTGAAATACTAGCCTTGTTCAATTACTGATTAGGCTCAATTGAACCTAGTTCAATAACATGATTATAGATAGTGTGTTCTTTCCCAGAAACTCTTAGACCTGCTCAGCCTAGTTGCAGTATAAATTGAATCTGTCAGTGATGAAGAAATATAAATGTGCCTGAGCAGGTGCCTGTAATTCTTGTCTAGGGCTGTTTTAATGTTTATGTTTTGCTTTCTACAATTCAGTTTTTAACACTTATAAATATATCAATTTTGATAATTTATTTTTATGAGTAAGTGATAGATTATGTCCTTGCAATATTTGTTTCAGTTTTTACATGAAGTGTGGCACAAGGTCAAAATAGGATGGGGCGGTTGTTCTTCATCTCTCCTAAATTTAACTTAACTAGACATAAGCACTGACCAAAACATACCATAATTTTCCTTACAATAAAACAACACATTTTATTTACCATTCTTACTACAGTTACTATAATATTGGGTTGGTGCATAATTAACAGGCGTTTTTTAAACAATATTTATTGTGAAAAAGAAATATAACAATTCAACAATAACATTTCTAAATCATTATTCTGGAGATTATGATTATCGACACACATTTTTATAACCTGAAAATAAAATAATATTTTTATTAAAAAAGCAAACAAAACAGCCAGGTTAATTAATAAATAGCTTGCCTACAAAAATGCCTGATAATTATGTACCAACCCAATACCATAATTTCTTGATGAAAGTCCTAACTAATGAAAGTCCTAACTAATGAAAGTCCTAACTAATGAAAGTCCTAAATAATATTTATAACAGAAGTTTTGATATATGCATAAATATAAATGATATATATAAACAGAAGTTTATGTATGTGTGTGTAAATATTTATGAAAGAAGTTTTGAGAATAAAAGGAAACAAACAAGCACAGCAATGAAAGAAAAAGACTCAAATTTCATTGTTTTTAAGGATTTTTAATATAATATCTTAATAATAATAAAGCTACAAATATTTCATCAGATTCTGCTGTCAGGTTATATTCTGTTATCATTTTAGTATATTATAGCCTGCTATTATATCATCATTATCTTCTATCATTTCAGAATATTATAGCCTGCTATTATATCATCATTATCTGCTATCGTTTCAATATATTATAGGCTTCTATTATATCCTCATTATCTGCTATCGTTTCAATATATTATAGCCCGCTATTATATCATCATTATCTTCTATCATTTCAGTATATTATAGCCTGCTATTATATCATCATTATCTTCTATCATTTCAGAATATTATAGCCTGCTATTATATCATCATTATCTGCTATCGTTTCAATATATTATAGGCTTCTATTATATCCTCATTATCTGCTATCGTTTCAATATATTATAGCCCGCTATTATATCATCATTATCTTCTATCATTTCAGTATATTATAGCCTGCTATTATATCATCATTATATGCTATTGTTTCAATATATTATAGCCTGCTATTTTATCATCATTATCTTATATCGTTTCAATATATTATAGCCTGCTATTATATCATCATTATCTGCTATCATTTCAGTATATTATATCCTGCTATTATATCATCATTATATGCTATCGTTTCAATATATTATAGCCTGCTATTTTATCATCATTATCTTATATCGTTTCAATATATTATAGCCTGCTATTATATCATCATTATCTGCTATCGTTTCAATATATTATAGCCTGCTATTATATCATCATTATCTTCTATCATTTCAGTATATTATAGCCTGCTATTATATCATCATTATATGCTATCGTTTCAGTATATTATATCCTGCTATTATATCATCATTATATGCTATCGTTTCAGTATATTATAGCCTGCTATTATATCATCATTATCTTATATTGTTTCAATATATTATAGCCCGCTATTATATCATCATTATCTTCTATCATTTCAGTATATTATATCCTGCTATTATATCATCATTATATGCTATCGTTTCAGTATATTATAGCCTGCTATTTTATCATCATTATCTTATATCGTTTCAATATATTATAGCCTGCTATTATATCATCATTATCTGCTATCATTTCAATATATTATAGCCTGCTATTATATCATCATTATCTTATATCGTTTCAATATATTATAGCCTGCTATTATATCATCACTATCTGCTATCAATTTAGTATATTTGTAGAGGATATGATTGCTATGATTTCATTCATCAGCCCTAAGGTTGCAATGCCTTTAACTATAGAAACATGAATAAACACAAACATTGATTTATAGAACAAACAGTAACAACTGTTTATTAGGTTGATCACTAACATTGTGGAAAAGGAAAAGGATGCATCTCTATCAGATCAATTAGTTTGTTGTGGGAACAACAAAACACCAATCATAAACAATATGTGTAAACTTTGGGGAGTTTATTTGGTTTTAATATGTGAAGCTTGTATTTACAAATAAATCAATCGGTGGAGTGTTAGTTCTCTGTTTACATTGGTAAAGATAAGCTCAACTTTAACACAATTTGAAATTCTCAATCTTTCATTTAATTAGCCAATGTTGGATCCTTAATTCTGGTTTGCTGGTTTTGTTATTTTACTGAAACTATGTTCGCATGTTGTTTATCTTACAGCATCTAAATGACTAAGTTAACTAATGCTTTAACCTTGGTTACAGCTGTCTATTTGTAGGAAAAAATCTTTTAGGTTTTCAGAGGTGTAACATTATATTTTACTATCATGTTATATTATACTAGCAGTAAAGCCCGGCGTTGCCCAGGGATGTAACAGTAAGAGATAGATCAAGTATCGACCATCATAAAGACTGAAAAATAAAATTGACAAAGATTATTGTTTAAGGTTGACGGACACGCATGTCTCAATTAGTTTTTTTTGTTTGTTTTTTTTCTTTTACAAATTGGTCAATTGGTTTTTTTTTTTGTTTTGTTTGTCAAACAAAAACATTGTTTTTAATCGTTATGAGTCTACCGATTGAATAGAATTTTATTATAAACAATTGTCTTGTAAATGGATTTTTTAAAGCATTCTGAATGTAAAAAGACGATAAGAAACACTACCAGCCCAAAAAATGTGAAGTTTTGTTGAAATTGGTTGAAAAATGTAGGAAATCCGATCCCATATATAAACGAACACACACACACACACACACACACACAAACAAACAACCAACCTGGGTTTTATAATAAGTATAACTCGATATGAGTTGTCCCTCTTCCATTAATGCATCTTAATCGTGTTTTCAAATTGATTTTGTGCAAAAACAATTGTGTTTTTCCAGTTTTTGGCACTGTCAGAACCACCGCAAGGTAATTTTATGTAGTTCTGTGAAGTTTTGTTGAAATCGGTTGAAAAATGTAGGAAATCCGATCCCATATATAAACAAACAGACACATACACACAACCTGGGTTTTATAATAAGTATGATCTAGTTATCATTTTAGTATATTATAATCTGCTATCATGATATCTTTATATTTTGGTAGCCCTTTTGTTATACTGTTATATTGTGCTACCAATGTATTTTATTACATTTTGCTATCATTTTAGATTTCCCAAATGGAAGAAGTTAAAAGTGTCCAAATTGCAAAAGCAGCAATTACAAAAATAGAAAGAGAAAATGTCAATGTGCATCAGTTCTTCCCAATATTAAAGCATAGTTTTCAGAAGCCTTCAACAACAGAAGCATCCAATTTTTGGTTGGGACTGGTATCTTCTGTTTCTGGGAAAGCAAAAAAGTCTAAAGTTGTTCAGCCATCATCAGAAACAGTAGCCACAAAAGCAATTACAGAAGACACCAATATTCTTTTTCCCACACAAAGTGAAGAAGAAAAAGAAAATGCCACGTTTGATGAGTTGCGAATCTTCTCACCTGACAGCAACTCAGAGAATTTTGTGGCATCAACAGAACTTGCAAAAGCTGTGCAGTATAATGTAAATATACAATTTCAATTTCTTTTCAATTAGTAATAATTTTCATCTTTCAATAGGAAAATATTTACCAATATGTGTAGAAGCAGAATGAAAAATCATATTGCAATTTGTATTCTCTTATTTGCATTTGTTAGTTTGTAAATTTTATTTATATACTTTTCAGAATATTATTATTATTTTTATTTATTTTACATTGAAATACAAGGTGTCCATAAAGTTCGTGTGCACTTTAAAAAATTTATAATTTTATTTGTATTTGTGATAGAAATAATTTGTAAAAAGGATTAGAAAGAAGTAAATCTATATTTTTTAAGGTTTTATTGAAATTTTATTTAAGTTTCCACATGTCCTCCATCATTAGCAATACAAAGGGTAATACGATTTTTCAGTTCACGGAAAACATTTGCCAACTGATTTACAGTAATGCCTGAAATCACATTAATTATAGCTATACTTAAAACAAGATACATTAAACTTTATAACATTTTTTACAGATTATTTCTATCACAAATACAAATAAAGTTATAATTTTTTAAAGTGCACACGAACTCTATGGACACCCTGTACATATTTATTTATGCAAGATGGAATTTGTGAAAACTTATATAAGATTTATTTATTTATTTACATAAGATTTATTTTCCGTAATCCTGTATATATAAGATGCAGGTTTTTTTTATTCAAAATAATTTCCAAATATCTGCTGTGTCTTATACTTTAGTTTAGAATTCAATCCCATTTTTTCCAGGACATAAAGCGGACAAAATTGGGTCAAATTAGGTCGTTTTTTTTTTTACTGGAGGGATATCTATCTAATGACGGATTCCAACAAAGAGAAATAAATCTTTCATAATGTATCACTATGTCCTGTACAGTTCTGTACTTTTGTAAGATTACACAACAAATACAGACAAACCACTCATCTACAGACCCCTATCAAAAGACTTTGGATGCAACAGACAAAATCTGCAGGCAAAGTAAAAAAAAGTTATACAGGAAAAAAAACTTCCAAATCATCAACGATGTATTTAAAAATTTGCTGACTTAGCGAAATGAGTCATATTAGTTCTCAAGGTGACCACTTGGCAGCAGTGACTGGCCTTTCAATCATAGACAAAGATGAGTGTACAGTATATAAAGTACAATACATTCATGCATGCGTGAGAAAGTATCTGTGAGAAATCTATTATTTTTGTTATTTTGATTAATATATCTATATTAAGTATATATTTATTTATGCAATATATACATGTTTATAGTATTTACATGATGATCATAACTACTGGTAGTTACTATAGTGGTTTTATAACTCAAAAATAATCCCTTCTGTTATGGTGAAACACACCTATTCTATAGTTAACAGACTCTCCCACATAATATAAGTAGGAGTAGTAAGAGAAACGAAGGTCGGTCAAAGTCAGTTGATGTCGGACGACAGTTAGTCAAATACGAAAGTATCAGCAACCACAACAAGATTACGTTTTTGTATATCAAACCTATTTTAGGACTGATTTAGTACAAATACAAGCCTCCACTATGAAATCACTCCACAACATCTTCCTATCTATGGACAATCGGCTTTAACAGATCACCTATACCCCTATTAGTCCGTTGATGGGAGGTTTGTCTGTAATTTCAAAAGAAATACCTCAGATTGTTACAAAAAATTTTAAACCAAACAAACAAGTTAATATATATATATTCAATTTATTTTTTCAATATCTATTGGCAATTTAGTGGCTTTATAGCCCAAGAGTTGTTATCACATGTATGTAGTGCTTATGAATCACAAAAGTAAACAACTCATTTTTTTTCATTTTCTCTCTTCCTTTTTCACAAGTTCTTTCTTTGCTCCAAAATCAGTTGTGCATTTTACACATGAAAATAAGTCTTTTTAATCCCCCTTAGATTTTAAAACTTTTTAAACTGTTTCTTATACACCCTTGTGAGATATACATAAAGGATTGCAGTATTTATTTATATAAAATGGAATTCATGGAAACTTAAAAAAAATTTTTTTCTAACTGGTTTTCACAAATTTCATCAGATATACTTTGGATATTTCATATCAGTTATTTATTCTATATATATATATATATATATATATATATATATATATATATATATATATATATATTATTTTTATTTTAGGATATTAAAACATGTTAAAAATCACTACATAATGGCAATTATGTTTCAACATTACAAATGTGTCTCTCTCTGCTGATGTTAAACTACTGGCGAGTGAAAGATTAATTTAATTTCAAAAGCAGAATACCTTAAAAAAAATAGGCTTGTGGGCTTTGCCGTGATTAACCAATCAAATGTGACTTATGCTAAATTCAAATTCACCAGAAAAAAATTTTTAATATAGGTCATGACATGAAGTTGTCTGCATATAAATCCTAGACCATTTCCTTATTGGCATATACAGGTTGTTACATTATTTTGTAAGATGTATCGAAGTCTAACATTCAACTTTTCTAAGAAGTAAAAGTAAAAAGATGTGGGAAGGTAATTTAACATAATGCTAACTGGTTATATGCTCATTCAACTTCTTACATAAAATTTTGTAGTGGATAAATAAAAGGCCCCTTTAAGAAACTGGTAAATAACTGCTCAAAAAAACCCACAAAAAACAGATCAAAAATACAGAACTACTTTGGCAAATTAATATACAACAGTTAAATAAAGAGCATCCATATAAGATGTTAATAATACCAACTAATCAATATAAGATGTTAATAATACTAACCAAACATCAATACAAAGCAATATTAAATCAAAATGAATCTTACAAATAGAATAGTGAGCCATATAAGGTGCTACTGATTATTACTATAAGATAAAATATTATCAAATTCAAAGTTTAAACATATTGTAAGGTAAATGGTAGGTTATACCTACAATTTACAGTTAAATTTCTTCTTTAGTTTAATAAAGAGTTTTTATCAGAAAATCTGATAATTTCTAATTTTTCATTTAAGTATAGAAAACAGGGTTCATTTAAAGATCTACATGTTCTAGCTTTTTTTTTAATTTTCCATTTTACCTTAGGAGTTTTATTAGCTTCTTTTAAATTCCAAAATTATTTAGGAAGAGATGTAATATTTTCATTTGTACTATTGGTGAAGGATAAGATATGTTGATACCACTTAGTCTTAAAAGAATTCTTAGTACTATCAATATAAATTTTTTCAACAGTTGGATACTCTATTGTAGAAATAGTACATAGATAAACAAGAATTTATAAAAATTTATAAACTTTGTAAATTTATAAATTTATGGTTATCACAAGATATTGTTCGAATGGAATATTATTGTTTTTAAAATATTTAAATGCATTGTAGTTTAATTTTGTATTTGAATTTAGGCCCAGTTTAACATTTAAGATTGAAAATAAGGTTGGAAATAAAAATTATAAATTCTAATTTAAAGAGATGCTGATGTTAAAAAAGTAATAAACAAGAAGAAACATTAAAAAATCGAGGAGGGTAACTATATTTTCCATGAAAATGAATAAAGTAATTAATAATTTTATTAATATTAATATTGCTAAACTAACTAAAAGTAGTGATATCAATAATAATAATAATAAAATATGCCGTGATAAAATAAAAATACAAAATAAAATAAGATAAAGGTAAAATAAAACAAGAGCCATAGATATAATAGGAACATATAAATATGCAAATAAATAAATAGGGCAAATAAAAACATAATAATAATAATAACATTGAACTGTTTTTTCTCACACTATAGAATATATGCATTTGTATACAATCACTCACTCATACATCTACCTATATTTATCCATTTGGTTATATATATATATATATATTTTGGTTTTATATTTATATATATATATATATATATATATATTTTATTTTATATTTATATATATATATATATATATATATATATATATATATGACTTTAAGTTTTATATATCTTTCTATGAACTTTCTATATGAGATTTGTTGAAAATTTGTGTAACAAAATTCAATCTATGAGACAGTCTTATGTGCAAACTAATCTTCTTAAAGCAATATTTAACCTTTGTACCCACAAAAAAAAACAGTGTGTCAAAAGGACAGTTATCCACTTGACATGACTATATACTTTTGACTCCCTTGGCAATGTTTATTTATAAAATTATCAAAATGTATAAACTAACTTCAAAATCTAATATTTATTATTTACCATTTTATAAATAACTATGAAAACAAGTTTTTTATTCAATCTAATAAATAAATAAATAGTATTTCACATCTTTGTTATCAGTTCCCAAGAATAAATAAATGCATCAATCCATTTTCATATGTTTGGGTTTTATTAAAATTCTAATTATCCCTTTTTAAAAAAATTAAACATTGTCAATGAAGTCATAAGTGTATACAATAATAGCAGTGACAAGGGAATAATTGTCCTTTTGACAACACTGTTTTTTTTGTGGGTACAAACGTTAAACATTGCTGTTCTTAATTCATTTACTTTTGTAGTATGATGATGAGGGTTATTTTGAGACAGCTGCAGATGCAGAGAAGTGTAAGCGTTCCAACAATATTATGCGCTGTCAAAGTATATTGGATCCTTTTGTATGGGTAACTTACAAAGCACAGCTTGCACAGTGCTCCAGTGATGAAAGCTTCTCTGTTCAAAAAACATCCTTTGCCCTGTAAGTACGTGGATATTGAATGAACAGAATTATTTTTTTTACTTTTAACTTTTTTGTAATTACTAAGTTTGACTATTTGAATCATACGTGATATTTTCTAAATGTTGTTTTTTTTCTGCTTATACATTGCTACTTGTGTGAAATATATAAAGACATCAGTATGAGGCATATAGTGCTTGTGATAGTTCATGTGCAGGTTGGTACAAGTTGGTGAGAGTTCACTCATAGGTGAGTGAGAGCAGATGAGCTAGTGAAAGTTTAACTAGAGGTCAGTCAGTACAAACAAGTTAGTAAAGATATCTAGATTTGTAACAAATAGACATATGAAGGTAGATGACTGTTAGCTGTTCTCAACAGAAGTAACTACTGTATATCAATTTTAACACTTCTTTTTATATCAAGACAAAGTGGATCCAGAGAACATTAGGTACAGTAAAATGTGATTAGTCAGAATATTAGGAAGTTTATTATTATTAGTTATTATTATTGTTATTTACAAATGTGTTAAGAACAATATGAACAAGCTGTTTTTCCCTTATTTGTTATAACAACTCACTAATGTACATGATAGAGTTCATCATTAAAACAGGGTGACACAAGAGTATTGAGAGCTTATGAAACACTGGAATTCTTTTATATACTGTAGGGAGGATTCTAGAGCAAGTTCAGTGCAAAGAAAACGTAATTGGTTAAAAAATAGGTTTTTCTTCACTGACATTTGACTGATTAAAGCAATGAAATCTTAAAATCCGTTATTTTGCAAACATAATAAATTATTTTTATAGGTTGACACTAAATTTCAATCCTTATTTGTGGAAAATTTTGCTTTTCATGTCAAAAGAATACTTTTAAAATGCCTAAGATTAAATATCAAAAGTTAATTTGAGATTTTTCAATAAACCTTTTAATTTTTGCTTGTGTAAAATTTGCATATATAATTTTTGTAATGAATTAAAAAATTATTCATCTGTATGAAATTAAAATAAAAAGTATTAAATGTATAAATTTAAAAAAATGAATTGCCAAAAACTCCTTAAGCACCAAAAATTTCTAAAATCCAGAAATTATTTAATGTTTTCTCCTTTTTTAATAAAATTTAATTAACTAGCAGTAAAATTTTAAAAAGAGTATATATTTTACAAATACAATAATAATAAATAATACCAGATTAAAAAAAAAATCTATTAATTACTTAAAAATGACTTTGTCTATAATAATATAAACATAGCAAATGGCTAAACTAATTTTTAACTATATTTTATTTCCCATAATTCCAATTAACAAGATTTCATTTCACATCTTTATTCCAGAACTGTCAAGGCCAAATATGATGAACAACATGGTGATTATGTGAGCAGCCTTAGAAAGCACAACAAAATTGTTGCTTTAAATCCAAATGACCCTTTCTGGATGGCAGATCGAGCAGAAGTCAGCCTCCACCTTGGAGATTTACAATCAGCCATTTACGATTATAGGAGAGCATTCCATTTATTTAAATCTTGTTTTGTGTTTAAATTTCGCTTGGCAAAGCTCTACTGTTTCCAAGGGCAAGTCTACCTTGACTTGGAAATGTACCAAAATGCACTGGAAGCCTTTATAAAAGCAGCCACTCTAGTACCTGACCAAATTGTCTACAAAGCCAAATGGTAAGTCTCTCTCTCCACTCTCTAATCCATGCATATATTATGACATTTAAACAATAATTTCATACAATTTTCATTCATAAGAATGAAAATTAAATTGCATTATTTTATGTGTTACGAGTGCAAGTTTAAAATGGCTCTTCACAATTGTCAGCTGGTGTATCACATGTAAGATACTGGAAAATGAATGTTTACTGACTAGTTTCTTTTTTATTTGAAAGGATGTTTGGTTGGTGCAACATTTATCAGTACAGATAGTGAAGTTTGTGAGTCAAGTTCAAATTCCAACCTAGGCTGTTGCATTCATTTCCATAAAAATGCTCTTGGGAAAGGCATGAATGCAATTCTTCTTCCTCAAGTTATGGGTTAAACAGTAGGATAGACAGGGCTCTCTAGCCTTGGGTGGTAGTCAGTCAAGGAGAAGAACAGTTCTGAATTGAAAACTATGGAGAAGGCAATGGAAAACTATGCCTCTGTTTTTCCCAAGAAGTCTTGAGAAAAACAATCTGTGATGAGTCATGATTGCCTACGTCCTGAACATTCATGGCATTTAGAAAAAATAATGAAAATTTTGTGGCTTTCCTGTTTGAATTTTCTGATGTATCCTAATTTCTAATTTAATATTTAAATAATTTCATGGCAAGTTGCACAGCTATAAAATACTCTATGGAAATTCAACTACTGCATCATTAAACATTTCAGCTTAACAATTGGAAGAAAATATTGCAATAACAATCATAAGTTTGAATGCAGGTCTGTATTTAAAGATGTAAAAGGGTACAAATGAAAAGATTCAAAAACTGAACAAGTTTTATATTTCATTGAAGCGGAAAGTGTTATTACTTCTTCTTTCTTTCTTTTTCTCACTAGAACCAAAAAGCATCCCTGATATATATTTTTCTTCCATCTTTCCATGCAATCAAAATGGAATGGTTCATTATTTATCAGAGGTAATGGCAGGGTGTAACACACATTCTAACTAACAGAGGAACAAGTAGAATTCTAAAATGATTCTTGTGTTGATGCTCTTTTGATTTATCTTTTGATTTCTCGTTGTAGTTGTAGTTGCCTCATAAATCTAAAATGTTTTGACCAAGCCTGGGTGATTTTGAACAAACTCTTAAATCAGAATCCAAACAACACAGACTTGATTTTGATGAAAGCGCGCCTTTATCATATCACTGGTGAGGTAAGTAAAGAAATAAACTATGATAACATAAATAAATCATATTAAATTAAGATACAAATATCAACATAAGATTAATATAGTTTGTGTTTCATAGAATTAATTCATAAAAGTGAAATTAGATATATTTTGAAAGCTTTGATGATTTTTATACCATTTTATTTTCATCTATTATTAACATATATTTAATGGCATTATTTTTTATACATATTTCAGCCCCAAGCAAGGTGATAATGCCACTAGGATGCAAAGGGTCACAGAGAGTGAAAGAGAATGAGAAGACTTTAGTAAGGAGAAAGGACAATAAAAGAATAGGGTTCAGGAAGACAGAAGATGGCAATTGGTAATGCATTTAAATTTTTGAAGGTTAGGTTGCAGGGAAGCAACAAATTGACAGGGAGCAAGAAAAGAAATTATTAGAATAGAATATACAGTTACATCTTGCTAGTTTAACAGTAAAACAGAGAGACCTAGTTGCCAACCAGGTAACACATTTAAATTCATGCAGTCAAGACACCAAATAGGAAGGCACATTAGAACAATTGCCATGAAAATATTTGTAGAAAAAACAGAGGGAAGCCACATCAAGTCAGTGGGAAATGACTGAAGTCAAGATGCCAGATCATGATCGATTATATCACAGACCCTTTGAATTTTACCAAGAATCTCAATTAGGAACACCAGACCAGATATGGCAACAATATTCAAAGTATGGATGAATGGTAGATTTATAAATGTAGAAGATAGATTTTAAGACACCTTTTCCAACCTATGGCTAAAAAGTATCTCCTTGGTTTGAAATGTGAAATTGAGATATCTGACAGGCTAAGTAAAAGTATACGTAGTCCCCAACACCTGCATAAACATTAGCCTAACTCCATAACATTTTAATTTAATTTTTCAAAATAAAACCTATTTTTTAAATTTCTATTTATTCTATAAAAACCATGAAGAACATTCATGAAGTATAACAAGAAAATTAAAAACTAAATGATATATCTATATTTTAAATGGTGTATTTTTCTATAATAATACACTACAATAATAACAGAGGGTTAATTATATTTCTATGAATATATGTCCAATGTCTCCATCTAAATTCTGAAATTTTATTTAGTCTATTTTTATTTTTTTCCTCAATAGGAGTAGATAGGTTCACACTCTTCCTCAGTCTTTTGAACAGGAGTAGAGATTTATCCCTTGTTTTCTGTTTAGGATTGGGTTTCTGGTTCCTTCTAAAGTCTTTTTGTTCTCTTTCACTTCCAGTAGCTCCTTGTAACTTAGTGGCATTATTGCTTTGCTTGGGCAAATTGATTAAAAAAAAATATCACAGTGTACATTTTTTTTAAAGAATATCAAATAATATTACAACAAAAACATGGTGAATTTGAAATCAAAGTGTAAAGATTATAAATTACTTGTCTAATAATTAATTAATGAAAATCTAAGGGTTGCAGCAGAAGTTTCTATTCTATAGAGTTGAGAATAAGTGATAACTCCAAAAGAGTTTTCTTATTTTATGAGAATCTAAGCATATTACTACTCTGTCAAGTTAGAACTTGGCACAGAAACAAATACATATGCTGTCTAATCACTTTTTTGCTACACAGTGTTCTCTTGATCTACTTTGCCTTAGTATAAAAAGTATCATAATTGATATACAGTTGTGTTTTCCGATGAGAATAACTCACAATTGCATGTATTCTATTTGATCACTATTCACAAATATAGATATCTTTATCCATTTGTCTGTACTGGCTTACACTTGCTCATCTGCACCAACTTGGCCAACCTATGAATGAATCCTCACTAACTTGTACCAATGTGAACCATCACAAGCAGCATATGCATCATGTTGATTTCAGTCAGTGGTACTGATCACAGAATTTACAACTTATATTTATGCAGAGATAATAAATTTATTTATTATTAAAAACAAGATGTCAGTGGAACAGATCTAGATCCATGGCCTTCACTCTCCTTGGAGGAACCCATCTCTAGGGGAACCCATTCCTGAAGGAACCCCACCCTGATTGACCATATCTTCAGAAGTGTAGCTGTACTCACCAAGCAGGTTGAAAGTTTTGAATTTAGAGTTGTCTTTCTCCTAAACTGGTTGCCACCCAAGGTTATAGGACTCAGTCTGTTCTGCTATTTATTCATCACTGGGGGGGGGGAAGCTAAGGATTCATACCTTTCCCAAGGATATTAGCACGTAAGTGAATATAATGAACTCAACTAGAATTTGAACACAGCACTCCAATTCGTCAATTCGAGCCACTATCCATTACTCCACCATGCCTCCTACATTCATTATTTTATTAGTGTATTATTCTTCCTTCTACTAAATACACTTGGCTACTATACCACAAATAGTGACCCTGACTAATAAAGTCACTACAACAATATTATAAACTTTAATATGTATGTATCATAATTTCTATTTTAGTATTCGTCTTCATTCCAAGCTATCAAAGCTGTACTGAGCCAGGGTGAAAATTCTATTGCATCAATGATGTTGGAACAAGTAACTAGCAAAGCTGAACAATTTAGATGTGAAGCCATGAATCTCAACATTCAAAAACAGTTCTATCCTGCCATCAAAAAAATCAGTTTATCCATCAGCCTTTACCCAACAGAAGCCAAATCCTACCTTCTTAGGTAAGAAGCAAAATTGCTATATTAACCAAACAAGACATTATTGCAACTAATCTATTCAGGTAAATAAATATATTTGTTGATTTCATTCACTATTTCCCAATGTTCTTCATAGTATTTTCTGTTCACATAAGCGCATACGTATTTTGAATTTATAAATATCATTTTGCATTTTAATATTTATATTTATAAATTAGAATGAATCTAACATTTCTAATAAATAATAAGCATAAAAGCATAAACAGCTCAACATCAATAAGAAACAAATTTACTAAATATGTTTCATAAATAAAAAAAAAGGTTAATGTTAATTTATATGTGAAGATGCAATACTTTAGAAAACAACATGACACCTGAAGACACAATATTTAAAATACACTGAAATCATTGTAGCACAAAAAACACAAATTCTTGATAATTTCTTATGAAAGTACTCAGACATTTGACAAATTATATTTAAAGTTTCACTAGAAACCAGGAAAATGGTCTGGAATAGAAAATATATAAACAAAAAATCCTCAAAGAAGAAATTTTGTTTGTTCTAAATCAAACTTGTATAAATGATAAAATAGTATATCCATTTTTCTTTAAATCCTGATGAACTATTGCAAAATTAATGTGTAAATGGAATCATTTTGTTATGATTTATATTTTCAAGCATGAATAAAACAGTTAAGAGGAAATACTCATCAGATATTAGAAAAATATAAAATAAAATTATTGTTGTCATCAAATAACTGCATAGTTTATTACTTTTTTCATAAAAAAATACAATTTGCAGATTTTATTGCATTATTAAATCTATGATTGACTAAATTTAATAAAATAAAAATGACTAATTTAATTATTCCTTTTAGTAAATCATGTAAATCAAACTGTTATGGCAGCCTATTAAAATGATTGTATTTAATCAGTCACAATACAAGATTGTCTATAATGCAACCTGCTATTTATTAAAGTAAAAAGTATGAAAATATTTTGTTTATATATTTATAAGAAGGAGTAGGAAAAAGGGTTTCTTTCATGGAAAAGTATCTGCCAGTCCTATATTCTGTTGTGGCATACACCCAGTCGGTTGAGCTGGCTCTATCAAAGAAATCCACTGTATCCAGACGAAAGCTGACCAAATGTAGCAGAAGTTGTATTCATTCAGATGTACAAATTTGGATTCACGAGTGATCCCCAGCCACATGTATGCACACTTTGGGGATAGTGTGATCCAGTTTGAATTCAGAGTTTCCTTCTCCTAGGTTATAGGACCCAGTCTGTCCTGCTATTTTACCCATAGCTGGGAAGAGAAGAAATAGATTCATATTAGCACATAGGGTATTAGCACATAAGTGAATATAATGAACATGACTGGGATTTGAACTTAGCTCTTTGATTCCTCAATCCAAGTTGCTACCCAATACTCCACCATGCCTCCACACTAATGTTATATACAGAATAGTAGTTATTTTATTGATACAAATAAATTCTTTAAAATATTCATCATCATCATCATTAGTCCTATGACCCTTAAGGTCACTACTCAACTGAGCACTTGACCAGTTCCCTTCACATATCTTAGTTGAGATCTAGAGAGGCATTTATTTATGTGTAGTATGTCTCTCTAGGTCAAACCACAGTTGAACACTTCTTAGTTGAAGGCTCACCTTGGTCACAGACATGTGGATGTTGATTTCATCAGGGTTACCCTCCACCTTGGTCATTGACTTCAGTCTAGTAAGCCCTGTGTCCAGCAATGTCATGCCATCACCACCCATACTGCATACATAGCTATGGGGCTCAGTCTACCCCCATTGTGCTAGATGGCTGTTAGGCTACAAGAAAATTCATCCACCCTTTGACAGGTCTTGTTTTTAATCCTGATGAATATCTAGAAAAGACTAAAAGACTGATGGGGGTAAGCAGTTTAGTCACTGATAACCCGACCATGCAGCAGGTAGTATTAGGTTACATAGTACCAATAGCACTTGTAGATTGACCTGATATAATTTTTAAAATGTTATACTTATGTAAATACATAATTTCATTTTGGCTCTTGATTCTAATATAAAATTTCTTACATTGTGCATAAATGAATATGGTAATTATCAGCTATTTTTTCATCAATATTTCTATTTGTCATTAATTTCTCTGATCAATAAATAGATAAAAAATATAAAAATGATAATATATAAATAATATATGTAAATATAATAAAGATATAAGATTTAAAATGTATTGTTTATTTTCTATCTTGATTTAATATTTGTTTTGCTTTCTTATCTTTCCAGAGGAATTCTACATCGTCATGTTGAAGACTTTAATAGTTCTATTGATGATTTGGTAATGGCTCTGAAGAAGTGTAGCCTTACAGAGAAAGAAAACATTCAGAAAGAGGCTCAACATCAACTCCTCCTTACTTTCAATGATTTTTCTCTGGAATGTTTTGCCAAAGGATTTCTTGATGAAGCTATTCAGCTACTCAACAGAGCAATAGCAGGCGAGAAAAATGAAAAGGGTCTTTATTTGAATAGAGCAGGTAATTAGACTTTCTACAATCATACTGTGTGTAATCATTGTAATCAAATGATTCCATACTTTCAGCTTTATGCTGCATCTAAGCTATGCTTAGAATATCTTCGTTGTAATCAAATGATTCCATACTTTCAGCTTTATGCTGCATCTAAGCTATGCTTAGAATATCTTCGTTGTAATCAAATGATTCCATACTTTCAGCTTTATGCTGCATCTAAGCTATGCTTAGAATATCTTCGTTGTAATCAAATGATTCCATACTTTCAGCTTTATGCTGCATCTAAGCTATGCTTAGAATATCTTCGTTGTAATCAAATGATTCCATACTTTCAGCTTTATGCTGCATCTAAGCTATGCTTAGAATATCTTCGTTAAAATCAAATGATTCCATACTTTCAGCTTTATGCTGCATCTAAGCTATGCTTAGAATATCTTCGTTGTAATCAAATGATTCCATACTTTCAGCTTTATGCTGCATCTAAGCTATGCTTAGAATATCTTCGTTGTAATCAAATGATTCCATACTTTCAGCTTTATGCTGCATCTAAGCTATGCTTAGAAAATCTTCACATTAATCAAATGATTCCATACTTTCAGCTTTATGCTGCATCTAAGCTATGCTTAGAATATCTTCATTGTAATCAAATGATTCCATACTTTCAGCTTTATGCTGCATCTAAGCTATGCTTAGAATATCTTCATTGTAATCAAATGATTCCATACTTTCAGCTTTATGCTGCATCTAAGCTATGCTTAGAATATCTTCATTGTAATCAAATGATTCCATACTTTCAGCTTTATGCTGCATCTAAGCTATGCTTAGAAAATCTTCATTGTAATCAAATGATTCCATACTTTCAGCTTTATGCTGCATCTAAGCTATGCTTAGAAAATCTTCACATTAATCAAATGTTACCATACTTTCAGCTTTATGCTGCATCTAAGCTATGCTTAGAAAATCTTCATTGTAATCAAATGATTCCATACTTTCAGCTTTATGCTGCATCTAAGCTATGCTTAGAATATCTTCATTGTAATCAAATGATTCCATACTTTCAGCTTTATGCTGCATCTAAGCTATGCTTAGAATATCTTCATTAACCGTCAAATGATTCCATACTTTCAGCTTTATGCTGCATCTAAGCTATGCTTAGAATATCTTCATTGTAATCAAATGATTCCATACTTTCAGCTTTATGCTGCATCTAAGCTATGCTTAGAAAATCTTCATTGTAATCAAATGATTCCATACTTTCAGCTTTATGCTGCATCTAAGCTATGCTTAGAAAATCTTCACATTAATCAAATGTTTCCATACTTTCAGCTTTATGCTGCATCTAAGCTATGCTTAGAAAATCTTCATTGTAATCAAATGATTCCATACTTTCAGCTTTATGCTGCATCTAAGCTATGCTTAGAAAATCTTCACATTAATCAAATGTTTCCATACTTTAACTTTCAGCTTTATGCTGCATCTTTATGCTGCATCTAAGCTATGCTTAGAATATCTTCGTTGTAATCAAATGATTCCATACTTTCAGCTTTATGCTGCATCTAAGCTATGCTTAGAATATCTTCATTGTAATCAAATGATTCCATACTTTCAGCTTTATGCTGCATCTAAGCTATGCTTAGAATATCTTCATTAATAATCAAATGATTCCATACTTTCAGCTTTATGCTGCATCTAAGCTATGCTTAGAAAATCTTCATTAATAATCAAATGATTCCATACTTTCAGCTTTATGCTGCATCTAAGCTATGCTTAGAATATCTTCATTGTAATCAAATGATTCCATACTTTCAGCTTTATGCTGCATCTAAGCTATGCTTAGAAAATCTTCATTAATAATCAAATGATTCCATACTTTCAGCTTTATGCTGCATCTAAGCTATGCTTAGAAAATCTTCATTAATAATCAAATGATTCCATACTTTCAGCTTTATGCTGCATCTAAGCTATACTTAGAAAATCTTCATTGTAATCAAATGATTCCATACTTTCAGCTTTATGCTGCATCTAAGCTATGCTTAGAATATCTTCATTAATAATCAAATGATTCCATACTTTCAGCTTTATGCTGCATCTAAGCTATGCTTAGAAAATCTTCATTGTAATCAAATGATTCCATACTTTCAGCTTTATGCTGCAT
Organism: Acanthosepion pharaonis; assembly: GCA_903632075.3. Taxonomy (NCBI): domain Eukaryota; kingdom Metazoa; phylum Mollusca; class Cephalopoda; order Sepiida; family Sepiidae; genus Acanthosepion; species Acanthosepion pharaonis. Next base: position 905,117 of record CAHIKZ030000730.1, on the reverse strand, counting down.
CTAAGCTATGCTTAGAATATCTTCATTAATAATCAAATGATTCCATACTTTCAGCTTTATGCTGCATCTAAGCTATGCTTAGAAAATCTTCATTAGCAATCAAATGATTCCATACTTTCAGCTTTATGCTGCATCTAAGCTATGCTTAGAAAATCTTCATTGTAATCAAATGATTCCATACTTTCAGCTTTATGCTGCATCTAAGCTATGCTTAGAATATCTTCATTGTAATCAAATGATTCCATACTTTCAGCTTTATGCTGCATCTAAGCTATGCTTAGAAAATCTTCATTGTAATCAAATGATTCCATACTTTTGGCCTTGTGCCTCAGCTAAGTTATTCTTAGAAAATCACCATTTTAATTGAATGATTCATTTTGGCATTAACAAACAAAGATAGTGAAAATGGTTTCTGTTTTCACAGAAATTGGTTAATAAAAAGTAAAAGGCTTATAGTTTTCTTTTAAAAGGTGAGGTAATTTTTTTTCAGTACTTATAACTTTTAAGTATAATCAAATTATGCAGGTTAGATAACTGGAGATAGAAAGGAAAATAAATATATTGGTAAATCAAAAAATCCACATGAAAAAAGCATTTATTTTTCACAACAATCCTTTTTCAACATAATCTCCTTCTGTGTCAATGCACTTAATTCAATAGTGAATACTCCTTCTTTGACAATGCACTTAATTCATTAGTGAACATTAATCACATAAATTGAACATTATACAGTGAAAAATTCTGATTAGAATTTAGCTAATAACTGTATCAGATTGAACATTATACAGTGAGAATTTCAGATCAATTTTAACTAAGAACTAATTGTCAAGCTTTGGACATATACTGCATCTTAACATGTATTTGAACTGCAAGTATTAAAATATAGTATTGGTATCTAATTGTGTCTATGACAATGAATCTTGGACAATCTTCTCAGAGATAAAGAAGAAACTTAAAACAACTGACATCGGGTTCTATTGATGAATGCTAAGAACTATGCACGGAATCTGTGAACAATGAGGAAGTTTTTTAGAAAATTAAGAATTATCAACAAATTAATAGTTAAAGCCAAAAAGAGACAATCGAAATTTCCTGGGCATATAATGAAGAAAGGTCTAGGGAATTTAATACTCACAAGAGTGTTAAACACTCAACATGGCAAGAGAATCAGGAGAAAACAGTGATTAACCTACCTATGTAGTTTATATGAATGGATGGCAGGAGTCATGAACAACTGCTTACATCTTAAAAGAACTGATTATAAGCATTTAAGGGGAAATAACTCATTATTATATGAACAGAAGTTATGTTTCTTAGTTTATTTTTTATTGCATTTGAGAAGACTTTATTAATCATATCATCCCATACAAGGCAGTAGAGCCATTAAGACATAACGGGTTACTGGGTGTGAAAAAATAAGAAAAAAGTGAGACATTATTAAGGAGCATGAACAATAGAAGAGTAATCAAAAAGACAGTAGATAATGACTGACATTGCATTTGAATTTATTGAAGATCAAAGTTGGTTGGAAAGCATGGAGCCAGAAGAAAGTTCCACAAGCAAGAAGTGCAAGAAAAGAAACTGTTAGCATAGAACTTACGGTTATATCTAGTCAATTCAATTGTGGATTGATGAGACATTGTTGCCAATCTAGTACTGCACTTAAATTCATAAAGTCTACGTACCATAGTGAAGAGTTCATGCAAACAATTACTACATAAATATTAATAGAAAAGGCATAGGGTAGCTAAATCACAGTAGTTAGAAAAAGTGACTGAATCCAAGACGCCAGGTCAGAATCAACAATATTGCTTATTCTTTGGATTTTATCAAGAATCTCCAGATATACAGCAGGATCACCGGATCATATGTGTCAGCAATATTCAAGGCATGGATGAATGGTAGACTTATAAATACGTAAATTGATTCAGGAGAGAAAAATTATATGGATTGTACACATCTTAATTTTGAAAAAAATAGTTTTTTGTAAAGACTGTAATTTGGTGCCCATCTTAGAAAATATTTCTGTGTTTATCTGTTATTGTTCCATTTGTTATCAAGCAATATTATGAAGCATTCAAACTCTTCTACAACTTCATTGTTTAAATGTTCAAGTTATGAACATAGAGATACAAAAAAAAACTTTCTGTAAATGAAAATTGGAAGTTCAACCACCATGCAACAGACAGCATTAATGTAACTGTTTAATGTCACCCTATAATGTAACTGTTCAATATCACCCTATAATGTGTGTCCTGGGTATGACGATAAATTACATCTGCGTCCTGGGTATGACGATAAATTACGTCCAACAGCAAGGCCTCTGATCAGGAGGTTTTGAGGAGTGTGGAACCACCTCTTAATTGCTGGTGTTCCCAGGTCCACTCTGACCTGGGGTGGTAGCACTTGTTAGGGCCCCAACTATGGGTAAATTTTGAAGAAAAAAAATATTACCAGCAATACATTTAAAAAAAATATTACCAACAATAAAAAATCTTGTTGGCATTAAATAACCCATTGAGGTTGATATGCCGTTAAACAAAACAAACTAAACCAAACCACCCTATAATGTAGCTGTTTAATGTCACCTTATTAATGTCACAAGGCCGTTGTTGTTGTCTTGTTGGAGTTTGATAGTAGTGTTTGGGGTTGTGGTTTTTGCATACATTTGTTACAAATATCTGAGCTGAAAGTGTATTTTCTTTAAAAATGGTCACAATTGTTTGTTAAAGAAATTCTCCTTTGCTTAAATATACCCCACTTTTTGAAGTCATGTTAAATTTTTATCACTGTAAGAAACCATGCTGTAATTTCTGTAATAAGAAATTAGTCTTTAACTTCCCTTATCAACTTTGTAAGCCGTAGCAATGGAAATTGTTCAAACTCTGTGGCAAAACTTTAAAAGGAATAAAGGAGTGTTAAGACATAAAAATAAATCAGTAAGTTTTATTGGTGACAGAAGACACCAATAAAGAAATCTACAAATATTTTTAACAGAAGTTTTTAATATCAGGAGTTGTTTTTTTTTTAATAATGTTCACCCAATACAAGTTCCAAGAGCCAATCAGAGTAGAGATGTTGTATGTTCGTATAAAAACACTTGTGTATACATATATATTTTATATTTGAAATTCTTAATACTATGTTTGCATATATCAACTTGAAAAAGACTGGATACCAAAACAATATAAATTTTGTACTTATCTGTCTGGTTATTACAAGCCTGAAATTATGCATTTTTTTACTGTAATTTCAAGGAGCAAAAAGAGGAAGATTGACTTTCCTGCCTAATGATGTCTCATGCAGGTCTCATCAGATTACATGACTCTGTATATTCTTGTAAATATTTATAATTAATTTTTATTGTTATTTTTTGTTTTGGTCAAGGGAAGATAACTTTTTGATTCTCACTATAAATTTATGAGCAGTTAGACTTACAAGCTAACTCATGAATTTATTCTGTATGTAAGTTAGTAATTGAATTGATTGGTGCCTGCTGTAGAGCAATGCTTACCAGGCTAGTCTTATTGGCCATCACTAGTGAGTTTTTATTTTCTACTGTGTGCCCCACTATTATGGCCTTGAGCCAGACAATAGAATTAACATACACACACACACACACACACACGAATTCAACCGTGACCTTAAATTAAATGGTCAAAACAATAAACTATGAAAAAAAACAGTACAAAAGATTAGCAGTAAATCAGAGGTCAATGGAAAAGGTGAGGAAAAAGGAGAAAAATAAAAGAAAGGTAAGGAGAATAAAAGAAGTCAACAACCAGGTAACATGACACCCATCGAATGAAAAAAGGAAAAGTGACATATTCATGCCACAATATATAAATACTAAAAATATCAAGAAATATCAGCAGAAAGTCCAACTTTGCTCTGAAGAGTAGTCACATATCTATGTGCCCACAAAACTTTGAAGTCAGCATGATGGAAAAACTATCTAGTTAAGTGAAAAAAACTTTTTCATATTAATTATATATATATATTTTGATCAATTCATCCCAAACAAGGCAATAATGCCACTAAGATTCAACAACATTGCTGTATTCAACAGACAATAAAGAGACTTGAGGATCAGTCAGTCAGTTATGTGCCATATGTGATACATGCTTAGGCGATCATGTATCTTTCGATACATGACTGACGAGGCAGATTTTGTTTGCGGCAGTAGGTTGACATTTTTTCTGTGGTAGACCAGTTTCCATCCAAGGCTATAGAACCTGGTCTGTCTTGCTATTTATCCATGGATGGAGAAGAAGAGGATTCATACTTTTCCTAAGGGTATTAGCACGTAAGTAAATGTAATGAGGGTATATGACCAAAATATGAAAAGACAAAATAAAAATAGAAAAATTAGTTCAAGCCAACAACATACAATTATTCATTTATCTATATTAATTGAGAAAAAACATAATAGCTTATCAAATAAGTCATTATACTGCACACAATTTGATCTTCTTATTTGTAAATAAAATTAATCTTCAAAAAGAAATGATAGAATTAATTTTAGCATAATAAGTTTTAATCTTGGAAGTCATTGTTGCCTAAAAGTTTCTGTTTTTAATTGCTTACAGAGTGTTTCTACCAAAAGATGAAATATAATTTCTCCTTGCAAGACTATCAACAAGCCCTTGAGCTGGACCCCAATGACACAAGCATTCTTCCAAAAATTGCTTCTGTCTATTATGTAATTGGAGTGGAAAAATACATGAATAGGAATTATGAGGTAAAACACAAATATTTTATTACATATTTTTGAAGAAATGCTAATATCAATGGTGGATCTACATTTTTTGGGCCCTGAAGCTTGAACAGATATGAATGCCCCTTCACAACCAGCAACAATAGATTCAAAGATCCAAATGCCAAAATGTAGACTATGAATAGATTCTGGTTAGCTCAATGAGTACATACAGCTGGATACTGCAAATATCCCCACCCCACAAAAAACTTTGAAATTTTACCAATTACGGAAGAATTTTGAGGCCATCTTAAATTGGTATATGAATATATTCTAAGGCTAACATTTGCTACTTCAACTCAGTAGCTTATGATTCTACCAGGAAAATGGCTTTATTTTAATAATAAAGACTTTAAAAAAACATCAATTTTGTTGAAAAATTAACTCATTAAAAACGTTGCTTCAGGGGTCCCTCTGGGATTTAGGGGCCAAGAAGCTTAAGCTTCATTAGTTTCATAGTAGATCCACCACTGGCTAACACATTCTTCAATTATTATTGCTTGAATTTTAAATCTTTATAATAGTTTCACTTTTATCCTTATTTTTTGTACATTGTAATTTTATTTTTTTTAATTATATTTAAATGAAAATACTTCTGTAAAATCTGATTTATCAGATGGTCTGAATCAAAATTAATGTCAAGAAAGAAATTTTGTTCTAAGTTAATTTGTTTGGGCCCCAATATGTACTGGGCTCACCTCAGATGATAAATGTCACACCAGAGCAGTCATTTGCATCAGAAGGTTGATCTGGAAGGTAAGCTCCTAGCCATCAGGTACAGATTGACACCCTATTTTATGCATGAGAGATTTAGTCAATTGTTCTTGTTTATTTATCTTTACAATGATAACATTACATTTTTTGAAGATCCATATTTGAAGAAATGTCACAATATTACATACCTTAATGCCAATACTAATAAAGTTAGGTGTTGAATAAATTATAATTTTACAGGTTGCTAATAATTTTTAAAATTTATTAAACTGTATTGTATTTTTTCAGGAATGGACAAATGATTACAAAAATAAATTACTGTATTTTTTTGATTTATGACATATACTTTAAAAAAAAACAAAAAACTAAAAAATTAAATTTTTAAAAGTTCATTTTGTCTAATTTATATGGAACTGAAACTTTTTCTTATGGAAATTAAGATTTAGTTTTTATTATAGTAGACTTCCAATGTTTCATGTTCTGGGTAAGACGATAAACTACATCCAACAGCAAGGCCTCTGATCATTTTGAGGAGTGTGGAACCACCTCTTAATTGCTGGTGTTCCCAGGTCCACCCTGATCTGGGGTGGTAGCACCTGTTAGGGTCCCAGCTATGGGCAAATAGTTAACCCACTAACTGGGGTCAAAATACTATGAAAGTGTAAAAACAGATTTTAATACCAGAAATACTTTGTAAAAAAATTATTACTAGCAATAAATTTTTGGAGAAAAAAAATATTACCAGCAATACATTTTGAAAAAATATTACCAGCAATACATTTTTGAAAAAAAAAATATTACCAGTAATAAAAACTGCTGACATTAAATAACTGTTGTGGCCTTGTTAGTGTAAGGTAGCAGCGAGACGACGTGTATCTGCCTCGATACTCGTTGCCGTGAATGTCTTGTTTAAGTAGCCCACTCTCGCCTCTCATGTAAGCGGGCGAGTCTACTTCTATGGGGGTGTGACGCCAAGACCATTCCGGTCTTGTAACTGGGCGTCTTAGGTTCGATTCCACTTCTACACGCCCCCTCCCTTCCGGGGCCACAAGATACTCGCGTTGTGGTCCAATGTTTTGAGGCTCTGGAGTAGTCGTGCGACGTGCCCCACGTCTGTGGGGATAGGTTCCTGGGTGGTCGCGTCACCCTTCTGCTACGACGCACCGGTTGGTCTTCCTCAACCTCCATCATTCCAGGGGATGCTGTGTCATCTACCTCCATCGGTTCTGGTAGAGTGTCGAATGTTTCGGGCTGGTTTTGATCCATATCAGTGGTGGACCATTCTCCCGGTATTTCGGGCCCTGTTGGGTTGTCTATGGTATCCAACATTCCTGGGGGCACCTGAGGTATCGAGTGGCAAGGAGTATCTACTACTGGGTTTATTTTTCGGAGGAATCTGCGATTGCGACGGGTTACCCGGTTACTCCCATCCATGCGTACATTATACTGCCGGTTACCCAGTGTTTCCACCACCCTTCCTGTCTTTGCGCGGGTATGGACCAACTTGGTTCTGTATCTGCACCGTTTCCCCGATTTTCAGTTCCTGAAGTGGGTGACTTTTTAGATTGTATTCTCTTTCATTCCTTAAGTGTCTTTTTGCCATCGCTGTTTCCCTATAATGACCGATTTCTCTCCAGCGTTTGTGGATTCGATATCGGTCCTGGAGCACTGGGAGATGGTCCTTTATCACGCGACCGTAGAGCATCATCGCTGGAGACATATGTAGGTCTCGTACCGGGGTGTTGCGATGAGTCAGTAGGGACCTAGCTGCCTGGTCATGGCATAGGCGACCGCAACTGTCCGTGCTATCAACAAGTATCCTTTTAGCCGTTTTAACTGCTAGTTCTGCTCTCCCGTTGCTTTGAGGGTAATATGCCGATGATGTTCGTTTCCTTATGCCCCAATTATCTAGGAACCGGTTAAATTCACTGGAGTCAAACGGTGGTCCGCCATCGGTTGAAAGTTCCTCCGGTACGCCATACGTGCAGAACCAGTTTCGTAGGGCGTCACATGTAGCCTTGGCATTCCCGGACGACATCAGGTGACTTCTACCCATCCGGTGTATCTATCTGCATATACTAGATAGTTCTTCCCTCGTAAATCGAAGAAGTCCGTCACAGTCTTCTGAAATGGGAACTCGGGGTTCGAGGGCGGCATTAGGGTTCCTTGGGTTGTGATGGAGCTATTACGTTGCATACTTTGCACTGGGCCCGGGTTTGACGAATGCTCGCGTCCAGTCCTGGCCAAAACAGCCGCTGTCTAGCGTTTGCCAACATTCCATTGACGCCCTGATGCGCTGAATGGAGTGATTCCAGTACCTCCGCACGTAGCTTTCTGGGTATGAGGATTTTATTTTCCATTATCGTCACCCTTCCAAGCAATATAACTCCTCTTTCATATGCCAAAACCGGCGAATTGTCTCCGGCAGTTCGTGCCGAGATTAGGGAAGCCATTTTGTATGAATTCGGCGAGGGAACGGCATTCCTCGTCAGTAGCAGCTGCAGCCACAATCCTGTCCCATGTTATTGCTCTTAATTTAGGGTCCTGCTCATAGGTGGAGTTAAATGACGCTCTTATGGCGCTATCCATAGTTTGTGCGCTGTCCTCTTCGTTTGCTTCCTCCTGGCTTAACGCCACTGGGCATCTCGATGTACAGTCTGGTGCCGCATTGAGTTTGCCAGGAGATGTTTTATTCGAAATTTGTACATCAAGGACCGTTCTTTGAAGTTAAACAGTCTTGGGTTCTTTATGTCCTCCAGAGCTTTGTCCGAGAAGATCTTCACCAGGGGCTTATGGTCCACGGTGACTAACAGCTCTGGGCACCCCAAAACGAACATCCGGCATGCTTCCAGTCCGTAGACTAATGCCAATGCTTCTCCTTCCACTGGTGCATATCGGGACTCTGCGTCATTAGTGAATCGGGAGCCGGCCAGGATTAACTTCCAGTGGTCCTCACCACACTTCGGTCCAGCTTCGGTGGCACAGTTGCAGTGCTTCTGGAAAAGAAAATATCCTAAGCCTGTTTTGCTGAAGTCCGTCGACAAACAAGTTGGCCTATTCACTTCGAAGGTTCTTACACCGTTCTCGATTTCTTCTGTGATCCTTCTTTTCGACTCTTCGAAGATTCGATCGAGTGTGCTGTCCCAGTAGAACTTCCGATTTTTTGTCTTTAGCAGCTCCCGGAACAGGGCCATTACCTCGGCCTGAGAAAAAAGCGTAGGCTACCTGGTTTACCATTCCAAACCAGGATCTTATGTCAGTTATATTTTTTGGTGTCGGGAAATTCCGTATTGTTTCAGTCATTTTTTGGTGGGTTTTATCCCGTCTTCTGTTATCAAGAATCCGGCAAATTCCACCTCTTTTTCCGCGAAGTGAAATTTCTGGGGTTGAATACGATACCATTTTTGCTGCAGTTATTTATGTACTCTATAGTATACCAAAATGATGATTCAATAGAGTTGTCCCATAGTATCGTATCGTCAATACATCTTGTTTTCCTGGGCATATCTACAGTAATATTGTCGAACCTGCGTGTATATGCGTCTCCTGACGCTTGGAATCCTTTTGTGGTGCCCGAAGATAACGGTATCTACCCCATTCCGTGATGAAGGTAGTTGCATCTCTTGCCGATGGAGAGAGGGTTAGGCTATGATAGCCATTCCATGCATCCAAAACGGTTTTTTCTAGTTTTCGCAGGCACCAGCGATGCCTGATTGAAAGGAGAGACGGTGTATGATGGGTTTCTCGTAGGGTAGCGGTGTTGAGCTTCTGTAGGTCCACCGTACGCCTCAGGTGACCCGTCCTTTTCGGTGCAACCACCATTCTGGAGCACCATGTTGTAGGTGTACCCACTGGTACAGGTTCTATGATGCCCAATGCCACGTCTCGGTCGAGGTCCTCCTTGACTCTTTTCTTCCAATGGTGTGGGACCGGGATTGGGGTGTGGACAGCTGAGGGTTTGGCCCCCTGATGAACGTGATGTCCATGGGTTTTCCTTCCATCGCCTGCAGCCGTTGATGTGGGCATACATTGAATGCACTGGACTCAAAATGCTCCTTCATCCATCGTTCCAATCGGGGTCTGTTTTCTTCCATAGGAGCGAAAGGATCCTGTCCGGCTTAGGTGGGACATTAGTTCTTTGTGGGCACCCACATGGTGCCTTTCCGCCGTCGCTAGTTGCCACGTTCTGCTGGGAAGTTGGGTCTGGAAAGTTATCTGGCACCAGACCAAGGTCTTTTAGGGCCGACTCGGACAGGCAGAAATCTGATGTATTTTTTTGATACATATATAATCTGACGTGTTTCCGCGATCCTACTCTGACTTTAGCGAATATCACGCCTTTTATGTTTAGTAGGTTATCCGTGATTCCCCGAATTCGGTGACTAGTCGGTACTAGACATTTGTCTGGACACTTCAGAATTTTTTGATTTCTGGTCCGCTAGAGCATGTCTGTGCCCCAGTGTCTGCGATCGCCTCGATCCGGTGAGTATGGAGGCCAGCTTGTCCTATGGATATGTGCCCGAATTCCGCATGGGCCTCTGGAATCAGAGTTATCTCTACCATCAGGGTTGGTGCTGGATCAGGAGTACCTCTTCGAACTTACTTTTGTTCCAAATCAGGTGCGGCACGGCCTTTGGTTTTGTCAGGTTGATTTCACCTCTCCTTTTCACTTGTCCATCTTGGACGATCATCCGGTTACGACCCTTCTTGTGTCTTTGGGTGGTGAGAGTTCTGGATTCTGCTCCGACCACACCCGCTGTAGATTTGTTGCTGGACCCCTGCTTCGGTTTCCTGCAAACCCCTTTTAAATGTCCGGTTAAGCCGCAATTGTGACAAGTCATCTTTGCTGCTGGGCAACCCCTTCGTTCATTCGAGCCGTCAGGGTGTGAGCTCTTCCCACACCATTTACAGGGTTCAGTGTCTCTCGGGGTTGATACGGTCTGGTTCTCCCGAGGCCGCTGCCTGCGGCCCGATCTCTGTGTGCTCGTTGTAGTAGGGTATACGTTACTATGGAGATGGGGTGTAGACTTGTCCGTGGTCTCTAGGCTGACAAGCCTGTTGAACTTTTCTTCCAGTGTCGTAAGTGTCGCAGCCTCAGACAACACCTTGCTTTGATGCTCCAGGTTTGCCAGCCCAGCCACCATTTGTCCTGCTACCATATCGTTGGAGTAGCTGACTTTCCGACCGCATCCTATCCCGTTCGGACAAGTCACTGAAAAGTCGCAGAATTTTGCGACTGATCGAAGTCGTGCCACGAAGTCCGTAATCGATTCCCCTCCTTCTGCCTTACGGAGTGGAATTCTTGCCGGTACACTTCTTTGTGTAGGCTTCTGACGGCTACGAGCTTTATGTGTCGTAACAGCTCTTCCTCCGTGACGGAGTTTAGTACTTCTGCTCCTACCATATCGAACAACAGCCTGTTCACTTCTGGGGCACAGGCCGTTCTCAGCTCGTTTCTTAACGCTGTTGGCTCCGTCAACCCACACATCTCCTTTGTATCTATTCCAGGAGTCAATGAATATCGCCCAGTCACCATCACTTGAGTCCGGTTCTATATTAGGTCTGTCGGGTCTCCTTGTAAGTGACTTTCTCGGCTGTCCTCCGTCTCTTCGCAGGGCGATGATCTCTTGCTGTAGCTCGATGAGCTGTCGAAGTAATGTCTGCTGTGTTTGTTCGTCCATATTCCAACGTTGTTTGTAGCAGGTTTCCCTATATCGGCGACGCCATGTAAGGTAGCAGCGAGACGACGTGTATCTGCCTCGATACTCGTTGCCGTGAATGTCTTGTTTAAGTAGCCCACTCTCGCCTCTCATGTAAGCGGGCGAGTCTACTTCTATGGGGGTGTGACGCCAAGACCATTCCGGTCTTGTAACTGGGCGTCTTAGGTTCGATTCCACTTCTACAGTTAGGGCCAGAAATAAAGACACAAAGAGAGGAATTGAGTTAAACAAATATATTAACAGAAACAGTAATACAAACATATATAAATGAGAGCGTTACAACAAGAATGTTCAGTTCGATTGTCAGAGCTGACTGCTGGAAACTTCCCTCTCCAAAAGGCAGTACCTGCTCCTATTTATAGCTGGGAGAGTCCAGGTGTGCATGGATAAATTACCATAACAATAACCCATACAGGTTGATATTCCATAAAACAAACCAAACTAAACCAATGTTTCTTGTAGATTTCATACAGGAAGTAAAGAAGTATCTTTTTTACCTACTTACTCCAGATACAAATGAGTCTCAGTAATTGGGGAGGGGGTCAGAATTTTTCACAGTATGCAATAAACAGGGTGTCCTAATAACAGGGATTATTTAAAGGCTCAAATAGTGTGGAATTAATAAACAGTGTGGTTTTAAATAAATTCCCCACCCCATCTATTAGATACCTAAGAGTATTCTCTTATGTCTTCTAATAATTTATTTATATATTTCCTATGTATTTATTTATATATTTCCTGTCTCATTTGTAGTGGGAAGGGAGGTAAATCAACTTAGGTTAGTATATTTAAGCTTCCTTTAGTCATTTTAATAATCTATACAAATAAAATAGTTATTTGCATTTAGATAAAATTAGTTCCCAAGCAAAATAAACTGTTTAATTAATCATTTCCTTCACTCCTACACTGCAGTCTTATTTGGTTACGCCTTTTGTTATAGTGGAACACACCTATTCTATAGTTAATAGACTCTCCCACCTATAATAAGTAGTAGTAGTAAGAGTAATGAGGGAGTCGCTCAGTGGTTCAGTCAGTCAGTTGATGCCGGACAACTGTTAGTCGGATACTAAAGTATCAGCGACCACAACTAGATTTCTCTGCGTCATTACCTATTATATCACGTTCCTAACGTTTTGTACGTCGAACCTATTTTAGGACCGACTTAGTACAAATACAAGCCTCCACTGTGAAACAACTCCATAACACTTTTCATGTGAGGCACTCACTTACCTTTGTCTATTAAGTGATCATCTTGCTTCAATTTGGTCTTGAAATAGGCTTTGTCATCCCCGTCTTTGTTGTTCTGTTACTAATCTTTTTCTTCTGAGAGATATTTCCATTTCACGGTTATATTAAACATATAAATTTTTTAATATGGAAAGATATTGAGCAAAAATTGATTTATTTAATACCAGGAGTAATTGATGAATTATAGATACCACTGAACATCTAAAAAATATAAAGGGAATGGATTAATTAAACAGTTCATTGGCGCTATTTTGTGAATTTTTTTATCTCTGCTTTATTGAATCTCAATACATTATTTCAAGACTTTTGTTTCATTGCATCTCTCTATTAAAACTTTCTAACACTTGCTGTCATTTTTAACAGCACATGTACACTAGTTATAAAGTAAAATTTTAGAAATCTTTCTCACCTTAAATCTTTTTTTCAGAGTACATTGTTGAACAGACTCCCGAGAGGATGCTTCCCTAATTACTACTATCTTAACCTATTCAAGTCTAGGATCAACTGTTATCTTTCCTACATGACCTTAGGATCTGCTCTTCTTACATTTCCACCTCTTCTTACACTCATACAACCACATTCTGTAACCCTCTAACTTGAGTGTTTCTTGGGCCTTCTGTTGGGTGAACAATGAGTTAAAATACTCTTTTTTTTAACTTTATTATAACTATTTCATTTCTTCCATGTTTTATTTTTATTCTATAATTAAAAATATTATGTCAATGTTGCTTGAAATTATTTTTATTTTATTTATTTCAATTATTTTACTATATTTTGGCATTTTCAAATCTGATCTAAAAATAAAAACCAATACCAGTTTTCTTTATTGAAACAAATTTATTAAAGATTCTTTAAAAGGTCATTTTAATGTCTTGTAAACATTGAGGTCTTTCTGTATTTCAGGATGCCCTCAAGACTTTAACTTTGGCTATTGAGCATGCTCCAACAACGGGACAATATTACATCACCAGATGTAAATGTTTTCAGATGTTACAGGTGAGTTATCACCACAGTTCAAACCATGAAAAGTAATTCTTGAGTAAAATCTTAAGACACTTGATTGAGAAAGAGTTAGCAAAAATTTTGAATAGGACTTAATAATCATTCAAGTTTTAAAGAGAAAGATTTAATTCAATAAATGAAATTGCATTATGAAAACATTCTAAGTCTTTCAATTTTAAAATTAGTATATTTTAATTTCTTTTATATAACAAAGTATATATTGTAGTAAGAGCCAGTTACCCTCCTTACTATCCTGAATGGAATGATCCATTCATGATAAGTAGTCTTTGGTAATTGTCTAAGAGGAAGAAGATAATACTATTGCAGTGACTTGTCTAGTAGCTGAGTACTGAATACTACTATCACAACTAACTCTGCTGAGTTAAGTGTTGTCTTTCCAGACCCACACATAATAACAGTATATTAGAAAAATACTATACTGCAATAATTGTTTGTATAAAATCAGTATGTTGATTCAACCCAAAGAACTATTTGAACTGCTAGGAAAACTCAATTTATTTGGGAAAGATATTAGAATAATCTGAAACATTTACATGTAACAAAACAACTGTATATGGACTGAAAATGTATTGAGCAAGTACACAAAAATAGAAAGGGATGTAAGACTAGAATTCATCTTCTCACCAGATTTATTTAACCTTTACATTTATTCAAAGAGAACTAAAACTCCTACCAGGATTTATTATTGGTGAGTACAATCTTATCAAAATAAGATATACAGATGACACTGTTTTTGATGCCACACAGAAAAATGCTACAGGAACTCTGAGGCAACTGTCTGGGAAGTGTTCTAACAAACAATAGAAAATGTGACACAGAAATCCAAAGGTGCATTAGAATAGTGAAACATGCCTTTGAAAACTAAACAAAATATTAAGTAACAGGAAAATTTCATTAGAAATGGGTAATATCAATCCTCCTATATGGCAGTGAACACTGGACAATTTCCACACAGATGAAGAGGAAACAAAGATGTGCCTCTATGGAAGAATGCTGAGTATGCCAATAATTCAACACTTCTCATGATATTTGATGATGGGTGAGAGATAAAAAAAAAAGAAGTGGCTTCATGCCTTTCCTAATAATATTAATGCACACTCTTCAACCCAAATTCAACAAGTGTCCATTTTATATGTTCAACAAGTGTACATTTTATATTTTATATCTATTTATCCAATGATTCAGTAATTCACTAGCAAATAAAATCATCTTCCAAACAGCAAAACCATTGAGGCAAGTACTTAAGTTTAAGTGATTATAAAAAAAATTAATTTGTAATTAAAAAGATAACTTTTTAAAGGTTTAGTCAGGAAAACTTGAAAATAAAATTATAAGACGCTCACCAAAATTTTATGCCTTCAACTCTTAACTGAATGAAAAGCCTGATTCTATCTAAAAATAGAATTACCTTTCTGGCATGTTTGCTGCAATGAATAACTTCAAAGAGGAGATAAAATTTCAGATTTCTTTGAAATGTCACAGTAATTGCTATGTTTATTTACTTTTATTTAACAGAAATTGAATTGTGCAAGGTGCGATCTTATGATTGGTATGCAACTGATCCCAACAAACAAGCAGATAATCCCTCTCCTTGCATATCTTTTTCCAAGCACTTCTTTTGCTGACATCATGGCTCATCCTTTGGCTATCCAAGCC
>CAHIKZ030000730.1:815000-885000 GCA_903632075.3 Acanthosepion pharaonis | reverse complement strand
ATAAGTCTATACAAAGAATAAAAGTCAGTATTAAAATTACCTGCTTTATCAAGCACACTTCTTTGGTAATGTCTCACCTCTTTGATGAATTAACATATGCTAATGGCACTATGATATTATCATGGCATTTACAAATCTAAACTTGACTTTTAGGATTTGAGTTCCAAATTATGCTGGAAATTAACTTATATTTATTGATATACGACAAACATAGTTTGTCTTTGAAACAATTATAATAAATTTAAAAAAATGATTTTTTTAAAATTCTTAGTTTAATATATTTTATTACTCCAAATGTTATTTTTACTGGATGTCCATGTTTGAGTAGATGCTCTGTTTTTTAAACAGTGTTTAGGAGAAACCAAAGGGGTGCAAATTTAAAACCTGTCAGAGAGCATACTTTTTCTTTATTAAGTCACTTGATGATATTCAGTAACCCCCCCCCCCACGAGGGCATCATGTGGCACAAGGCCTTTTTAACGTGGGATCTCTGAGCATGTGGGCTCAGCCAAAAATATGCCCATTGAACCCGTATAAACAGGTTCAGGGTTGGTTTACCTCCCCGAAAGAGAATCCGCTCTTCGACGTAGCCCCTTTTGGGTTCCTCCCTGCCCGAAGGCAGAGAGTTCAACCGATCAGCCAGTCGACTGACAACACTAGTAGATGTAATTCACACTTTTTAAAAGAACAGGACATCTACTCAAACATGGGTATCCACTAAAATTAAGATTTGGAGTAATAAGAAACAATGTCAGATTAAAAATAAAATCCATTAATTCCTTAGAAATTAACATATTTTCAATATATAATTTCATAATCATATATAAAAAAGTTGCTCTGTAAAAAAGTGTGTTTTTAACAAGCCCCACCCCTTCCTGTTCCTATATATTAAATAAAGCTTTTTAATGTCAATAATATTTAAGTGACAAGGAAGTCATTAACAAAAAAGGTACTTATACTTACAATCAGAAAGAGACAGTTGAAATTTCTGGGACAGATAATAAGGAAAGAGGGCTTGGAGAATTTGACACTCACAGGATATACTGAAGGCAAGAGTGACAGATGAAAAATTGAGTAATCTACCTAGCACACTTGTATAAATGATTGGCAGAACACAGCCTAGTGAAGACAATAGAAGCCAGGGTAAACAATGAGTAAAATACTTAATGATTTCATGTAAATGGATGGCAAAATAGGGACAAAGAGGAATGGTAAAGGGTCAAAGATTATTTATAGCAACTAAAAAAGGAAGTTGTGGAAAGCCATGATCATTTATATCCTGAAAGGACTAGGCACATAAAAGAGGAGGGGGACTCTCAGCAAAAATACACACACATAATGAATATATTTTACTGAATATTACACAGTTTGCTTCTGACTCAGATAAAATCATGAACAAAATGTTTGTCAATCTTAAAACTTATCTTCATAATTTGATGAATGATCCATCTATAAACAATCAGGAATTGATTATATAAAATCAGAGTACTTACTTGAGCAAGCTCAATTCAGAAATGTTGTGACTTTAATCCACACTGGGTGACCTACTCTGGCTTTGCTTGATCTTACTGAACAGTCATTCGTATAAAACCTGAAATTAAAATGAATCATATCTCATTTTTTCCATCATTAATAGGAAAAAATACCTCTCTTCAAGCAGTTGACCGACTCTTTGCAATATTATACAACAAATTTCATGTTTTTTTTATTTTATTTTAGTAATAATGCCTAAATGCTAATTTCCAAATATAACCACCTGTTAGAATGTATAGCTAATTCCTATTGCAGACACCTGCTCAGACATATATTTCTTTGACGCTCACAGAACCAAACTGCAATGATTCTGAGCAAACCTTAGTTACAGTTTCTGGGGAAGAGTGTAAAATCTGGCATGACTAGTAGTTAAACAAAGCCAGTAGGCTCAAACCCTTGACCACAATGATTTTTACTTTATGTTAGCACTACCATTAACAGCTTCTGAATATTTTTGTCTTCCCATTTTCACTCACAAGAATTGAGTCAACCTGTGGTAGGCTTTTGGGGCATTTCCTAACAGTGCTGTATCACCCCAGGCCAATATTATCAATGTCACCTCCTTAAACAATGACCTTGATAATGTTTCAACCTGGGTATCATGGTTGGAATGCTAACATTGTAACCCCTCAGCCATATATCAGGCACCTCATTAAAAGAGCAAGCCAGTCTTGCAAACCATTACAATTGTGATGACCTTGATCCAACCTAAGTGTCCTAAACTTGTGCCAGAATAATTTAAGCTAAGTAAATAAATACAGCATTGTGGATATTATTAAATAGATAATTTTTAACTAAAAGTAACACTAACTTCTTGGTCAATGAATGATGAATGTTTCTTGTATGGAAATGGCCAATTTTACTTTATTTACATTTGGAGATGTGCAGGTTGTATAATGGTTAGTGGATTGGAACAGGAAACTGGTGAGCTAAATTCAAATTTTCAACTGAGTTTGCTTTTGCACAATGTCCTTGGAAAAGCTATGAGTCCATTTCTTCTTTTCTCCCAGCTATAGGTTAAATAGCAAGATAAATTGTGTTCTTTAGCCATGGTTGGCAACCAGTCTAGAAGAAGGAAAATTGACTTCAAAACAGCATGTAACCTTGGCATATCACATACTATACAGCCAATGACAAAGTCATGGTGTTCACAATGACTATATTGACTGCATTCAACCTACAACTGTGTCAATGTATTATTATTATTATTTACATTCAGACAAATGCCCTCAATTTTGTCATTTTCATAACATTTCAGCCATTGTGCCCTCTGGCCATCATCAGTTGTCTTTCATTACCCTCACTTAATCTATAGAGGCATACTGTTTTTATTCCACTGTCCATGTCTAGGGATATCTCATCTTGTTCTTATTTACTATTTCTCAGTTATTGCTTGTTCATTGAATTTAAGTCTGTACTACCCATCCCAGGGATTGAACTCACGTTTACTATGTGACCAAATTCAGTAACCAATGCTTTAATCCACTGAAACCTTAGCTAATACCAAATCTTATACGTACTATGTTTTTTCTTCTACATTTATACCCTATCTTAACATTTATAAATTAGGCACAATAAGAGATTAACAAAAGTAATAAAACAACAATTAGTATATATTTATTTCCAATTATGACAAGCAATCTTTAAGTTGTATAAAAAAAAATCTCACATCAAAATGCTTAAGGCTATATCACGTTGAAACATTGGTTCTCGTATGATCTCTGAAGTTGAGGCTGTAGAAAAATGTAGTAACATCAATGAATAAAATAGTAATAAAGAAAGAATACACTTTTATATATATATATATATATATATTTTATCTTTTATTTATATATATATATTTATATATATATATATTTTTATATATATATATATATACATATATATATACTTTTATATATATATATATTTGTTTTATTTATTGATTTTTATTCTTTTTTCATATATATATATATATATGAAAAAAGAATAAACAGTCTGTAGTAAAAACCAAGTTTTTATTGCTTTTTCTTTAATTGTTTATATGTGAACATACATACTCCTACAATACACAAACATGTAACCTTAAATTCCATAAGGTTATATGATGTTGAAAGACTGGTTCTCATATGATCACCGAAGTTAAGTGATGTTGACCCTGGTCAGTACTTAGATGGGAGACTGCTTCGGAATACCAGCTTGGATGTGCGGTTGATATAATGGATAATGGCTCAGAATTGAAACTCAGTTCTCTGAGACCCAATTCCAGTCGACTTTGTTATATTCACTTAGACACAAATATCTTTGGGAAAGGTACGAATCTGCCTCTTCTTTCCTCAGCTATGAGTTAATTAATAAGACTTATATCATTATTATCCCCAAACAATTTTTACAATCTAAAAATATTTTCTGGCTTTAAATAACCTGCAAAAGTTTGATAAGCCATAAAAAAATAAATCAATGACTCAATCTCACATCAAAAACTGAGGAAGACTAATTTTGAATTTCATTTGAAGGTGTTAGAATCTTTTACATTAAGTCCTACCAGCCATCTCTCTGTAAGCAGAAGGAGTGTTTGGTAGGATTAAAACCTATTTTTTATATAGCATTTGGTATTCATTTTTAGTCATTGTGCACATTTTTTTATCCTTAATTGACCTCTTATGAGTGAGGGTCGATAAACTAGTTTAACTGTTTTGTTTGTTAATCGTGTTGTATTTCAATATTACCATTTTATGGCAATGTTATTTTATTGTGCCTTCTTCTTTGTTATTAATTTTCTTCTAGTTTTAACATGTCAGTTTTTATCACTTTCGTAAAATATTTCAAAAAATAAATTATTCACTGCTTAATTCTTTATTTTTTAAAATTCTTTTCTCACTTTTTAATGTTTTTTAAAAATAAAATTTATTATTTCACCTGAATCAACCTCCAGTTCACCTGGTCAAAAAGTGAGTTCTCCAACCTCTGCTTACTGATCCCCTTGAAAACAATTTCAATAATAATATGTTCAGCTAATGATCATGTTTGGTGAGTTGTGCTTTAACACAGAAAACAAACTTTCTTGTTGTCATTCAACCCAATGGTTGTCAACTGAGGTGAACTGTGATCCAGATTGAAACATGTTTATTTGCTGTTAATGAGTTTCACCCTTTTCCAAACTGTGGGAATTGATATGAATGTAAGAGATCAGCACATGTGCCAACAGTAATTGTAATAATCACAGGCATGTTTAATGTATGAGGATATTCAATGCAAACACCAGAACTAAAAGGACAGACTCGTTGAGTGCTTTCTTTCTTTTTTTTTTCTAAGGGTTTGTCTTTTGCATTATTCAAATTTTTTTTTTTTTTTACTCGAGGTCAAAATAACCTGTTTTCTTCCCTTATCAGATTTAAATTTCACTTAGATACTGTTCTGGACTTTGATATTAGATAGCGAATTATCAGCTTGAAAACTTGTTATTGACATGCTCACGACTACTTTGGATAGTTAAAACCTTACAATGTCATCTCTGTTTTTGTTAGAGGTACCATTAGAAAGACTTGGCTCTTCACTCTCTAACTACCTCTCTATTTATTCTCATCATGAAATAATTATTCTTTATAACCAGAGTAGCCTATATATTTGTTAAAAAAATGAGTAACTTGCCAATATTTCACAGATTAATGCATCAGTTAGATCAACTTTTGTAGAGCAATTGGTGATGGTTAAATGTAATTGGCAGAAATGCTCCATAAACAGAATTTTCAAAGTTTGCAATAAACAATAACAAGAGAAAAAAAAGAAAAGAAAAGGGCAAAAATAATATGAAGCAAGTAAACTATATATGCAAGCCAAAGCAACAGTAATAAGGCAAAAAGTTCACAAACTAAGAATGGAGTTAAAACACAAAAGGGAACACAGACAAATGCTCACAGTGTTCTGGCTTCAAGACATGACAGAACAGAAGTAAGTCTGGTGAAACCAAGAAGTGGCCTATCTTATTGGCAAGGAAAAAAGTCCCAGCATGCATCTGTATATTTTGTTTATAAATTAGGGAGGGGGAAGTACTTTGCAGTCATTCTATATTTTGAACCAATAACTTTAATTAAATAGTTCAATTTTATAAGTCACATTGATTAAACACAATTGCAGTAGGTGATGTGATACCAAAGTTGACTTTTCATTCAGTGCCTATCAGAGAAGCCATGTGCATCAGCAGGTTGACTTGAGAGTTGGCCTCCTAGCCATCAGGTTTAGAGCTGCACTTTCACGAGATATCAGTAGCTGTTAATGACATGTCAACCTAGTTGTGCATAGAATATGCACATGTAGGACAAATGGGATAGTAGGTATATATATATATATATATATATATATATATGCATCCATCTGAGATGGAACAGTCTCTTACATCCTTAGGAGAATATAGAAGCCACGTTCAGAGAAAACCCCAGAACTACACACCCATGTGTTGACAATAATAGTCAGAGTGGACTTAAATAAACAATGATGTTACATATGAGGGATTTGGTCTCATGTTCTTATTACTCTGTGTGATGATAACATTAGACAATAAATCATATGAAAAATTTGTTTAGCTATTTATTGAAAACATTTTGGTTTGAGTAGACAACTTTATAACTGGTATCTATAAAAAATGTATTATAATATAGGGGTTTCAGATAATTTGATTAAATTTCAGTTTTTTAACAAACATGTTGATAGCAAAGAATAATAATTATTTTATGATGGAAATAAATAGGGGAGCAGAATATTAATTTCTTTTTCTCTGAAGATTGTGAAATTCTTGTTAGATTTATTTCAAATTGATTGTAAGTCAGATTCAGTAAAGAATTTTTCTCTAGTTGTTCCTACAATAAAGACATTTATTTCCTGATATGCTTACTGATATATAACACACGCATTTTGTGGAATGTCATGTTATGTATTGCCATTGATGTATATGTGCATTCATTCTATGGTTTTATTTAAGGTAATATAAATGATTACAGAAACATGACAATTTTTGATGTTGTAAAAAAATAAGCATGATACACAAATGCATCACATGGCAAAATGGAAAAAAAGAGAAACAAGGCCAGAGCCATGGATATGCATTAGCAACATTCTTTATAGTTTAATAAATTTTATTTTATTTAACAAAATAGCAATTTTTAATGGAGCCTCTTAACAAAAAGATAGAAGGTATTATGTAAAGGCTCAAATGTTCAAGGTAGCAGTAAACATGTTAAATTTTATATTTTTTGTTTTTTATAGCTTATCAAACTTTAGCAGGTTAAATAAAGGAAGTAAATATTTATCAAAATAAAGCATGATAATGATAATGTGAAAACTAACCATTTCTCCACAGGAAACATTTTGCCATTCATTGACTGAACAGTTCATGTTACTGTCAGTTGAAATTTAACTTTGAACTGACTGTTCGGTTAAACTCTCTTCCTACGGGCTGGAGGAACCCGAAGGAGGCTACGCCGAAGGGCGGAGTCTCCTTCGGGGAGGTAAAACCGGCCCTGAACCCGTTTATACGGGTTCAAATGGGCTATTTTTTGGCTGAGCCTAATGGCTCGGGAATGCCCACGTTAAAAAGGCCTTGTGCCACATGACACCCTCGTGGGGGGGGGTGACTGAATATTGTCAGTTGAAATTTATAAAATCTTTTTCTTAAAACAGTTTTTCATGAAAATTAAACTTCTCAAGTTCACCAACTTTCTAATATTGATGAGACTTTCCTTCCTAAACTTTTCTTTAAAGTAGTGTGGAAAGTCAACATCTTGATTATTTTATTATTTTCCTTCTAGTTACATATGCTATCTATTTTAGTTGTTGTTGCCATTGAAAATCTTCAACTGATGTGGTTTTTGTTACTTCTTGGTAAAACTTTTTGTGATTTAATAGGGTCTGTTGAAAGATTGTCTTCATTAAAACCTAAAGAATTCATTCACCTGAAGCCATTTTTAATCATCGATATGAGAACATAGTTGTACATGGATGATATTTTAGACATTTCTGAATGAGCTAAATGTCATGCAAGACATCCCTATGAGAGTCTAGATCTGATGTGGCCATTTAAAAACATGACTTGAGTTCTCAATATTTTGGTTACGGTGCTGGACAAAAGTATCCTTAGTGTAACCTATCCTGTGTGCAGTTCCTTTATTCCAAATATAGATGACTTGTATTCCAAAGTCTTGGGCGAACATTGTTTTATGAGATTGGATTTGAGTGACACATATTTACAGATTCACAATTGGAGTAAGAGTCACAAGACTTAACTACTATAAACACTCATAAGGGTCTTTTCAGGTACACCAGATTGTGTTTTGGAATTGCCTCTTAACCAAGAAGCTTTTTAAATCAGGCTTGGGTACTTTGAATGATGCATCAGCAAAGCTACATGTCAAACCTAACAGTACCCCTCATTTCATGAAAGCTTGACCAGTACCATTAACACTCCGGGAAAAGGTGGAGGTTTCGTTGTTGTATCTTTCAAAGTGCCCAAGCCTGATTTAAAAAGCTCAGAAAATTCTGACTCCAAGTTGGTTCACATAATTTGGTTACAGGTAGCTGGTAAATTAATTGGTAATCTTTCCAACCAATCCTATCCAAGAAGATTGGATCCTGATCCGAGTGCAGCCAGCACTCTTAAATCATAGGTTCTTCTCTGCTGTTTCACAGTCACATTGGCAACTCCCCTAGGCTAATTAAAATGTCCGGAACACGTAAGCAAGTTTTGTATTAAACCCTTTTTAGACAACACTGCATTAGGTAGTTTCTTGAACTTTTGGTATCAGGGCAGTTTTGTCACATATTATGGTGGATGGAAAGGAAAAACCAATTTACTTTGCCTCAAGAATATTATCAAAAGCAGAACCAAATTATGCACATATAGAACATGAAGGACTAGCAGTAATTTTTGGAGTGAGTGAATTCCATAAATACATTTATGGTCAGGAGGTTACAATCATTACTAATCATAAGCTCTTGCTTGGGCTTTTAAAAGAGGACCATGTGATATTAAACACAGTAAATGCTAGAGTACAGCATTGGCCATTGATACTCTCAAACTACCACCATGATCTTGTAAAAAAACCAGGTTCAAGGATTCCCAATGCAGATGGACTAAATCAGCCACCCGTAGAAGATTATTTTACACTCTCTACTTTGTCTGGAGGAAGTGGTTCTCTCTATGACAGCTTTAGATTCAACTCCTGTCATGGCGGAAAATGTTGCTCAGCATAAATCCAGGGATCCTGTGATATCTCAAGTGTATAAGTGGATTATACAGGGATGGCTGTACAATGAATCTCAGGATTTTTGATCGTACACAAACAGAAGGTGGAATTATCAGTACAACTGGGTTGTGTTTTGTAGACTAGCTGAACGTGCTGTACAAACGATCAAGAGTAGATTAAAAAGGTTCCTGGTGATCTCGAAACTTGACTAATGTGTGTCTTGGCTCACTACTATCTTTTTCTACAAACAACAACAGGTCAGTCATCAGCCATGTTGTTAATGGGTTGACAGCCCATATCTCAGCTTAACCTGGTGTATCCAGACTTATCTGCCAAAGTCACTAGTAAAATGGACAACACTAAAATGTTGATTGATAGGAAGCAACAGAAAAACAGATTCTATTTGGGAAATGCTGTTAATGTTATGAACTTTCAAGGAAAACCAAAATGGTTGTTTGGAGTTCTAGAGGAGCAACTTGGCCCACTGACATTTCTAGTACAACTGGAGGATGGGCATATATAGAAAAGACATGTGGATCATTCCAACTGTACTGAATACATGCTCTGAAAGAGCTAACCAAGGAGAACTCAGGCATGTACTTTGAAGGGATGCTCAGCATTGACCACACAGTGTTGTGTACCCTACAGAGATCAACTGAGAAATAAAAATCAGCAATCCAGAATACCCATTAGAACACGTTTTCAATAACATGAGGAAACAGAGAGATGTGAGGCTGGAAGTGCGCCCGAGAAACTGCATACAGGCATAAAACTAGACACCACAAGAAAATGATGCACTGCCTGATTCTTAGCAAGGGAATTTGCTGAAAATGAATCATTAGATGGTAGAATTACAGAGGACTCAAATATGGAAGATGATGATGATATAACTATGACATGAAGTGAAACAATTCTTGCCCCTGATAACTTGTCTCCTTCTCAGAATATTTTGAAATGCCCATGGACATTACCACCTAAGTAAAGGTTTGTGCAAAGCATATTGTTTAATTAAAGTTTGAGTAATTGGGGAGGGATATTGTAACTAAAAACTAAGGAAACGGAAGCACCATTTCAACTATTGTTCAGACATGGAAGTACCGTGTCAACCATATTGTTTATGTGTGAATAAATGAGCTGGAGTATTGCTTCAGCAGAAAGAAGGCACCAAGCCAAAACTGCATTGTCGTTGTTACTACTGACCCCCTTACCAAGTTGTGACACTAATGTTAACACAAACAAAAAGAGGTAAAGTTTCAAATATCCAAGCTAGCTGTAGATACATTTCTAGAAATACAAAAAATACTCTGTTAAGTAAAATATTTCACTATTTAACATTTATGAAATGATAGGCTTGGCTAATGTAACAAATTCATATTGTCACTTTGGCTTTCTGCTAGTGTATTATTCACTACAAAGAATTTGAGGTTCAGTTATACTTTATTACTATATGTTCATCCAGTAAAAAAAAAATAGAATCAAAGAAACAACAAAGACTTTTTCTTGCTGTTCATCTTGTTGCAGATTTGAATCAATAGACAACAAAAAAAAGGCAAGAAAGGTTTTTAAATATGAAAATATAAAATATTTTTATTTTTGTGTTTTTACAACTAAATTTTTCTCAGTATGTAGGACTGTTAAAGTTTTTGTGTTAAAGTTCCTTGTTTGTAGTTGTTTGTTAAGATGAAAAGAAATGTGATTTTTTCATGTGTATGTATGAGAAAAAGAGACGAGGGAAAAAGTGAGGAGTAAAGTGGTGAGGAAGATGGGTAAATGAATAAGGGAATCTTTTTTTGAAGCCATGCACACCATAAACTGCTCTCATGTTACCATCTATATCTCCTTACTGGTTTTGTCCATTAAGAGACTTTGCTTAAATACTCTTCAAAGGGATCACAAAGCATGTTTTTTTATTGTCAGTGAGAACACAATCCATTGGTTAGAAAATGTTAAATATTTATTTTCAAAAGATTAATTTATTAACCAGAAGAGTACATGAATCCTCCAACTCAGAAACCATTTTTTGTTGTTTGATGATTGAGTGTCTTGGTGTTTATTTCTGTCTTCACGCTATAATCTAATTTTTTTTTTTTTTTTTTTATTTTCTATTTTTTTTTAATCGGTATCACCCCAAGCAAGACAGTACAGCTACTAAGAAGCAAGGTGTTACAGGATATAGAGGAAATAGTAACAGAAGCATTAGTAATGAGTAGAAAGAGAAGAAAAGTAATCAGGAGGACAGTAGATAGCAATTGACATTGCATTTAAATTCTTGCAGATTAAAGTTGGCTGGAAAGCATAGAGCCAGGAGGGAGTTCCATGAGCAAGAAGTGCAAGAAAAAAAACTGTTAGCATAGAAGTTATGTCTATATATAGCTAGCAAAACTGTAAATTGATGAGATCTCGATACCAGTCTAGTATTGCACTTAAATTCATACAGTCTTGGTATCATAGTGAAGAGCTCATCCAAACAATTACCATGAAAATATTTATAAAAAAGGCACAGAGAGGCAACCTTATGGCAGTGGGCAAGTGATTGAAGCTGAACTACTAGGTCAGGACCAATAATATTGCTGATTCTTTTTTGGATCTTATCAAGGAGCTCCAGATAAATAACAGGGGTACTGGACTGTATATGGCAGCAATATTCTAAGCATGGCTCAATGATAGACATAGATATGAAAGATATAAAATCTTTGTTACTTTAAAGCTATTAGTATTAATCATATCAGAGTGTTTCAGAAATCTGGTTACTACAAGGACACTAGTTTGCTAAGAATAGACTGTGTAGGAGAAAAGAACAACTGTCAATTAGGACAGGTTGAACTGTCTACAGATTTGGAAAAATCTTGGAAAAGTTATAAAAGGAAATTGTATCTATTGTATAAGTAGCAAACCTCTTAAGAAAGAAATTACTAATTCAAATCAAGATATTCTCAATCGTAATTTCCATAATAATAAGTTGAACTAATGGTCTTATCACAAATGGATTCCAATGAATACATAAAGGTGTGTTTGGGTGTGTGTGCAAATTTTGACTTTTAAACTTTCTGAGGATGATCATAGACAAACAAATGAATTGGAAAATTTTGTAAACTTAATACTATTGAATTAGGGATTAATAAAATAATCAGTATTAATCCAATCATGGATATACCATTTTGGTACTGTAAGCCCAGCCCACCAAAGACACCCATCTCCTTGGTCTTTGCCTGATAGCTATTAGACCATGAGCTTCTGCTTTTAATTTAGCACTCGTTCACCATTCACCCAACTCCAGCTAGATTTTGTGACTTCCACATATCCAGGTCTTCTGTTAGTATAAGTAACAAGATTTTATCCACTGCCAATTTGCTAGGTCTGTTGTGTAGCTTACAGTGGCCACCCATCTGAGTACTGACCAGGCTTAATTGACCTTAACTTCAGTGATCAGTTAAAAACCAGTGTTTCAATAGGACATGGCTATAAGCCTGTCTATTTTTTTTTTAATTAAGCAGATGTAATATATTCCTGTAGTTGAAATATCTCTTTATGTTGTAAATATAAACATATTAATGCAGAATTCAAGAATTTGTTATTTAATACAATCTGCCATATGTTACATCATGAGTTCATTAATCCATTCAGATAGTACAAGCACCTCATGTACTATGCAAGCATAGCAGTGGTGTGCCTTGAGTAAGATGGAGTCCAACTGTCTTCAAGCTGGTTTTGCATTCAGTTTTTCTTCTCCTAGACTGGTTGCCACCTCAAGGCAAGAGAGCCCACTCAGCCCTGCTATTTTACTCAAAGCTGAGGAGAAGAGATGGACTCATACCTTTCCCAAGAATATTTGTGCAGAAAGTAAATATAACAAACCTGTCCAGGATTTGAACTCAGCTCACCAGTTTCTCTTTCTGAGTCATTAACCATTACATCACCTGCACATCCAGTAATCCATCACATACCAGGCATTAAAATAGACACGACAGTTTCTTGATACTGCAAGAACTCGAGTAAAGGTTGAGAGTCCAGGGATTGAACTTTTGAATATTTGAATGTTCTTGAATATTCCTGAAGCTAACTTTCATTGAACAATCTGTTCTTTCAAAAACTAAAATGGAGAAAAGTTATTTTGTTTTGAGACCCCTGCAAAAACTATTTTTTTAATCAAGCTACCCTTAAGCATGAGACTGAAGGGTTTACTGGCTGTGGAAAAATTTGAAAGCAGAAACACCACTAATAAGCGAGAACAAAAGAGTCATCAAGAAGACAGTACATAGTGATTGACATTGCATTTAAATTTTTTTAGATTAATGTTGGCTGGAAAGCTTAGAGCTGGAAAGGAGTACCACAAGCAAGAAATGCGAGAAAAGAAAGTGTTAGCATAGAACTTATGGTTGCATCTAGACAACTCAGCTGTATATTGATGAGACCTCATTGCCAGTCAAGTACTGCGCTTATATTCATAAAGTCTAAGTGCCATAACGAAGAGTTCATCTAAACAATTACCATGAAAGTATTTATAGAAAAGGCACAGGAAGATTTAACAAACAAAATTAGGACAAATACTTTTCTTCAATTTTCATTTTTATTTAGTTTTACACTAGCTGATTAAGTTTTATTGCAAATATGATGTGTTTATTGCAAGGCATAATACCTTCATAAAAAATGTAAGTTAATATCCTAAGCAGCATGCTTATTTTGATTAATGTTTAATTTGGCTGTTTCACTATTGACTTTCTAGGTGATGAGTTTTATCTTTAATAAATTAAGAGTTTTAATTGCAGTTTCTCTTTAACTCAATTCTGTTCAAACATGGTTTTACCGCATTAAGCAAATGATAAATTAACTCTTCCTGTATATATATATATATATATATATAGAGAGAGAGAGAGAGAGAGAAAGAGAGAGGATGCGATGAATAAATTGTCGTCTAAATTATACAAAAATAAAAATAACACTGACATCTCATTTTAAGATATATTTATCAAAATTACACAAAAATATCTTGAAATACTAAAAAGTAAATTTATTCAATAAAATCGCCATTAGTTTCAACCACAGCCTCTAGACAACTTTGGAATCTCCAGCAACTCTTTTGGACGGTTTCCTTAAGTTGGTGAATGCTGCCATAATCCTTGCCTTCAGTTCATCTTTGGTATCACAAGGCATTTTGCTGGTCTCTCACTCAACTGTACCCCACACATAATAATCAAGGGGGTTGCAGTCAAAGTTAGTTGGCCAGATGTAAGGGCTGATGTAGTGACAGCCATGACTGTGTCCTTCTGCTTGTGTGACATGGTGCAGAGTCAAGTTGTGAGAGATAGGGTCTTCCAGCAGCCACCCTCTTGACCCAGAGAAGCTCTGCCTCCTCAAGACATTTGATATAGGCATTTGTGTTGAGGCCCTGTTGGAAGATGAATGGAGGTATAATGCCACCATCACTAGTGATCACGCCAAACACCTTTGTAATCACCATTAGATTTATTGAACTCTTTCAGAATCCTCTGCACTGTCCTCAGATTGAAACACAAACACTCTGAAATGTTCATATTGGAGCTTCTGTGTGAATGTCAAGCAATACAGTATGCTGTTTCCAAATTTCTGGTGGAGTGAATTGAGTCATGGTGATCTTTTTCTCACAGACAATGCCCAACTGACCCTACTATTCTATGCAGATGACAAAATTAAAATAAACAATGCACATGCACAAGATTAAAAATATGAAAGGTGACAATTTACCTATTGCACCCTGTTTATACATTTGTTCCTCACCATTTGATGCAACTCTGAGTTTCATGCATATAGAAATCATCAGGTACAAATTAAAAACTGACGATTATAATATATCAAAATTTATATCCTACTGGCATGATAGTGGAACAGTCCAAAATAGATAAATTGATAAAAAAAATACATTGATTAAAATATATATAGCCATATACCTGAGTGCTGGTGGCAATTAACAAAATCAGTCTGGTTCAACATCTTTCAATAGATATTTATTTTTCTAACCACCCCACTACAAAATATCTGAATGGACTCCTTTACTTTCTTTTATCTGCCAGTAATATTTTGAGGGAGCTATAAGCTGGTCAGAGTATTACGAGACAGGAGGATTTCTTTGGTAACAAAGAAAAGAATACTGAGCTGTTACATGACATCAGTTCTTCTTTATGGCAGTGAATGTTGGATGATTTCCTCAAAGATGAAGAAGAGACTCAAGGCAACAGAAATGTGGTTCTACAGAAGGATGCTAAGGATATCATGGACTGAGCGTGTGAGAAATGATGAGGTCTTAGAGAGGTTGCATACAAGGAGGAGGCTTATACTTAACATCAGGAAGAGGTAGCTGAAGTTTCTGGGACACATAATGAGGAAGGAGGGCCTGGAGAATCTGATACTCACGAGTCAAATAGATGGAAAGAGAAACAAAGGAAAACAATGCATGACATACCTGGCAGGCTTAAGTAAGTGGATGACAGAATGTGCTCTAGGGGAGGAAGCAGAGGAAAGAAACTTGTTGAGAACTGCAAGGGCTAGAGGGAGGTGGAGAGCCATGATTGCCTACATCCTGAAAGGACAGGGCACATAAAAAGAAAGATATTGTTTTTGTTTATAATTGTAGAACCTTTGTTTCCATTCTGTTTCAATTGAGCCAAAATAGCATTTCATCTTGTTATCACATTTTATACTAGCTTGATAAATAATATCACTAATATAAAAACTCATTGACAATTTAAGGGACATCTATTATTATTTCAGCAGTTGCATTTTCTTGTTTTATTGGTGTTCTTATTTTTGCAACTGTAATTATCCAATAATTTATCATTATGATAACATATAAATTTGTCCATATTCCTTATGTAAATGTAGCTTATTTTTAGATTCTGTTAAATGCCTTCCTTAGTGTTAGAGAACTTCAGAAATGTTTAATTACCAGTTTTAGGAAGAACCTTCCAACATTTGTTTTTACATTATGGCTGGGGAGGGGGGCATTTAAATCATAGCACATTGTGATATCTTATTTTTTTATATTTTCAGTTTATTTCTATATAGTATTTTATATTTACTTTGTGTTTACTGTCTTCCAGGGCTTTTAAATATTTTACTTTGACTTTGTCAAATACTTACTTATTGCTAGAGTTAGCTGACAATCTTTATTGCACTGATTTATGTAAGTGCCTTTGAATCACTATTTACACATGTTGGGCTGTTAAGTTCTTTTATATATAGTTTATATACCAAATCATATTCCCCCCCAAAATTCCTTTAGATGAACTATGAAATCCAAAGAAATAACATCGAACAAACTCTAGCATATGTTTCAACATACAACAAAAACAATCCAGAACTATTTACAGAAATTACAAAAAATCTAGACCTATTTAGCAAGAATGACAAACTGAAAAATATACTAAAAACAACCAAAATAATTAAAAGCAAACACCAATTTAAAAATCTAAAACACATACTAACCATATCCAAATTTAACCAACACACAATACAGGGAGTCACAAAATGCAACAAAAAAAGATGTGAGGTTTGTGACATCATTATAGAAGGGAACTCCTACACTTTTGAAAACCCCAAAACGACATTCATAATAAATAAAAATTTAAACTACAACTCCAAAAATGTGCTTTATGCACTCAAATGCACAAAATGCAAGAAATCATATATAGGTATCAGCCAAAAACTAAAAAACAGGGTCTCCCTACACAAAAGCAACATAAAATTACCAGACAACAGAAAACTCTTTGTATCACAACATATCTATAAATGTAACCAGGGTGAATTTAAAATTATGCCAATATACCGAACAATTATTCTTACCTACAAATACAAGAAAAAAAACTTCATAAACAAATTTAAACCAGCACTAAATAACTCATAACCCCACACACAAAAGCACACAGCATGCACACAAAATGGCCAAATACAGCGGTTGAACCATTCGCATGCATGTGCATACACTCACATGCAGGTATATGTGGGGGCACAAATATGTATACGCATATTGGCAAAAACAATAGACTACTCACAGGCAGGCGCGCAAACCCTACACAAAATAGGAAATGTGTGCATGTGTGTGTATGTGTGTTTATGTATATATGGATGTATATGTGTGTGTATGTATGTGTATACTAATTCCTTACAATAAGACAGTATGTGTTTATAGAGAAGGAGTGAGCATGTATATGCATGTACTGGTATATATATACACATATTGACAAAAACAAAACTGCTCACGGGCACGCACACGAATCATACACAACATAAGAAGCATGTGTATGTGTGTGCATGTGTATGTATGTCTGTGTGTATGTGTATGTGTACATATGTGCATATGAATTCCTTATAATAAGACAGTATATATATATATATATATATATATATATATATATGGAGAGGGAATATACGTATGTGTACGGATACTGACAAAAACACAAAAAATGGAAATAGATCTACGAACACACAGATAAAAATATAGATATCTTTCTCACCCTTTCTTGGATCAGTCTTAATTGTTTTATTACCCTTCACACAGAATTCTTTCACTGCCAGTTCAAGAAAGACATTTGGGTCACTAACACACAAAAAAGAGAATGACTAATATCGAGAATATTTAACAGTGAAAAACATAAGAAAATTTAATTCCTTTTAATAATATTTGGAAATATCCACTCCTCGCCTGATGAAGGTCACAAGACTGGAAACGTGTGTAGCAAAATTATGGAAAATAAAGCATAATATATTTTTTTAAAAATTCACATTACAACCAAAAACATTTACGATTTCTCTCTTCTTTTATTATACAGTTTTATCTTGTTGGAACTACTATAACCTCTTCCCTTTATATATCTATCTATCTATCTATCTATCTATCTATATATATATATATATATATATATATATATATATATATTTGTGCATTTAGACAGGAAATTCTCAGACATGACTGAATAAATTACAGACATTATGTCTACTAATTTTTAACAAAATCCGATCCATTCATACTCACAAATAACCTTCCGTGTATTGATGTTAAACAACAAGATAAATATGCTATAGCTGTTTAAGTTTCTTTTATTTTCATTTCCCAAGTACTTTCAATCTTTTTCCAAGATCATTTTCAGAGGTGTAAGTAATACAAAACTATATGTTGTTCATTAATATAAGTATTTATAAAAAGTTGTGCATTGTTATCCATCACCGTAATTTTTTCATTATGCTTTTAAATGCAAAATAGTTGACAATGTGCTGAGTGTTCATTAGAACGTGAAAAAAATTATACATTATGGAATTTTTTCTGTCTATGTTATAATCTCATGGTCATGCGTGCATTAAAGTGTGAAAAAACTGTCCCTTTACAGGCATTTGAGAACATTACTGCAGTATTCATAGTTAATTCTGTTCAGTGCCGGCTTTAATTTTTTAATATAAATTGCTTCTAGTATCTGTAATCTAAATTTGTTGTTTTCATGGTGTAGAATATTGTGTTGTCGATTAGTAATTTTTTATATTGTGAATGCGGACAGGAATGTTGTTGTAGGTATCTCACAATGGACGAATGATTAGACATGTGTAGTGTAAGCCTTCTTGTTAGTGTATTTGTTGTATACCCAACATATATATTTGTTTTTTGTCAGAGATACATTCTCCCAAGGGACATTTAAATTGGTATATAATGTTGGTTTTACATAATACATCGGTTAGTGGGGAGGAGTTATTGCAAATAATTAAATTGGTTGTATTGTATTTTTTATAATATATCATTAATTTTATTTTTTCATTAGAATCCATAGAAGATATGTTAATATAAATAATATTCTTTATGATTTTTTCATCCTGTTTGTAATTAGCATGCAACTGGTTACAATATAGTAGTTTGATATATTTAGTGTCCTTTGAGGATGTATTATATTCTATTTGACATGTATTGAGCTTTTTTATATATCGACTCATTTGTTCATCTACAATGTGGTTTGGGAAGTCATTATTAATGAGAGTCTGCTTAATATTTTTTAGTTCATTGTAGAAAATCTTTTTTTGTGGAGGAAAAAACATAGAAGAAATAATAGAACTTAAAAAATCATTCAAAAACTCTGTCCTCAAGTTCACATACAAAATTTTTAAATAATTAGTATAAGTAAAAATTATAAGCATAATATTTGAAAATTTATTAATATTATAAAGAGATTGGTTATATTTAAATGAAATTAATATATTAATAATTTACTTAAATTTTTTTACTGTAACTTTTACTATACAGTTAAAGATGTAGTATTGAATGGATTAATATTAACATCTTTTTCTAAAAGTATTAATTTTAAATTCTGACTCCCATTCTATAATAATTTTAAGCTACTCTCTAAGAAGTTTCATAGCTTTTTTGTTCATTCTTCTTCCTTACACAGGTGTTGATAGGTTACATTTATATCAGTGTCCATTTTCAGCCATCGTTATTATATGTACCTGACTCCACTACAACCACTTTAGGTCTCTTAACCCTCTATATAACTCTCTCCTTCATTATAGGCTAATTCTTTCTATTCTTTCCTTTTTCTTTTTTCTTTCTTTCCTTCCTTTGCCTTTCAAATTTCCTGTGAAGAAATGGTTTATTCATTTTGGTTTATGCATTTGCATTGATAAGTCCAGGGAAAAACTACTTTCCCATTGACAAAATGATCATCTGTATGAGGTAAATAGTTTGGATCTCATTAACTGCTTCACTTATATGCTGTATAATAAAAATGATATTGAGCTGTTTTGTGGATCCATTTTAATATTTTATATTAATAGATTCTACTTGAATTACTTACCCACGTATTTTTTTACCTATATATATATATATATATATATATATATATATGGTCATCCACAGACTGTTTCACTGTATCACAGCTCATCAGTGTTGCTAGACATGCGACTGCTTCAAGCTTGTATCGAAACCCAACTGATTTGGCATCAGTCGGAGTCTCTCACCCTCAGGCTATCAGCGCACACAGCAGAGAAAGGGAATTTTTAACATATTATATACAAGAATGCTCAATTCATAGCAGAGAGCTTTATCATTAATTATTAGCAGCCAACAAATTCCCTTTCTTACAAACTGCTCAACATACAAGATGGGGGGGGGCGTATATATATATAATGTGCCCAGAAATGAGTAAACATCCTTATGTTGTGGTGACACAAATAATCGACAATTTTTTCTTGTTGCATATTCCGTGACTCCAAGTCAAAATTTGTGTCAGTCATCAAATATTTGAAATCTGGTCTGATTTTGTTGTAAAGAAAGAAATAGCAAGATGTTAAGATACATTCAGAGATCAAAATGATTTTGCTCAATTAATAAATGGAAAAAAAACAAAAGTCATTTCTCTTTTTAACTCAGATTTTCCTGGTGTCAGTTTTTAAAACTATACATCTTACTTATTATAAAACACAAATTGTGTGTGTGTCTGTAACGTTTATATATTGGATCGGATTTCTTACATTTTTCAACCGATTTCAACAAAACTTCACAGGACTACATAAAATTACCTTGTGGTGGTTCTAACAGCGCCAAAAATGGGAAAAATATAATTGTTTTTGCACAAAATCAATTTGAAAAACATGATTAAGAGACATCGTGAAAATGGAAGGGGACAACTCACATCGGGTTGTTTGTGTGTGGGGTTCTTTTAAATATGGGATCGGATTTCTATATTTTTCAGACGATAAAACAAAACTTCACTTTTTTTTTTTTTTTTGGCAGGTAGTGTTTTTATTCTCTTACACACTTTTTCTTTATTTTTAATATTCAGAATGCTTTAAAAATTCCATTTACAAGACAATTATTTATAATAAAATTCTATTCAATCGAGACTCATAACGATTGAAAACAATGTTTTTGTTTGAGTTTGGGTTTGACCAATTCGTAAAAAAAAAAAAATTTTTAAGACATGCATCTCCGTCAACCTTAAACAATAATCTAACGATCTCTACTGATTGTACGAATACAAACATCAGATAAATTTTTATCTTTTTAGGGAAAGATAATGAAATCTAAACATGCACAAGTCCTAACTAAAAAATAATAACCGAACGGGAAACTACTTTAAATACACATGGTGTCCAATTTTTTACTGTATTCAATAAGTAAAAATCATAAATTGTAAAAGATTATTATTACAGAAAGGCTACTAAATGAATAAGATTTATTAGATCATAATTAATAAACCCAAATAAAGTTAATATTTTTGTATTAGAAACAACGAGTGGAAAATATATTCAAATCAGAATTCTAATTATGAATCACCACAAGCAAAATATGCAATTTTTTTTACTGTATTCAATAAGTAAAAATCATAAATTGTAAAACTAAAAGATTACAGAAAGGCTACCTACATTTTTCAACCGATTTCAACAAAACTTCACTTTTTTTTGGCATGTAGTGTTTCTTATTGTCTTGCACACTTTTTTCTTTATTTTTACATTCAGAATGCTTTAAAAATTCCATTTACAAGACAATTGTTTATAATAAAATTCTATTCAATCGGTAGAGACTCATAACGATTGAAAACAATGTTTTTGTTTGAGTTTGGGTTTGACCAATTCGTAAAAAAAAACAAAAAAAAAACAACTAATTCAGACATGCATGCCCGTCAACCTTAAACGATAATCTTTGTCAATTTTATTTTTCAGTCTTTATGATGGTGGATACTTGATCTATCTCTTACTGTTATATCCCCGGGCAACGCCGGGCTCTACTGCTAGTTTAAACTATTATTACCCATCCAGGAACTAAATTGAATATAACATCTAACCACCAATTTTATGAGCAAGTGAAATTCTAAGATAAAAAAAAATCTCTCAAGAAATCATGCTTTGGTATTTTAGAATGATCACCCATTCAATACAGAACTGTTGTAATATTGCTTAACTTTCATAAGTATACTATGCTATTAGTCCTACTACAAATAACCAACCTACATGTCCTGTATTAATGATTCATATCATTGACAATTGTTAATAACAAAATGACCTTTCCATATATTCCACCGATTTATCAACCTTTGCCTAGAGCAATTAAGCTATCTTTTGTCATGTGATCCCTATAGTTATCATGTCACTTGATCACTATAGCTATTGTGTCACTTGATCACTATAGCTTTTGTGTCACTTGATCACTATAGCTATCATGTCACTTGATCACTATAGCTATCGTGTCACTTGATCACTATAGCTTTTGTGTCACTTGATCACTATAGCTATCATATCACTTGATCACTATAGCTATTGTGTCACTTGATCACTATAGCTATCTGTTCCAAATGTTTCAAATAGGAAACACCCTTCAGTTTAATTTAATCACTGAGAAAAAATAAAGTTCTGACAAAATTTCCTAATCAAAATAAAAAAACAATTTTTTTCTTGCAGATCAACAATCCTAGTTGTTATAGTTTTCTAAAATTTTTCATTTTTTTTTGCAACTACAAAAGCTATTCTTTAATAAACATGCCCTACAAATGTTATACGGATCTTTCAAACTCTTGGTCTAAAATAGCCTTAATCCTGGGATTTAGGCGAAATGATTACTGCTGTAACATTTAATAGCACTTTTAGTTAATTTTTCTATACATTCATTCATTCAAATCTGTTTTCTCATCTTTATTCTATTTGGAATAATATAACCAATAGCTTTTCTCAGGCTCTATTTTATTTTCTTCATTTTAATGCAAGCAAATTTTCTCTTAAAAATGTCACTTACTATACAATTTTGTGCAATTAAGAAATGGACAAAAAAAAATCACTTCTCTCTTTAACCCATATTCTTCTGGTATCAATTTTATTACTTCTGCACTTTTTGACCCAACAAATAATTTTTTCACTACCCCCCACACACACACCTTTATTAAGACTCCTCTCTTATTCTGTTTTTGTTTTTACCTTAAGTCACCATTTAGAGATTAGGAATTAAATTGAAAAAATAAAGATCACCAAAGAAAGGAAAAGAAAATGTTTACATGGTCAGGATCTGTTAGAAACTAAAACTTGTTCAGTTTTATAACCCAGACTGAAATGTTTCAGAACTTTTGTCCTGTCACTGAGTTTAAAAGATTCAATCAGTTCATTTTTACAATACAGTATTTAAAAATTAAATTTTCTTTTTCGAAAACCATAAAAAGTATTTTGTAAAAAAGAAACATGTTATATGATTTAGAGAGAGCAGTAGAATAAGTTTATTCAATATCACTCAACTAGAATGAGTTTCATGATATCAAAAAGAAAATTGTCTATTTGCACGTGGTTATTTATAATAGCAGATACAAATCCCAAATTAATACCAGGGATATGAAGACTATATCTTCATTCAGATCTCTTTGAAAGCATTCAGTCATGTCTGTTGTTAATAATTTATCAATTCTGCTCATTATTAGAGACACACATATGTGACAAGATAACCATGAACAAATAATGTAAAGGTAAACAAAGTACAAACAATATTAAGTCATTTATCTTTTCTTTTTGATCCCAAGGCATGAAAACAAAAATAATTACTTATTTGTTGTTTGTTTTTACTCATACATAATCCAGTGTTAAATAAGCAAAGTATACACTTGAATGATAAATTTAAAAGTAGATAAAAAACAGATGCTGAAATTTAATTTGTTTGAAGAAATTTCCTTTGAAGTTTTTTTTAATATTCTCTTTGTGTTAAATAATTCTGATGCATTTTACTGACCAGAGAAAAGCAAAATTCATAATGGTGACTGTTTCATAGAAATAATAATTGTCTTGAAAGATACATCTAGTCAGCCATATTTGAATATGATAATGGTGTATATGACAAAAATCCAGACAGTAACTGTTTATTTATTTAATCAAATAAATAATGTTTTAATTAATGTTTATTGCCATTATTGGTATTAACAGTTATTTTCAAACTGTTTTGTGTATCAGAATAAAATTCTAATATTATTTCAATTTTAATAGTGTCAGTGAGTGCTGATGACAATAAAACCATGTTCGATGTAAAGTAACAAAGCTAAAATTTATACTAAGAATAAATATACATTTGTCCCTCATTGTTTGGTACAAATCTTAGTTTCATGCTGTGGTAAGATAACCCGATTACCTCCCCTGTTTTATAATTTGTATAAGTCACACTGTCTTAGTCAAAATAGATAGACTCTTCAATTATGGTTAATAAAGGTACATTAAGCCGAACTAGACATCGAGTTTTCATTACAATTTATTGAACATAGTTATGGACAGATACCTTAAAAGAGAACATTGCAACTTGGGCACTACAGACCAGTCTTCTATTGATGCTTGGCATTATTGGAAATGATTATTTGAAGGATTCTTGCTTGCACTGAAAAACAGTTCATCCACTCCTATTACTGATACTGATGGACGGACTTAACCTGATAATACACCATGTTTCCATATCTGTCTATACCAATATTTCTCACTGCAAAACTTACCAGAATGTCATGAACATTTTGGATTGAATTTTTGTAAAGAGATGAAACATAATCTTTGCTCGGCATGTATAAGCAACTACCACTATAGATTCAGTATCTTCAGCGCTTAAAAATCTTAAGTCAAGACTGTGACTTTCAAGCAATGACAGCAGATCAGGCAAGATGAATTTATCAGTGACTCCTTTATAAGTGGATTAGAATCAAACTTTTTCCATCAAAGATTTCTGGAAAATAACTAGATTTAGCTACTGCTCATGAGCAGGCACTTACCCTGGAGATGGTAGAAAAGTAATTTTGTCCATACCTACAAATAAGTGTTGCAGTGGCTGCACTAAGTACTCATACTACTACTAGTCCACCAGTTCAAACAACCCAATCAGGGAAAAATAGATAGTCCCCTACAACAGATTTCCTCATTTCTGCTACTCCCTCCACCAGTTCGAAATCTCTCTCCTGAAGACAGTGCATACATTGCTAGTGCTGCAACCAGAGGAAAATGTTATTTTTGTGGTATCAAACTCCACCCCAAGGAAACTAAATGCCACAAGTGCAGGAAGAAGGGACATTTCTCTAAGGTCTGTCAATCAAGTTTTTTTCAGCTAGTTTGAATGCTCCCATTGTAACTATTATTATATCAACTGCAAACTCTAAATGTCTTTCAAAGGCTATATTATTGGCAAAAATAAACAGGGTAGAAATGAATGCTCTAGTTGACACAGGAAGCTCAAAGAGTTTTATTAGCACTGATATTGCAAATAGACACAGATTTAAAATTGTACATTGTAATAGTTAGGTGGCTATAGTGAATGCTTCACTATTTTTGCAGGTTAGAGGATACATTTTGGCTGGTGTAAAGTTGAATTAAACTACCAACACCAAATTTTCATGATGCCAAATACGTGCTGTGATGTAATACTGGGCCATGATTTCCTCAAACAACATTCTCATATTAAACTCACTTTTGGGGGTCCTAAACTGGAATTAAACATCTGTGGCTTGGCCACTATAAATGTACTATACTCCTCTCTTTTCAAAAACTGTAAACCAGTGGCCATCAAATCTTGAAAATATTCTCTTGAAGACAAAATGTTTATTCAAGCAGAAGTAACAAGAATGTTAAGAGAAGGAATAATCAAAGAAAGCAGATCACCACAGAAGGCACAAGTATTAATAACATCCTCTGATAATAATAAAAAAAAAGATGGTCATAGACTACTCCCAAAATACAAATAGGTACACCCTCCTGGATGCATAACCTATACCCACTATTGATGAGATGATAAACAAGATCATCAAATACAGAATATTTAGCATATTAGACCTAAGGAGTGCTTAACACCAAGTAGCTATAGACCCTAAAGAAAAGCTTTATATGGCTTTTGAATCCTGCAGATGACTTTATCAGTTCCGACGGATTTCGTTTGGTGTTACTAATGGGATTTTCAGTTTCCAGAGGGTCCTCAATAAAATAATTCTTGAAGAAAAACTACAAGGCACCTTTGCCTACATAGATAATGTAACAGTGTGTGGCCATGACTGGGCCGACTACAACTGTAACCTAAAACTTTTTTGGCAGTTTTCAAGAAATATAATCTTACATTTATTCTTAGTATATATATATATATATATATATATATATATATATATAGCAAACAAGCTTTATTAAATTCAACTGACAAGGTCTGTTTAATTTTTATTGCATTTTTACAATTTTTGAATAAGATGTTCTACATCAGGGTCAAAGTTCTGCATAAACTGTCTGGAATTCATGTTTAGTTCAGGTTTTGTTCAAGCACTTTTTGACTGCTTTACTCATTATCAAAAACTGGGTGTTGTTGCCTGTATGGTTGACAAGATTCTATTGACTACACACACAACACACATATACATACTCCTACCCCGGATGTGTATTTTTTTATTAAATATTTGTTTGTATGTCAGTATGCAGCCATAAGCTTGCTCCCCTTATTTAGCAGCTGGACACCCATTCATTGTAGGATTATCAATTTTTCAGTCAGGCACAAATTACAACCTTTACCAGCTCTGTTGTATGGTATTGATTTGACCAGTACTTTCTCTGTGATGGTAGGTGCCTCCTTTCTGCTGTCAGGGATGTTCCAATAGTTGTTGGAAAGCACAGTGCTACACTTGTATCTACTGTTGTTCAGACTCGTTTTATGATTGTAGTATCATCTTTTCCATTTACACTTGGCAGCTCCTATGTAGTATTTAGTCTCTCCACCATTCTTTTACTCTGCAGTTACATCTGCAGATTTCTTTGCTATCCTATCTCTCCATTATCTTTCTATTGTTATTTATCATAATTTTAGTAAGGAAGTGGTAGAGGTTGATTCTTCTACTGAAACTTTGAATTCATTCAGTTACTCTTCTTGTGAGTAATTTTTTAAAAAATCAACTTAAATGCTTGAGTTTATGGCAGTTGAGACTAAAAGAGGGAGGCCCATCTTGATATAAAAATAATAATAAGAGTCCTAACTCAATTCTCAGGGTATGAATCTCAGACATTTTGAACTGCAGCTACAGTCATTGACTAAAATCATATTTCTTTTCTTTGTAGATGAGACAGAGGTCAGCTTTATTGTTGTGCATCTTGAGAGCGAGATCATTTTTATTATTG
Source organism: Acanthosepion pharaonis (assembly GCA_903632075.3). Classification (NCBI taxonomy): domain Eukaryota; kingdom Metazoa; phylum Mollusca; class Cephalopoda; order Sepiida; family Sepiidae; genus Acanthosepion; species Acanthosepion pharaonis. The sequence continues at coordinate 858,154 of CAHIKZ030000730.1, read as the reverse complement.
TGGCTTGTATAATGATATCAAAATAGTGTTTATGATGCATAAACTTTCCTTAAGGCTTTTTTCTCAGTTTACTTCACAGTTTCAGGCAGTATTTCCTTTTCCAAATATATCTCACAGTACATAACAAGTAACAAGATTCTCAATTACATAACTGATAAGAACCAATTATTTTTTATGTGGTCAATATAAAAAAACTTATAAAATTTGACAGATAAAAGAACAATCCCCTTTCTCATTTACATAATTAATATTACATTTCATGAACAGCCAGCCTTTAAACTAAACAGACAACTTTTGTATATGACTTTGAAAAGCTAGCTAAATAATAGTAGTAATATTTTAAGTAAGTTTTGTAAAATTTACCTGACAAGGTCTGTTTAATTTCTATTGTATTTTTTTAATGTTCAAATAAGTTGTTAATATTGTGGATACCTACCTACCTACCTACCACATTGGCCGCAGTCAAGATTATAGAGTTCAGAACTTCACACTTTAGTTAATTGTAACCTCCATAATCTTTTCAATGGTTGTATAATATGTGCCTCATCAGGGCTACATATGGTTTTGAATTCAGAGTTGTTCTAGACTGGTTGACAACCATGGCTAGAGAGCACAGACTGACCTGCTTTTTAATCCATAGCTGGGAGGAGAAGAGATGGATTTATACCTTTTCCAAGGGTATTTGTGCAGAAAGTGAATATAACAAATTTGACTGGAATTCAAACTTGGCTGACCAATATCACATTCTGAGCCACTAACCATTAAGCCACCCACACATCCAATTTGTGGATAAATTCTCCATTGTTCAATGGTTTTGTTCAAATACTTTCAATTGTCCCCATCATTATTAATAACTAAATCTTGTTAGTATGGTAGACATTCATTTTGCTACTTGAAGAAAGCAGGGATGGAGAAAGTAGTAGTTCTCTTTCTTTGGGCCCCTTAGTGAAGAAATCTGTATAATCTAAAATACATTGCTGGCTGAGCCAGTTGAGAACCCAAAATGAAGAGAGAATAAGACACAACCCATTAGTTTATACAGTGTTTGCTGACATCATTACTTTTTGGAGGTTATCTTAAAAATGGCTTTTGTTTACATCAGTATTATGGAAATTGAAGGGAGATAATTTTTATCAAGATATTTTACTTCTATTATTCAGTCAGTTATGTGCCATGCATGATACATGCTTAGGCGATCATATATCTTTCAATACATGACTTATGAGGCAGATTTCTCCTGCAATAGGTTGCCATTTCTTTTTGCAGTAGACCAGTTGCCATCCAAGGCTATAGAACCCAGTCTGTCCTGCTATTTACCCATAGCTAGAGGGGGAGAAGAAGAGGATTGATACGTTTCCCAAGGGTATAAGCACATAAGTGAACGTAATGGATTCAACTGGAATTCAAACTCGGCTCTGATTCCTAAATCTGAGCCGCTATCAATTACTCCACTGTGACTCCTCTATTATTTACTATTCTTAAATTATCTGTCTAATGGATGCTGAGAATATCATGGATGGAACATGTGAACTACAAGGAAGTTTTAAGGAAAATGGGAACAAAAAGGACACTTGTACTTAGAATTAGTTGAAATTTCTGGAATGCATAATGAGGAAAGAGAGCTTGGAAAATTTGTCACTCACAGAACATATTGAAGGTAAAAGGGGCAGAGAGAAACATTAAATAAAGTATGTAACAAACTTGTGTAAATGGATGGCAGAATAGGAAGTGGAAGGGATAGTAAAAAGATAGACATTGCTAAGAGCTGCAATGGTTAGAAAGTTGTGGAGAGTCATGATCTCCAATATTGAAGGCAAGTGGGTCATTGTTAAAAGGCAAATAACTGACCTAACAAGCTTGTGCAAATGGATAGAATAGCATGGACTGGAAGAGATAGTAAAAAGACAAACATTACTGAGAGCTACAAAGGATAGGAAGTTGTGAAGAGTCATAATAGCCTACATCTTGAAGACCATGACCTTGGGATCAAAGTGTTGTATCTGTTCTTACCTCTCAGCTATGTTTCTTTCTTTGGGCAGTTCAGGGAAAGTCTTCAAGCAATGCCTGGTCCTTGGGATTCAATCCCCGCAGCAGCACCTTCCTCACTGAAATGAAAAAAAAAGAGGGTCAGTAGATACAATGCGAAGATGAAAGATGTCGTAGGGACTGGGCAGTTTTTGTCTTTGGCATATATATGTATGTGTATGGATGCCAATATTAAAAACAACCTTGTGTTACATACTGCCACCATAGCAAAGCAAGTAAATACAGAATCAAAGTGTTGTATCTGTTCCCTTCTTCTTTGCCTTGAACATGTGAGCAACAGCAAAGTTTTAGAAACAATGTAAACTAAAAAGAAACTTATACTTAACATCAGGAAGAGACAGTTGAAATTTCTGGGGCATGTAATGGGGAAGGTGGGCTTGGAAAATCTGATACTCACAGGACAGATGAAGGACAAGAGGGACAAAGGAAAACAGCATGTAACATACTTGATGGGCTTGAGAAAATAAATGGCAGAACAGCGTTTGGGAGAAATAGCAAAAAGACAAAATTTATTTTGAGCTACAAGCAACAGGAAGTTGTGGAGGACCATGATCGCCTACATTCTGAGGCAACACCACTCATAAAGAAGATGTCCATTATAATAGGATAAATGTGAGGTAACTAGAATCAGAGAATTAGTGAAACATTTAAGGAAAGATTCAATTGAATTGATGTATATTTATATTGTTTGCAATTTTAGCTTAAAAAGAAAAGTTTGAAGAAAAAGATTGCAAAATAGCCAGAAAGGTAAGATAACAAGAATGAATCTAAAATGCCTAATGGTTAGTGTTATGCTAATTTACCCACACAAACATGGACTCTCAAGGCTATAAATAGGAGCAGTTACTGCCTTTTGGAGAGGAAAGTTTCCAGCAGTCAGCTCTGACAGTCAGATTGAACATTCTTGCCGTAACACTCTCGTTTGTATATGTTTGTATTACTGTTTCTGTTAATATATTTCTTTAACTCAATTCCTCTCTTGTGTCTTTATTTCTGGCTCTAACAAGGCCACAGCAGTTAGCAGGACCAATCTGCAAGTGTACTAAGTTTGATCCACACTGACTGCACCATTACTATGACCTTGTATAAAACTAATCTAAACTTAATAAGTAACTATATCACCATGCCATAGTATAGTGGTTAACAAGCCAATCTAACAGACTTTGTTGAGTTCAATTGTCACTGTGGAATTTTAGTGAACATTGATGAGAATGGTATGGAAAAATCGCAATAGAAAACTTTTTATTTTTTTCTGATTACAGATTAACTGTAAGATCCAAGAGAGATTGAAGAAATGTAAACCTCCAAAACCAATTGATGCGAGTCTGGACTTGAAGCCCACTGGGCCAAACTGGATCAATCCATGGAAGGTGATCCACAGATCAACTTGGCAAAGAAATATGTTAAAGAGAAGGACTGAAGACCTACAAGTAGGATGATTATTCTGATGAATTGTACAGATTTTCATTGCCACTGGAAACTACCTTCTCACATTTTTCTCATATAAATTGTTTGTGTTATGTGAATTGAAAGCCATAAAATAAAATATAATAACCCACTTTGAAAGTTCAGCTATTCATAAAAAAAAAGGCTTTGTACAAGTGATGCATGCCAAACAGGTAAAAATGCTGCTTTCCATCTATTTTTTTTTTATGCCTAGTTGTTTCATTATTTTTTTTTTTACTTTTACATTTTAATGAAATTAAAAGCATTCAAAATTTTGCATGGGATTTATTTTTCTTTTTATATATATATACTTTTTTATTTCACCACAAGCAAGGAAATAAAGCCACTAAGATGCAGAGGATTGTCAGAGAATATGAGAAAAAGAAAGCATTATTAAAAAGAGAGAACTATAAAAGAACAATAATAAAGAAGGCAGAAGATAACGATTGAAATTGCATTTAAATTTTTGAAGATCAAAGTTGACTAGAAAAGCAAGAAGCGAAAAGAGACTTCCACAGGTGAAAAATGTTAAAAAAGAAACTGTTAGCATAGAACTTATGATTACATCTAGCCATTTCAATTGTAAAATGATGATACCTTGCTGCTAATCTAGTACTGCACTTACATTCATAAAGTCTAGGAAGCAAAGAGGAAAGCTCATCAGAATAATTACAATTAAGAGATTTATAGAAAAGGCATTAAGGGAGCTATGTTACATTAGTGGGAAAGTGACTGAAGCCAAGATGCCAGGTAGGGACCAATAACATTGCAGATTTTTCTTTGAATTTTATCAAGACTCTCTAGATATATAGCAGAAGCACCAGATCAGATGTAACAACAATATTGAATGCATAGACAAATGGTAGACTTATAAATATGCAAGATAGATTCTGGCAAGAAAAACTGTCTAGCACAATATAGTGAAGCAACTTTCCTAGCAATTGATTCAATATAATGTTTCCACTTCATGTCAGCAGGAAAGATTAACCCAAGATTACACAAGAAGTCACTCATATGATTAGAAAATACAGTATTAATATTGCAGGCTTAGGAAATCTTACAATACATTGATACTTCTCTATGGCAAATTCAAGTGAAGTTTTCTGAATAATGTTTTTTTTTACCCAAATAAATTTCAAGCATGATTTTTTTATTTAAAATTTTTTTTCACCCAGTACAAGGCCCAAGAACCACTCAAGCTAGATGGATACTGTGTGCTGTAATGATCAGAACATGCTCTATAGAGCTGAAATATAAGAAGTATAATCCAAAGAAGAATCTGCAATGTTATTGGTCCTGACCTGGTATCTCATCTTAAGTAACTTTCCCACCACCATAACTTTGTTCCCCTTTACCTTTTCTATAAATACTTTCATGGTAATTATTCTGATGAACTTTCTTCTGTGGTACCTAGAATTTATGAATTTAAGCACAGTACTAGATTGGCAGATAGGTCTCATCATTTTACAGTTAAAATGGCTAGATGTAACCATAAGTTCTATGCTAGCAATTTCTTTTCTCACACTTCTCATTTATGAAACTCTTTTCCAGGTTTTTGCTTTCCAGTCAACTTTGATCTTCAAAAATTTAAATGCAATGTCAATCATTATCTTCTGTTTTCTTAATTCTTGTTCTTTTATTATTCTTTCTCCTTAATAGTATCTTTTCCTCATATTCTCTAATGCTCAGTAACCCCTCGCGTTTTAGTGGATTTATTGCCTTGCTTTGAGTGAAATGATTAAAAAAAATAGTAGAGTGTAGGATTGAGGACAGAACCCTCAGGAATTCTGGCATTGATCTCATGGCCGTCTAATAACCGATGTCAAAATTGGTAAAAGTGCTTTTGAAATGGTAGCCTGTTTAAAAATGGCTTACTGTGAAGATTCTATGAAGAAATCTAATGTTTTTGATTGATGCATGTGTTCAAAGGAAGGGCAAGAAGATTTCTAGGATGACACAAGATGTGGGCAGTCAAAATCATGAACAACAGATGTAAAGGTGGACAGAGAGCCAAACTGAGTATGAATAGGCAAAAAGTGAAGCAAATTCTAATAGAGGACTTGGAAATGCAAAAAAAAAAAAAGAAGTTTGTGAATTTCTGGCGAAGAAACCCATTATGAAAATGGGTCAGCTACCTTATTCACCAGACACATTTGCTGATATTCCTAACATACAGTAACACATGACTACATTACTGAAAGATATTCTGCAAAATGAGTTCCAAGAATGCTTTCAGCAATGACACCATCATCTCACAAATTGTATGTTTTCACAAGGGGAGTACTTTGAAGGTGTGAGCAGGTAAGCAAACAGGGTCATTCTGGGAATTAATTTGTCATACCTTGTGTGTGTGTTTGTGTATAAAAGAGAACACTGAAGTCAACACTAAGTGGCAGCAGTCTGTTTCAGGCCATGAAGATTGCATTCAAGCATGAAACAGACTGTCGCCACTCGGTGTTGAACTGAGAGTCCACTTTTATATTTGCATATGCTGTACTCTTGATATTGAGCACTTTTGCCCATGAATATAGATTTATGACAAATAAACTATATTTTTATTAAATAAAACTTACACAAACTCACATCAATCCAACCAAATGTGTTAGCTCTATCTCTAATATTGAGCGCTTTCTAATAAATACCGCGCATATAATATATAAATAATAATATATATAATATATTACATATATATATATATTTATGGTCATATTTATATACACACACACTTTTCACACACACACACACACATATATATATATATATATATATATATATATATATATATATTATGGAAAAGTTTTCTTGTTCCATGTTTTGTCCTTCAGGACTTCTTTTTTTCACTTTGTCATACAATTTCCCCAATACTGTTCTTGATATATAAAAATATTTATCATTATTTCATTCATATATATATATATATATATATATATATATATATATATATATATATATATAGTGTAACCCGGATATAAGAGAAACCCAGATATAAGAGAGATTTTCTCTGGTCCAATATTAGAGCCTGTGTTCCCTAAACAAAATAGACCAAACCCGGATATAAGAGAAACCCAGATATAAGAGACTTCTTCTCTGGTCCAGACAACAACTCTCTTATATCCAGGTTACACTGTATATATACTAGAGATAGATATATTTGTAACATTTTTTACCAATAAACAGATATTACACTCTGATCCTAGACAAAAAAATGTTACAAATATATATATATATATATATATATATATTTGCGTGTGTGTATGTATGTGTGTGTATATATATATATATATATATATATATATATATATATATATATATATATATATATATATATGCAAGTTTTGTTGAAAACTACTGATATGGTGCAGTGGTTGAGTTTTGATATAATTTCTCATGTGTTTGTATCATTTTATTTTATTTTCAGGACCTAAATTATACAAAATTTGTCCGAATGTTTTCCAAGTACTTTCAACTATATTTTTAACCATTATCAAGGGTGAATTTTATTTTACTTTTAACTGAATATATGGATTGTTTTATTTATGTATCTAGAGAGTTATAGGCAATGTTTTATTTTCCAAACACAGTCAGCACATTGTGGCTGTGTTCATAGTTAATGTTATTGAGTTTTGGCCTTTTCTTTTTTATTAATAATGCTTACGTTATTTTTAGCGTTTATGTACATGTGGATGATGCTATCATATTTGTATTATCAACAAGTATGTTACAGATAGAGTTTGGTAGGTCTCCATGTGTATTTAAGTTAGATTCTATGATCAGAGAGATGTAATGTGAGTCTTCTTGTGTCCAATAACAAAATTAAAATATGTTAGTAGGACCCATCTGCCCCACAGAAAAATAAGAGAGCCCACTGTATTCTGTTGCTAAGCAGAATCAAGTAGCTTGCTCACTATGGATAAGGAAGAGACAAAATAAATTATGGAGTGGAGAATTATCAAAAGCTGATCCAGTCAAGATAAAAAGAGGGTGGAAACAAAAACAAACTGGAGAGGTTGGGAATCTTGACATGCATCATAACAAAAGAGAATGTTGGGAACATGCTGGGGGTTGGGTGATAACAACAATTACTCACATTTACTAGGTAAACAAAAGTGGGAGGGGGGTCAAACAGGAAACTGCGCCCCCCCCAATGTGAAAAGATGATTAAAAAAGAAAATCAAGATAGGTTCCATTCATACAAACTAAGCTCCCCACTTTTACCAATCTTTTGAATCTGCTGATAACATATGCTTCCTGTCAGTTCTGATCTTTTTCTTCAGTTGATACCAAAAGAATCCAACCAGATCCTGATGAGAATAACATTGGTACCATAAGATTCCTTCTATCCATATTGTCTACACCATCTTCCTTGCCACAGCATCAGAAATACCATCTGCCTCACCACAGAGCATTGGGGTGAGACATTATTGCACACATATGTGGAATCAATGGGCACATGTTGTTCGAGATTGATACAAGTTGTCAATTTGCCGAAATGATCCCAGAAGTGGTGCACCTGAGGACAATAGTAGAAGGTGTGTGCAGCTGTTTCTTCCAAACTAAGGTCACACAGTCGGGCATATCTGCCTAATCCATTTTGAAGCTGTTATGGTAATTTACCCATACACACATGGACTCTCCCAGTTATAAATAGGAGCAGGTACTGCCTTTTAGAGTGGGAAGTTTTCAGCAGTCAGCTCTGACAGTTGAACTGAACATTCTTGCTGTAGCACTCTCATTTGTATATGTTTGTATTACTGTTTCTGTTAATATATTTGTTTAACTCCTTTCCTCTGTCTGCGTCTTTATTTCTGGCCCTAACAAGGCCACACCAGAAGCCCACATCATTGAGAGAATGAACAGAAAAATTTTTTATTTAATAGAAATAAAACCCATTTATCCTTTTAATGGGTGAGAAAGGTATTTGTACAATGCAAATTTCAGCTTTTAAAACTTTTAAATTGCTTTAAAATTTTACATTATTCAAGTGGAATATTCTAGAATGTTCCAATGATGTTATCAGTAGTTACTTTTAGCCTAAAAATTACAAACAGAACATTCTGTAATTGATATTCCTGCAAGGTTATCTTCATGGCAAGAGGTAAAGAATTGACAAATTTGCAAAAAGAACTGATTGTTAAGCTCTGGAAAGAAGGTAAAAATCACAGGAAAATCTCAGATAACCTGAATATTCCATTTACTACCATTAGTTCCTTCACTGTAAGGTATGAAAAACTGAAAACTGTTGAAACCAAAAATGAACAGGTGATCCATGGAAGATTTCTTCAAGATCTTCAAGAAAATTAATGCATCAAATTAAACAAAAATCTAATGGTACTCATCAAGAGTTGCAGGATGATTTGCTTTCATCAGGAATCTGTGTCACTAAATGGACAATAAGCAATGAAATTCATAGGAACAATCTAAAGTCACATTCCCCTTGAAAAACTATTGAAAAGACACAGGGATGCCAGGTTGAAATTCGTTTGTGAACATAAGGATAAGGAAAAATTGTATTGGGAAAGAGTATCATAGACAAACAAAACCAAATCTGCATTGTTTGGATGTAATTCTAGCAACCATGTATGGAGGAAATATGGTGATGCCTTCAAACAAAAGAACACAGTTCCAACAGCAAAATTTGGTGGTGGCAGCATCATGGTTTGGGAATGTTTTTCTGCAAAAGGTACTGGCAGTACTGGTTCCAGTAGAGGTGAATAATGGCTATTCTACAAAGCATTAAATGAAGATTATGTATTCTTTTTGTATTATATGAATACTTTTTTCACCCATTAAAATGGCTAAATGGGATTTATTTCTATTAAATCAATTTTTTTTTGTTTTCTATACATATTTAGTTATTATGTGTACAGTTAAAGATCTGAAAATCATATTTATTCATTAGGTGGAAATACAATAATACAATAAATTAAAAATTTATATATATACAAATATTTGTTTCCACCTCCCCCACTGTATTAATAATTCCATATATATATATAAAATTTAATCTTTCTCCTCTCTCTCTCTATATATTAATAATTCCGTATATATATATATATATATATATATATATATATATATATATATATATATATATATATATATACGGAATTAAGAAGGTTATTTTAGCAGATACCCATGTTTGAGTAGATTAAATTTTTTAAACAGTGTATTACATCTACCGCTTTGACCATTCAAGAGACTTAATAAAGAAAATGTGTTCTCCAGCGGGGTGCAAACCTGTGTCCCCTTTTGCAGGAGAAACCACCCTGCCAGAGTGCATATTTTTGTTATTAACTCTCTCAGATATGCAGACCAATAGTCATAACTCAAATTGTTTAAAAAATGGACCGTCAACTCAAACATGAGCGTCCACTTAGATAATGTTTGAAATAATAAAAATATATATATATATATATATATATATATATATATATATAATGGGCACATGGCTAAGTTGTTAGAATGTTCACATTCTGACAATGAGATCGGGTTCGAATCACACCATAGTCGATTTGTTGGGAAGGAGACTTCCTGATGTTATCAGACTGGAGGGGGTCAATCCCAGCATGCAGCACCTTTGGAAAGTGCCTGAAAACCATACCACGGGTCGACCCAAGTCTTGTGAATGAAATTGGGTAGATGGAACCCTTGGGTACCCTTGATAACAAAAGCTAGCACAAAGTCACAAGTCATCGTGGTTGAGGGCTTGAGCAAATAATTATTTATAATTTATTTATAAATTTTTAAAAACAAGGATCATAAGTGTGGTGATTTGTAGGTTAATGCACCTTTAAAATTTTGTTAGCGAAGGGATTTCACCATTTTATATCATTAACTTTACTAATCTACTCTTTGCATGAATGATTCATTGTAAGATAAACTGAACTGCAACACATATTTGATTTAAAAGATATATATATATATATATATATATATATATATATATATATATATTTAGGCAGAATATCTTCATTCAAACATGTTTCATTGAATAATATAGACATATTGTGGCTACTTATTTTTTAACTGATCCTTTCCAGTTGTCTAATCAGTTTCTTGATGTTAAAATGAAATTCATCAAGGAAGGCACTGTATTTTCTTTTAATCAAAGTACTTTCAATTGCTGTGATGGTGATTTTTAAAAACGTGCAAACACACTCTGTTATATATATATATATATATATATATATATATATATGTATTTATCTAGATTAGTTGAATATAGATTAGGCACAACTAGGGAGGCCTGATGTTTAGCTTTAGGTCGGACACTATGACCTTTGAACTCTCTGTTCTCTATCCTGTGCCACCTCAAGCCAGATTTTAATTTATCTTCCTTTTTGATGTCTAACTAAAAAAATAAAATAAAATAAATTACTTGAGATATACTTTAAACAATAGGAACTGAAAACTATGACAACCATTATCATGTTTATTATATGTCCTGTTGTCATTGTCAACATTACTGCTGAGCAACACTGTATGAGTCACATTGTGAACGCATCCAAGAGATAGGATTGCTAGATAATGTTACTTTCGAGAGCCTCAGGCTACTAAATTTTGAATTTTATTACTTATTTTTTTTTAATCTGTATCAACCCCAAGCAAGGCAGTACATCACTAAAATGCAAAGGATTTCAGGGTGTGGAGGAATTAAGAACAGATACATTAATAATGAGTGGAAAGAGAAAAGAGTAATCAGGAGGACAGTAGGTAACATTTGACATTGCATTTAAATTTTTGCAGATTAAAGTTGGCTGAAAATCATGGAGCTGGAAGGGAGTTCTGCAAGTGAGAAATGCAAGAAAAGAAACTGTTAGCATAGAACTTATGGCTACATCTAGCCAACTCAACTGTAAATTGATGAAACCTCAATGCCAGTCTAATACTGCATTTCAGTTTATACAGTCTAGGTACCGTAGTGAAGAGCGATATTTATTCTGTTTTCTACAGAAATGTGGCACAAGGCTGAAAAGGGGATTGGGGAAAGGACGGTCTTTTTCTGTCTTAACTATAACTTAGCTAGCCGCAAGCACTGACCCAATCGTACGAAACAATATTCCTTACACCAAAACAACACATTTATACGTACCTTTCTTACTACAACCACCATAATACCTCTTTGTCTCTATGAAAATACTAACTAGTCCCCATATTTACAATTCACTGTCTGTGGGGGGAGGGGAATAAAACAACAATTCTAAAAACTGGCCCCAATGAGTATTTACAATATGAACACAAAAAACTATTTACAAGAAACTAAAGAAAAATAAGATTAGTAATAAAACCCCCCACAATCACTAAATGTAGCAGAAACATTGGTTCAGTGGCTGAAATCAATGCGGGACTATAATAGTATAAAACATTCATTCATCCCAAGCACTCACACTGACATGCACTCATTCAGACACAACAACAAATACGAAAAATACCACTCACGCAAAATGAAAGGAGCCCCGCATCCACCAGTGAACCGACATCACTGACCACCTAATGAGGGAGGGGATGGGGAATTAAACATAAAGAAAAATAGGGGCAGAAATAAAAGGGGCCAATGAGCATACATACCCTAACTTGAAAAAGGAAACAAAAGAATCAAAAAAGGAAACCTAAGCTAGCCTAGTTTCGGGATGGGTTGCACAAGTTCAACCCAGGAAGAGCAATATCCTGATGCCTAACTGGCATCAATGTGCCACTCAAGGTCAGCCCCTTTCACACGACACAAGCGCACAAGATTCACCCACCTTTTGCTGAATTCTGATGAAGTGAGCTGTCGCCTTTCTGTCCTAATCTTGACTTTAAGCTGATGCTTAAAGTACAAGATCAGTTGGGTAGAGGTGAACTTCTCGCCTCCATAGAATCCCTTCTGATGTGTCGTCCAAATCACGACTCTCATAACACCTAGCAAGCAGTGGAACACATACTGTTCAGCCTTTGTCAGCGGTGGTGCCACATTGCTACAAATGGAAGCGGCCTCAAGGACAAAAAACTTTCCCTGCAGCATGCGGACCATGAGGCCTTCAACAAACTTGCACAACGGCACTACCTGGCTGCAATGAAAGAACATATGACCAATTATCATGAAAGTATTTATAAAAAAGGCACAGAGAGGCAAGCTTACAATGGTGGGAAAGTGACAGAAGCTGAGCTGCCAGATCAAGACCAATAATATTACTGAGTCTTCTTTGGATCTTATCAAGGAGCTCTGGGTAAATAGCAGAGCCTTGGATCATATATGGCAGCAATATTTTAAGCATGGATGAATAGTGGACTTATGTTTGGTGGCTATTTTTAACTATTTTAGTAGGGCTACTACATGGAGACTGTTAAAATAGGTCTGAAGATTGAGGTAAGAAACTGACATTCACCATAAAGTGTTGATCCCTATGTCCACACTGTCTATATCTAAGAACATTTTATCTCCAACATTGTGTATTCTTACCTTACAAATATAGATTTTCAAACATTTATATTTACTTTCATATTTCACTACTCTTCACTACTTAGTTTGCACCCCCCTTTGTAGGAGAAACCCTCATTTGATCCAACATGCTTTTAACCAACTTGGCTATGGAGAGTGTCATTTATTAAGCAAGGTTATATACTGCTTTTAAGCATATCCTTCTTGTCCAGATTACATAACAGCTAAAACACATAACTGCATAGACAAAGCAATTTACTAAGAAGTAATGGATTTTTATTTATTAATCTGACATATTTTTGTTGTGTCCATAAAAATGCATAAATAAAAAAATTAGTTATACTTAATTAGTCACATTGTCATGTCCATAAAAAAATTAATAAAAATTAATTATAGTGTCAAAAATACTTATAATAAAATAATTATAACAATTATAATTATCATTAATTCACTTATTCTAAAACAATGAGAATTGATGCCACTTTTCTCCTCTACACACAAGCAGTTCACACAGACAGGTCATTAACATGTGCATCAATGAAAATTCTCTCTCATTTTCCTTTTTCAGGCTATAATAGTAATATTTATTTTTTAGCACTCAGCAAAAATTAGAGGTAAGAAAACACCAAACATTTCTTGTATTTTCTAGCTAAATTATCAATACCAACATCTATACAAAGACATCTAAGAAAGACTGTATACATTTTACTTATTCTTTATCTTAGCATTCTGTCAGATCTTCATTTGGCCCCAAACTCACAGTTTTACTCAGTATTACTGTCTCTCATGTCTCCAACACTACATAACAACCAGATAATAAATAAAACTCATTTTCTTGTTTCCATGTCTTGCTGTTTCTCATTTTACAAGTATTTGTTGCATATATAAATGTTAGGGGGTTTATAATTATTTACTCAGAGTTATAATTCTCTTACATTTTTATTACTTTAAACATTATCTTTAGTGGATACCCATATTTGAGTAGACATTCCATTTATTTATTTTTTAAGCAGTATTTTATTTTCGTCTACCAGCCTGGATATTCGAGAAATTTCATTAAATACTGATAACTCTACCAAAAGGGACAATCTGTCAAAGTCTTTGTTTTCAGTCTTCAATGTCCACTTTTTGGGAAATTTAATCAAAATAGCAGGTAAATTCTGGAGGATCAAACTTACTATCCTATAAAATGGTCATAAAGATATGCTTAACTCTACAGTAAGCATCCACTCCCAACACACACACACACACACACACACACACACACACACACACACACACACACACACACAGACGTACCATATTTGCCAACTTAATAGTCACATAAAGAGATTTTAGAGGTTATGACCCCCATCCACTTATTCTAAATCACTTGCTCTCCAGCTGAAACCTTCGTAAGCTAGTCTTCTATCCGCTGGAATACATTTTTCTCAACATTATCATTACCTTAATTTTCCAGACTTCCATTATCCAGACATGAAATTAACATTGATTCTAACATTTCCTGACTAACAAGACATCAGCTTGTTTTGTGCTTTTACTTTTCAACACGAGTGAGTCCTTTTGTTCATTATACCTCCTGATCTTACGCCCAGAAATTAAAATGGCCTCAAATTCAACTGATAAAACAAAATGAAATGGCATAGTGTTAAAAATACATCTACTTTAATTCAGCTTCTGGAGTTAGTGGCAGAAAAATGCGAGGCCAGCAGAAAACATGCAGTAATTGATGCATTAAAAAAAAAAATAAACAAGACAGTTTGATGCTAAATTACTTTATTTTTTCAATAGTTTAGGTATTCAATTATCTGAACATATTTTTTCAACCTCCGTTCCAAGGTGTTTGTATAATCAAGAAAGTACTGTATTTTGAAATAAAATGTTACCAATAAATGAGCAATATGTATTAATAAGAATTTATTGTTTATGACTTCAGTACTTTTTATGGCAGTAAAAAATATTAAAACTCTAACTTTTTATAATCCATTCTTTCATTTATAAATATAATAATACAATGGTGACCTGAAAAGTTCAGTGTCTGACTATGAAGGGGTGATGTAAGAGCTGTGAAACCTTGCATGCATTAATTTCAACACTTCTTATTGTTTTTTCCAGGTAACCTGACATCTGACTGTTCAAGATTTCACAGGTCTAGCATCACTCCTATATAGTCAGCTTATGAATTTTTCAGCTCACCTTTGGATTTAATATAATGGTTCATCCTTATTTTTTTACCTCTTATCTTTTATAGTTTTTTTTATTACAACATTCAAGTCAATGTCAGACAGTTTACCAGGATATGAGATGCAAGTTCAGCTCTGGGCCTGAGTGGCTTACATAAAAACATTTGTAGAATGTAACAACATGAATGGTGTCATAAAACACAGCAATAAGATACAGAAAAATAAGTAAACAAAATGAATAGCAAAAATAATTCACCTAAGAAATTCCGAATAGACCAACATTACTTACTATGTCTAATACCGTTATATACTAAACAAATTATATGGGTTCAGTTGGTGAATTTTTATGACATACTAACTCTTGTTGGGTTATTTATGGTTGAAATCTGTTTGTTTGCTATATTTGATTTCAGTCTACAGAAAAATGTTGGTTGGGTTTACACTTAAGTCTATTAGTAAACATTGGTAAGGTTTATACTTGAATCTAGTAGCATACTTTGGTCATATTTATACTTGTGTCTATAGGAAAATATTGGTTACATTTATACGAGTCTATAGGAAAATGTTGGTTGCATTTATAGATGAGTCTAAAGGAAAATATTGGTTACGTTTATACTTGAATCTGTAGGAAAACATTGGTCACATTTATACATGAGCCTATAGGAAAATATTGGTTGCATTTTCCATGAGTCTATAGGAAAATGTTGATTGCATTTACACTTGAGTCTGGAGTAAAACATTGGTTGTGTTTATACTTGACTCTATAGGAAAACATTGGTCCTGTTTATATTTGAATCTATAGGAAAATGTTGGTTGCATTTATACTTGAGTCTATAGGAAAACATGGATTGTGTTTATACTTGGGTCTATAGAAAAATATTGGTTATTTTTATATTTGTGTTCATAGGAAAACATTGGCCATGTCAAAACATGGGACACATTTATACTTGGGACTGCCACCTAGAAGGTGGGAAGCCTTATCATCCTGTAATGTATGTAATCTTATATTCTTGGCCTACCCAATGATTAGATGAGGAAGGCATTGCTATGTGAATGCAGATTTGATCCAGCTTAGCCAGTTGGTCTCTGTGGCTAAATTGGTAAGAGCCAATATCCGCTTCAAGTTTATATACTTGAGTCTATAGGAAAACATTAGTCATATTTATAGATGACTCTATAGGAAAATATTGGTCACAATTATACATGTCTATAGGAAAACAATAGACATATTTATATGTGAGTCTATAGAAAATATTGGTCATATTTATACTTGAGTCCATAAGAAATTATTGATTGCATTTATACTTGACTCTATAGGAAAACATTAGTCCTGTTTATATTTGAGTTTATAGGAAAATGTTAGTTGTGTTTATACTTGAGTCATTGGTTGCCTTTATACTTGAGATTATGGGAAAACATTGGTCATTTTTATACTTAGGCCTATAAGAAAAAATTGATTATGCTAAAATGTTGGTCACATTTATACTTGTGTCTGTAAGAAAACATTGACTGCATTTATACTTGAGATTATATGGAAACATTGATCACATTTATACTTGAGTCTACAGGAAATCCTTGGTTGCATATATAATTGAGGAAAATATTGGTTACATCTGTATATGGGACACATTTATTCTTCAGACTGAAAGCATCCACCGAGAAGGTGGGGAGCTTTATCAGCCTGTAGGGAATATTGCCATTATATTCTTGGCCCTGCTAATAATTAGATGAGTAAGATGTAACTGCAGATTTGATTCTGCTTAGCCAGTTGGTCTCTGTGGCTAAATTGGTAAGGGCAATATTTGTGTTATGTCTGCTTCAAGGATATGGGATGCAAGTTCATGTTTCACTAAAATTTAGTTTTTATTTCTGATATTGCTTGCTTAAAAACAATTGTAGAATGTAATGACCTTTGTGCTGTGATTAACAGTAAAAATAAGATGAAGAAAAATCTAATAAAAAATGAACAGGGAAAGTATTTTATCTAAAAATTAAAACAATGGAAACAACACATTTCTTCAACATTTAACCTTTAAGTATTCAGTTAATTTAATTTTTCAAGCAACTGAGTTTATCTTGCAACTACAGTTGACTCCAGTTACCAAATGATAGTGTTTTAAAATTTTATGGTTTTTATACTTGTTATAGTAACATTGAAAACAACTTTCACTGAAATTGAGAACTAGGCCAGTACAATTGGTGGGGGGGGGTCACCATATATGGTAGAAGGGAAAGTAATACTTGTGAATAATATAGAATGCTAAATGTTAAAATTTTTTTTTCAAATCCTTCATGTATTTTTTTTAATAATGGTTGGATTTCAGAATTATTCTCATCAATTTACAGTTGAATTGGCTAGATGGAACTGTAAGTTCTATGCTAACAGTTTGTTCTACTGCACTTCTTGCTTGTGGAACTCTCTTTTGGCTTCTTGTTTCCCTGTCAACTTTGATCTCCAAAAATTTGAATGAATTGTCAATATTTATCTTCTGTCTTCTTAATTCTTGTTTGTTTATTGTCCTCTCACCTTAAGAATATATTGTTCTCGTATTCTTTAACACTCAGTAATCTCTTGTGGCTTACTGTCTTTATTTGTAGTAAAAAAAACAATGGTGATGAGTGGGGGGTAAAAAAATGAAGGCCAGCTGTTTTTTCTTCTTCTTCGGTCACCTCAAGGAAATGAATTGTGTGACTCTCTTTCTCAGCTGTTACACTGGACAATTGTAAAACAGACACCAAACTCAGCCGAGCCTACTTTGACTTCCTATTTGTTCGTCTGTCAATTCATACATCCAGCTCTATTGCACGCAGTCTGCCGAATGACTCCCGATTCACTCATGCTTGTCGCACCCCGCTTTTTATGCTGTTCTAATACAGCCGAAATTTGCATGTGTGCAAATATTGTCTTGTTTTGGACGAGATCATCATGCATAAACTGCATCGTCAATAGCAGCCATATTTCTTTTTGTCATCACTTTGCAAGCAAGACACGTTCACGCTCGTTTCAAATTCTAAGGTAAGTCATGTCTTTTGTCACATTATTGCCTTGCTGAGGGTGAAATGATTAAAAAGAAATTACACTTCTACAATGTAGAACTGAAATGTTCTCAGCCTAACCAAGAAGAGATTAAAAAAAATCTGTTATTTGGTCAGATTTTGAGAAGTGGGTTAGGCTAAAAACTTTTCAGCATGTGTTTGCAAATCATTTAAACAGGATTTTGAAACCACAACGGAAACACATTATGTAATAAACTGTAAAAGCTCAGTTATAACTCTTGATATTAATCTTGATAGTAACTCTCAATACTTAAAAGGCTTTTTACATTATAAATTATAAGGATAATAAAATGTCTCTTCAATGAAAAGGGAAAATAATTCATCTTAGGAATTTGGACAAACATTGATAACATTTTTCAAACAATACTTTTATAACATCTTCAAGTATTGGTGATTTTCAAATCATTAACAAATCTCTTTCAGCTGCATCAGTGACCCTGAAGACATGACAATAAAACATTCCTTTATGAGGTCTGTCTGGACTATATCCAGACATTTTGAATATCTCAAGGAGCATCTGTCTATATTTCTAAGATGAGGTATTATGTACACTATTGACATTATTCGGATTATTGTCCTCATCTTTGTCGCCATATTTATTAGAACGTTTCAGCTGTTGTACACTCCAGCCTTCTTCAGGTGGTTGGAATGTCGAACTAAACCCTTTATTTCGCTCACTGCGGTAGACTATTCTAGTTCCACGTGCCATGTTTAATGGATGTCAGTTATCAGTTATCTCCTGTTAATTCCCCTCTTCAAGTTTTCCACTGCTTTAACCGGGTATTGAACTCACACTCTTTGGGTCCTGTTACTGGATCTAACTAATGCCTTTATCCACTGTGCCATGAGTCCCCAGTGGGCAAAATAAAGAATTCAGATCGACATTCCAACCACCTGAAGAAGACCAGTGTGTACAACGGCCGAAACGTTGTAATAAATATGGTGACAAAGATGAAGACAATAGTCCGAATAATGTAAATAGTGTATCTCAAGAAGCAGTTGTGCAAACTGTTTCTTAAGATCTTAATATATTCAAAAAGGCTGAATATAAAACCTTTGCAATCAGCCAGAAGGGACCTTAATGCATATGAATGAACTAAAACTCTCCCATAGAGTTATTTGGATTGTAGTGAAATGTCATTGAGTAAGTTTGTGTAACGTGCAACTGTACATTTGTGAGGACTGACTTTATGCTTTAGATCTTGTGTAGGGTTTTGGCAAAAATCATTGCATCTCCCGTGTTTCTCAGTTTCCAAATCTTTTTTTAGTCCAGATTTGGATTCTTTTCCCAAAGCTAAAATTTCTGTTATTGATATGTTGCACACAAGATTAAAGAGAACATGATCAGGTAGTTGATAACAGACTGTTTTGAAAAGAGTAAAAGACTCTGAGATAAATGTTTAAGGTCTCAAGAAGAATACTTGAGCAGAGGATTAATGTGCCATTGCTTGAGACTTTCTGAACAGACATTTCAGACCATGGATGTGATTAAAGAGAATACAACAAAGCAGCTGATGGCAATCCCTGGTGAAAATTTTGCAGGATGTTTTGAAAGGAATAATAGACTATGAAATAATTTAATGAGGTCCTAAAAAGACTACTTGAAAGGAGAATGAAGGCACCATTACTTGATACTTTCTGAACAGACATTTCAGACCACGGATGAGATTAAAATGAATGCAACACAACAGCTGATGGCAATCCCAAAAGAAGACTTTGTTTATAAAAGTGAACAGAATACTAGAATGAGTGTGTGAAGTCCAAAGTGGAGTACTTTGAATGGGACATGTCTTGCATAGCATCCAACTTGTTCAGAAATCATATATATACAACCATTTTCTCAGAACAAAGATAACTTCAAGTGAATGAATCTTATAGACTGGCACTACAGAATCATAAATAATGAACTTTTACCATATAAAAACAACCTCAGTTGAAGACTTCCAACAACAGCCACAACTAAAATGGATAGCACATGTAACTAGAAGGGAAAATAATGATTTAATTAAGATGTTTACTTTCCACACTAAGTTAAAAGATTAACCTTTACCACACTGCAGGTGACAATAGTTGCCATAGAATTCTCTCTCTTTCCTACTCTAGGTGCATTCTGTCACCTTGAGAGGGTTGCTATGAATAAACTCTTGTAAACTGTTATTTCTAGTATTTTAAGCTGGAAATAGCCTACTACTGCTTTTGAACAAGGCTAAACTTTTCCAACACCATTTTGAATTCTAAACATGAAGTAACATGTCACTTTTTTGATGAAATTAAAGCCCCCTTAGGGATTTTGCTTCTTATTACCCCACCAGAAATCCACAAGGAGTAATAAAAGTTAAAGTACATTGAATTATTTATGTATTTTTTAATGTATTTGTTTTTTGTTTTGCATTTCAATTTTTTTTGTTTTCAAAGTCAAGACATGCATACAAAACATGCATGCATTACATCAAAATATTACTCATTCATTCTTTTATTAGTGAACAAAAAATAAAATCTATATGCACAATACAAAGAAAGTTATAACAATTTTAAAACAGTAGGTGTTCATGTTTTTGCTCCCTCCAAAACAAATGCAGAAAGAAATTAGTGTTAAGGAGGAAAGTCCCATTATTGCAAGAAAGAGCAATAAGTGTAAACTTGTGAAACTTATTTTTCCTGAAAAACTGCTTTAAGATTTTATGAATTTCAAGTGGCAGTAAGACTGTTTGTTCAATGAATGTTGAATGCTTCATATATAGAAATGGCTAATATTGCCATTAGCATTACCAAGATATAGAATTGTTACATTGTAGAACAGACTCTCAAGAGGATGCTTCCTTGACCACCATATTCTTAAACTCTTTAAGTCTAGAGTCAACTGTTATCTATCCTACATATCCTCATAATGTCTTACTTTCTCCCTTTGGAACAACCTTATTCAGTGGCTTGACTGGCTGTTGCACTATTTTTACAATAATGTTTACCCTGTACAAGATCCAAGAGCCACCCAAGGTAGAAGAGTACAGAGTAAAAAGCACAGTTTATGGGGATATGTGGAGGAGATAATGGTTAACCTTAAACTTGAACAGGTTAAGATTATAGTGATTGGGGAAGCATCCTCTTGGGAGTTGGTTCCACAAAACAGCAGGGAAGAAGCTGTTCAAGTGGAACTTACATCTCACCAATGGGATATGAAGAGAATGAGGGTGGTTCACTACAATGTGCATGGCATGGCAGGTCTTAGTCATGAAGGTTAGAACTAGTAGAACTAAGGAATGTAATATGTCTAAACATTTCCATAGAAACAGCAAGAGAGCAGTGAGAAGCTTACAACATTTCACTTGTGGGAAAAGTGTTGTAGGATAGAAAATAATTTATCACCCACAAGGACACAGAGATGCACTTGAACTCTATTGAGACTGGAAAGTGAAGACTGTGCAGCTCTTGCCCATATATGACAGCAGTATTTCATGTTCAACCTGATCTGGCTCTTAGTAGAGGATAGCAAGAGGTGTCAGGTACTTACTGGAATGGTACAGGGAACTGACCATCTTTTCAGCATCTTTAGTGATGCGGTGTATGTACAAGTTCCACCTGAAGTCTGGTTTGAGTTTAAGTCACAAGAGGCGCTCAAGGTATGGGGGTCTCTCTGAGAGAACATCTGTTCATCATGATAAGTGAAAATTCAATTACATGAACAATGATAAAATTAGCCATTTCTCTACAAGGAAACATTTGGCATTCATTGACTGAGCAGCCAGCACTGCTTTCGGATGAATTTATAAAATAATTCTCTTCAAACAATTATTCAGGAAAATAGCTTTTTTCAATTTCAGTAACTTTTATCGCACTTTCCAGTATTGATAGGGGTTTCATTCCTAACTTTTTATTTGAAGTAATGTTAACATCTTGATTATGCCGTTACATCTGCTATCCATTTTAGTTGTTGCTGCTGATGGTAGTCCTCAACTGATGTCATTTGATACATTTGTCAATATTTCTGAGATGAGGTATTTACACTATTTATATTGTTCGGACTTTTATCTTATCTTTATTGACATATTCACAATGTTTTGGCTGTTGTATACTCCAGCTTCCCCAAGGACACATGGCCCAATTAATAAAAGCATTGGTTGAAGTAATCCAGTAACTTGACCCAAAGAGTTGTGAGTTCAATACCTGACCACAGCTGAAGTGAACAAAAAACTTGGAGAGTTGAGTTACTAAAGGGAAATAACTGAAATTGAGACATGTCATGTGGAACTAGAACAATCTATCCCATTGGACAAAATAATGTTATAGTTCCATATGACATGCCTTCAACTCTCCAGGTTTTTGTTTTCTCTACTGTGGCCAGGTATTGAATTCACAACTCTTTGGGTCAAGTTACTTTTTGGATTACTTCAATCAACGTTTTCATCCTTGGGGACACATGACTCAGTGGATAACAGCATTGGTTGAAGTAATCCAAAATGTGACTTGACCCAAAGAGTTGTGAGTTCAATACCTGGCCACAGCTGAAGTGAATAAAAACTTGGAAAGTTGAGTTACTAAAGCAAATTAACTGAGAAACTGAGATATCCAGAAAAGACATGTCATGGTCATGTCTTTTCAACATATCAACTAGAACACTCTATCCCGGTGGAAAGAATAAAGGGTTCAGTCTGAAATTATTACAGTTAAAAAAAAAATCATTGCTCAAGGTAGATTAATTTATCATTAATACTGAATAGCAAAATCATTTTTAGACCCAACTTGTATGCCATGAGATATGAAAGCAAAAAGAGTTCAACAAAATGTCAAATGAAGAAAATAATCTAATGTCTTGAAAGAATAAATAATTATGAACTTGAATTCTCAGGGGATTCCAATTCTTTTTAAAGTTTGTTGACTTGCTATTCATATATTTGTACTGAACACTTGCAAAAAGTCACCTTGAATTTGATGATTAGATTTTTATTGTTGCGATTTGCATTCTTTTGCTACCACCCCAATATATTACATGCACAACATTTGTACAAGGCCAATTGGGCTCATGAAAGACATGGGATATTTATAATCTGCATTCCAGCAACTCTAAGTGATTTTCCCAGAAAAAAAGATTTACCTGACTTTGAAGCCATTTTTGTTCAAATGTTTGTTTTGTCTTCTGGTAATCAGTCATTACTCAAGGTCAAATATCTTGAGTTTTCGTTTTGATTTTTTCTCTCTCTTCTTATTTTCAACATCAAAGAGTTACACAATAAATGACCTTCGTACTTTGATTAACAATATCATGTGATAATAATGCAAATATTTTTAGCACAAAGAATTAACAACTGTCAGATTACCAGAGTTTGAGTTGGTTACAGATTCAACTTTCATGAGTGTTAGCTAACTATATTTTATGGAAGCCCAGTTATGATAAAATATTGAAAAATATGATGATACTCTCTCTTGAATATATATTTTTTCAGAAAACATCAGTCAGATTTTTATATACCAATGTTCACCCAATACAAGGTCTAAGAGCCACTCAAGGCAGAGGGTTCTTGTGTAGTGTTGTATGAGCATAAGAAAGGACAAGAAATGAAGTTCATGTGGCTATGCAGGATAGATAAAGGTTAACCCTAGATTTGAAAAGGTCAAGATTGTAGTAATTGGGAAAACATCCTGTTGGGACTCTGTTCCATAAAGCAGTAGTTCTTGGGAAGAAGCCATCCAGATGAAACTTACTTCTTACTATTGAAATATGAAGGAAATGAGGATGATTCACTCTTGTGTATGTGGCATTGTGGGTCCCAATTGTAAAGGTCAAGGGTGGTGGTATTAAGAAATGTAACTCATCAGAAGACATGCCATAGATGGAGAGATAGAGCAGTGGGAGGCTTCTAATATTTCATCTGTGGGAAAGGGGTTGTATGATAGAAAATAATTCCTCACTCACAAGGCTGTGTAGATGCTTTTGAGGCTCTATCAGTATAGGCAAGTGAGGACTGGGCAGCTCCGGCCCAGATATATTTTATCTGATCTGGCTCTTGTAAAGCAGCAGGTGTCAGATACTTACTGGAGTGGTAAAATGTACCAACCATTTTCCCAATATCTTTTTGTGGATTTATGAGTTTCATTTGAGGTCTGAGGAGAACTTGAGTCCCAATAGATATTCAAGGAAAGTTTTGAGTTTGACCATATTGAATTTTACAAGCCAGTCCTTTCCCCCGTGCCACCTTGGCTGGGTCAGATGAGAGATGAGGTTCTGATCTTCCAAATCTTTGGACATATGCCTATAAACTGTTGTGTCATCCACATAGATACTCACTAATGATTGTAGTATGCTTTTAGGCAGATCATTAATATATTGTAGAAAGAGATTAGGGCTGAGGAATGAACCCTGCCGGTAATGATCTTATCAGCTTCCAATGACTGACCATTAACAATGAACTTCACAGACTGATCTGTTAGGAAGGACTTGATAATTTAGAAAGTCTTTTCAGAGATTCCATAGCTGGAGCCCTCATGCCATGTTTTGCCAAAGGCCTTGAGTATATCCATGGCAATGGTCCTTATGATGAATTTATTATCTAGTTCCTTGAGGATTCTGTGAGTAATGACAGTTAAGACATCAGCTGTGAATCTAGCTAGGTGAAATCCATACTGGTTATCATTCAGAAGGTTGTTCCTGTGGAGTTGTTTAACAACTGTCTTCTTAATTATAGATTCAAACAGTTTGCTGATGACACTAAAGAGGCTAATGGGTCGATACTACGACAGACATGAGTGCTTGCCCACATTTTTCAAAAAAGGGCACACAGTTGGTACTGTCCATAAACTTGGGAAGCATCTATCCTTCAAGCAGCAGTTAAACAGTTTTGCCAGAATTAGAGATAACTATAGGTTGGTATTCTTAAGAACGATCACTGGGATTTTATTTGGACCGGTGGCCTTCTTAGAGTCAAGGCTTTTGATAAGTTTGGAAATTTTCTGCATTGTGATTGAATTATTACAAAGTTTGTACTCTGTGAGGAAGGGAAAGTCAAGTAAGGGATGGTCTTTATCATCTAATGTAGAGTTAAAGACAATGTTCATTACATAGAAACTTGCCTTGTCATATGAGGTTGTAATAACGTTAAGACCATTTATAATAGCTGGTGCTGAGGCCTTTATTGAGAATTTCTGTCATACAGTTTAGAAGCTGATATATTAGATTATAAAAATAAACAAGCTTCTTGCTTCATTACTAAGTTGTAAAAAAAAGAATGAGTGCTTTAATAAAAAGAAGACAAGAGAAATAAAATGAAAGAAAACTAGTCAAAAATTAATAACAATAACAATGTTTCATCTAAGAAATTCTGCCTTAAAACTATTATGTCTTATCACTATAAAGTGTAAATAAACAAGAGAAATAAAATGAAAGAAAACTAGTAAAAAATTATTAATAATGACAATGTTTCATCTAAGAGATTTGTGCATTAGATTATTTCTTTTGTTTATTAATTAAATACAAAAGAGAATATTCTTTACATTTTGAACTCAATCGGAGAATGTGAAAGATACAAATTACTATATAAGTAATTCTAGTATTAATTGGCACCGTTCTGTGGTTAGGAAAGTTGCTTCACTGTGTTCTGGTAGATGATTTTTCTTGACAGAATCTATCTTACGTATTTATAAGTCTACCATCCATCTATGCTTTGAATATTGCTGCCACATCTGGTCTGGTGCTTCTGCTATGTATTTAGAGATTATTGATAAAATCCAATGAAGAGTCTACAATGTTATGGGTCCTGGCATGGCATCTTCATTTCAGTCACTTTCCCATCATCATAACATAGCTTCTCTGTGTCATTTCTATAAATATTTTCATGGTAATTGTTCTGATGAACTTTCCTCTATGGTACATAGATTTTATGAATTTAAGCGTACTATTTGAATGGCAGCGAGGTCTCATTTTACAATTGAAATGGCCACTAGATGTAACTGTAAGTTTTATGCTAACAGTTTCTTCTGTTGCACTCATTGCTTGTGGAACTTTCTTCCATCTTCTTGCTTTTCTTGTCAAATTTGATTTTCAAAAATTTAAATGCAATGTCAGTTGTTATCTTCTATCTTCTTTATTGTTCTCTCTTCCTAATGATGTTTTCTTTTTCTCATATTCTCTCACATTTAGTAACATCTTGTGTCTTAGTGGCTTTATTACCTTGCTTGGGGTGAAATAATTAAAAAAAAGTCACAGAATTGCAATTCTGAAAAAGAAACAGTTTGTAAATAATAATTAACACAGAAATACAAATATTCTCATTATTAATATCTTTGTTATAATCTTTATAACTTATAATAGCAAAATTTCATGCACTTTATGCCTTTCTATGAGAGCTTCTTTATTTTTACTGAATTGTATTGATTGAATGTTTTTTTTACATTTTTAAATTGGAAGAATTTTTTAAAAACATAATGATTTTCTGGTACAAGTCCTTTTATTTAACCCATAGCTGGGAGGAGAAAAGTGAAGTCATACCTTCCCCAAGAATATTTGCACATAAGTGAATATAACGAACCTGATTGGAATTCAAACTTGGCTCACCAATTTCCAATTCCAAGCCTGTTATCCATTGCACACAAATTCAAGCTTACAGCACCTGATATTCTCGAGTGGTCACCCATTAAAGTACTGACCCGGTTCAACTTTGCTGATTAGACAAGAACCAGTGTTTCAACATGATATCATCTGTAAGCCCACTGAGTTTGAGAGTAGAATGCTATAAATTCATTTTAAAATGTTGCAAATAACTTATCTAAGTTTCTTTACAATATTCTTTTTCTAGTATCACAGATGTATTTGACTTGCTAGTAACAATACTAAAAGGACATTCTTTATTGCTGGTACTGTTTTGAGAGACATTTTAAATATAAGCTTTTTTTTTTGCATTTATGAACTACAAGTTAGAGTCAAGAAGTTTAAGTGCAAATGGTTGCAGGTTGAAAACAAAATGGCAATACTGATTTCTTTGAAGAGTGATTAAACTTCCAAACTAAGTACATTAATCAATGACCAACACAGAAAATACACATTGAAACATAAATTCACCTTCTAATATGATGCATGTCTATTTATAAAATATTATAAATAGTTGTCTCTCTAAAAATAAATAAATTTACATAACAATAAGGACATTTATATTTCAACAAACAAGGTATGTTGATTATTAAACACAAATACTAATGTTAACTTAGTTCCACCCCATATTCTGAACCTGTGTAATAGAAAGAGATCAGTGATCTATTTCTTCTTCTTGTATGTACTGTGTCCCTTCAGGACATGGGCGATCATGGCTCTCCCTAATTTCCTGTCCTTTGTAAATCTTAGTAAAATTTATCTTTATGCTATCACTCCTAATCCCTGTTTTGCCAACCATTTACACAAGCTCATTAAGTAGATTATGTCCTGCTTGCTTCTGTCCCTCTTGCCTCCAATATGCCTTGTGAGTGTCAAATTTTCTAAGTCCTCTTTCCTAATTATGTTTTGTGATGTCAACGAACACTTGTTGCCACTTTTGTAATGTCAACAAATACGCATTGCCACTTTTGTAATGCTTGTTGTAGTAGAGACTTTGTAATCACAGATACAATTATAGTAACACCGTTGAACAATACTGGTGTCAGACACCTTCAAATAACACTCACTCTAATAGTACTTGCTTGATAATACTCCCCTGAAATTAACCATCAAATAGTAATCTGAAGAGTGATCTATATAGTGATCACTTAGATGCCATGTTAATTCCCATATTTACATTTTGTTTACTATCACGTAATCTACTTATTCAAAATGGGATCACCTGTGTTTGCTCTCTGGTGATCTGTGTTCAAACTCCAGTGTTGGCAGTGACACTTTATTCCTATATAATATTAGAAATTTCAATTGTCTCCTGATTCTGAGTATGTGTCCTTTTTTGTTTCAGTTTTCCTAAAGACTTCTTTGTTGCTTATGTGCTACATCCATGATATTCTCAGCATCCTTCTGTAGAACCACATTTCTGTTACAGTGTAACCCGGATATAAGAGAGTTGTCGGGACCGGAGAAGAAGTCTCTTATATACGGGTTTCTCTTATATCCGGGTTTGGTCTATTTTATATACATTAACACAGGCTCTAATTTGGGACCAGAGAAAATCTCTCTTATATCCGGGTTTCTCTTATATCCGGGTCTCACTGTATTTACATCATGAAGCATTGCTTGGTTACAAAACTGAACAAAATTTGGAAGGGATGAGTACATTCAGGTTTCTTTTTTATACAGAGTTAAGCACTTAGATAAATAAAGTGGAATTAGTTTCAACTGTCTCTTTCTGATTCTAAGTATATTTTCTTTCATTTCTATTTTCTGTAAATCTTGCTTACACAATCAGTTTATAAAGAAATAAATAACTTTATTTATTTTTATCATTTCTTCCCAAGCAAGGCAATATATCAAACACTATGAAATGCCTTTGAGATATCCAAAGCAACAGCCTGAGCTTAACCATTATTATCTAAAGTTTGATAGATTCTTTAATCAATAACTGTTAAAATATCAGCAGTTTACTGAGAGAAGTGAAAGTCATATTGCTTATTTGAAAGCAGACCTTGCAAGGTGAGATGCTTAACCAATTCAAAGTTGATTAGAGACTCTAGTATTTTACCAAAAAGTGGTAATAGGTCAATAGTCAGAAGGATCAGATGGTTTGCCTGAGTTCTTAATGACAGGAACAACAGAAGAGGATTTCCAACAAGTAGTAAGGTGTAAGAAGCAGTAAGGTGCTTATTGTACAGTTTAGAGAAAACAGGAGCCAGTTCGGGAGCACATTTCTTTAGGAATATTGCAGGGATGCCATCATTAATTTAAATAGCTGTAAAATAAATTTTGGTTAAATTTATTTTCAAAATGTTCTCTCTAGTGCTACAGGCATGCTCCGTTTGACAGATGACAATCTTAAAAGGTGATTTGTTTTATTGTTTGTATTGGTTTGAAAGACATTTTAAACACTCTTTTTTTTTAATTTATAGATTATTTATTTTTAGATTTTGCCAAAATTAATTCTCTTTTCAAGTTTAATTTTTTTTTACCTCATTGTTATTTTAAAAAATTTCCTTTTGTTATTGTGATAATTATAATGGTTTACAACCTGGACTTGGAGTGATTTTTATAGATCTTCCTAAAGAGCAACTTGACATAGTGTACAGTTGAGTGAGAACAATCTATCCAATAGATTGAATAAAGGGTTCAGTTTGAAATTCCTCAAAGGGTACCAAATATGACAGAGAGAGATAACGGTCAGATGTTACAACATCTGAAACTTAACAACCAAGATAAAAACATTAGTTTAAGTATATCAGAATATTATATTTATTTTTAAAAGGTTTAAGACAAGCATCTTAAAAACAATTTTATGTTTCTAAGATAACAAAAACATTCTACTTTCTCAAGGATATTCAGGATTTTTTTGATTTAATAAACTACTTTTCTTCTTCCATTTCTATTTTCCTTTTTGTATGTGTGTACGGGAGAGAAGGAATTCTGCATAGATGTCATGAAAATAATATCAAAATGCTGCTTCTTTAACAAACAACATAGCTTAAAAAATCAATTATAATAGTTTAAAAGAAAGTAACAATGAAAATCTAATACAAGTTGACAGAAAGCGAGACAGATGGATGTTAACTTTGGCTTCAGAAAAATAAAAAGGAAATGGAAAATAAAAAGTAAAATTAAGTGATCGCAAATAGAAAATCTGACAATAACAAAAGAAAGAGGATAATATTTTCATACTAATGTTCATGCAATACAAGGCTCGAGAGCCGTTCAAGGTAGAGGGATTACTGTTAAAATGGATATGATGAATAATGTGTGTGATATGAATGAAAGCGGAGATGGCAGGAAGACAAGGAAGAGAAATAATGATTGATCCTTGACTTGAAGAAGTTAGGACTGTAGTGTTCAGGAAAGCATTCCACAAAATCACAGTTCTTGAAGGAAAATCTGTCTAAGTGTAACTTTTCTCCTTACATTTTCAATATGGAGGAAATGAAGGTGATTCAACTCTGCAGAAGTAGCATGAAGCATAGACTGAGTATTACTGCTTCAATATAGTTTTAATATTTTTATAAAGAATAATTTCTTTCTTTATTATTATTTATCTAGTACAAGGCACAAGAGCCACTCAAGGTAGAGAATTACTGAACTTAATGATGTTGTCATATAGATGATAGAGAAGCATATAGAAGGTTCTATTAAGAATAGAAGGTAAGAAGCACAGGTTATGAGGATAGATAAAGGTTGGCACTAGACTTGAAAAGGTTTAGACTAATAATCAGTGAAGCACCCAGAATTATTTGGCATGGTACCCCCCACAGTTATGGGAAACGTTCACATAACTGTATTCAGGTTTGTAGCAGAATATTTGCTTCAATGAGAAAAAAAAAACAACTTGGAAAACTAAAAAAATTTGTAGCAGAAATCAAATAAAAACAAAAGAGAAAGGAAAAGAAATAGGAAAAAAAAATATTTTACAGAGAATGACTTAGGATGATTTTCAAAGACATACCTCCATGTTGGTTTCACTGGGATAAGAACAGAAGAGCACATGGTGTTTGGTCAAAAGAGAGGCATTAGAGTGTTTTTTTTTTTTTTTTCCATTCAGTTATGTGCTATGCGTGATCAGGTATCTTTCGATACATGACTGACGAGGCACATTTTTTCCTGCAATAGGTAGCCATTTCTTTCTGTGGTAGACCAGTTGCCATCCAAGGCTATAGAACCTGGTCTGTCCTGCTATTTACTCATAGCTGGGGAGAGGGAGAAGAAGAGGATTCATATCTTTCCCAAGGGTATGAGCATGTAAGTGAATATAATGGATTCAACTGGAATTCGAGCTTGGCTCTCTGATTCCAGAATTTAAGCATGCTTCTAGATTGGCAACTAGGTCTCAGTATTTTACTGTTGAATTAAATGCAACCACCACTTTTATTCTAATAGTTTCTTTTCTCACACTTCCCACCTGTGGAACTCCCTTTTGATTTCTTACTTCCCTGATTTACCATTTAACATTGAGTGTCATGTCACAGTATTAATACATGATGGGTAATTTAATGAGTATTTTTATGGTTTTAATAAGTATTTTATTTTTAATGGGTATTTTAAATTTCTAATTATTTTTAACAGGTATTTTACATTTTTAATTTTTTATGGGTATTTTACAATGGTTATTAATGGATTTTTATTTAAAATGCAATCCACTCATAAAGGCAAAAAATAACGAAAATAACTGAAAATAATGCTTGGAGAAATGTTTTTCAAATAAACAGAAACACTTCCTCCTGTATTCAGGTTATTAATCATATATTAATTAGCAACAAGCAAACCTCATTACTTCAGAATACGCTTACAATTAGCCTTTTACTCATTAATCTTATTTTTTGTTATACATTTATTTCTGTTGTTTATTTTGTTAGAATCTATCTTGGCTCAAGATGTGTTGTTCATCAACCAGAACAAAGATTTGATTTTATAGAAGAGAAAGACAAGTGGGGATATAAATGTTATGCTATGTTTAAAAGTCAAGGTTTTGAAAGAATGTAGAACCTCTCATCTTGTCTTAGGTTACAAGTAAATGTAAGAATGTATGTAGACACAGACATACATACATACATACATACATACATACATATATACATACATATATACAATGGTGGAAATAAGTATAAGACACCCTATGAAATTGTTAATAATTTTCTTATTACTGCACAAATTCCTCTGAAAATTTGTGTGTGGTACCTAGATCTGATGGGTATTAGTATACATATTCGATTTTATAACAACTTTCCATCAAAAAAAAGTTATTAAGAAAGTTATTAAAAAAAATACATTTTCAAGGGTGGAAATATGCATAAATCAGTTTTGAAAATTTGTATTTAACAACAAAATTGTACAAAATTCAATATTTACATTTATTTCTTTTCAATTGTAATACTTCAACACACCTGTTTTGCATTGAATCAATAAGTTTTTTGAGAGTTTCAGATGGAATTTCATTCCAATACTGTTTAACGCAAGATTTTAAAGTTTCTCTATCTTCAAATTGACATTTATTTTTGTATACTCTACTTGACAAAATTCCCCACAAATTTTCTATTGGGTTTAAATCTGGAAACTTAGCAGGCCAGTTCAAAACTTCAATATTTTTTGTTTTAAACCAGTCTTTTGTGAACTTAGAAATGTGTATGGCTGCATTGTCCTGTTGAAAAATGGCATTATTGGTGTTCAGACAATTCATAAATGGGACAAGACTTTTCCCAACACATTGATATATCGAGCAGAATTTTGTTTCCCTTCCATCACTACTAAATCAACCTTTCTAGATGCAGAAAAAGCTCCCCAAGCCATAAGAGATCCTCCTCTAAATGTTCTTTTTGAAAACATCTGCTTCTCCTTTCTTAAATTATGCCAATAACACTGGTAGCCGTCGGGCCCATCCAAATTAAACTTTTTCTCATCAGAAAACATCATGGTTTCCCATTTCTTCTTTGTCCATGTAACTTTTTTCTTTACACAATCTACACGCATCTTCTTGTGTTTAGCAGTTAAAGCAGAGGCTGTCTTCCTGTTTTGATACATGAGATTTGGCAATTCATGGAGAAGTTGATAAACTCTTCTTGGAGTGATGCATAAATTCTGAGATTTTTGCAGATCTCTTGAGCTTGATTGTCCTTTAGAAACTTCCCGAAAAAGTCGACGTCTTTTAGGTGGATGACTTGGACGTTTTTCTGGTGCCATAAGATTCAGGGTCCTTAAGATAATTTCTCACAACTGTTCGGGACCTTGACAGTTCTGTTGCAATGAAACTTAGAGAATTTCCTTCCAGTTTATAAGCAGAAATTTGCCCTTCTTTATTTTCTTTAAGGGGGGATTTCCTGGGCATTTTGCAGTAACTGTATTCAATTATGAAATGTTTAAATAGGATTCACATGGCTTAAAATCAAGATAAGAGTCTTTTTATAATCTGCGCATGCACTTATTCTTCCTTTGGTTATTCTGAAGAAAACCAGATATGCAAATTTTCAAAACTGTCTTATAATTATTTCCACCCTTGAAAATGAAGTTTTGTTAATAACATTTTTTTTGATGGATAGTTGTTATAAAATTGAATATGTATACTAATACCCATTGGATCTAGGTACCACACACAAATTTTCAGAGGAATTTGTGCAGTAATAAGAAAATTATTAACAATTTCATGGGGTGTCTTATACTTATTTCCACCACTGTGTGTGTATATATATATATATATATATATATATATATATATATATATATATACACACACACACACACACACACATATATATATATATATATGTATGTATGCCAGCACAGCATTTGGTAAACTTAAACATAGGTTATTGAACACCAAAGATGTGTCTCTCAGAGTAAAGATTGACAAATACAGATCAATCATTCTCTCAACCCTTCTCTATGCTGCTGAAACTTGGACCCTGCACCACAAGCACATAAATTAACTTGACACCTTTCACATGTGCTGCCTTCGTGCCATATGTAATATAAAACGGGATGACAGTGTCAAGAATAGTGCAATACTGAAGAAATGTAACAACATCACAGGCATTGAAACACATTCTAGAAAAAGATACAACTTAGGCTGGTTGGTCATATTGTGAAAATGGATGAGTATAGGCTTCCAAAAATGGTGCTCTATGGACAACTACCAAACTCCAAGCGTTCAGTTGGATGTCCACTCTTATGCTATAAAGACAAATTGAAAGACAATTTAAAATGTCTTAGCTTTGATCTGAAAACCTGGGAAGCCTAAGCATCAAACCAAAAGGAAGTGTCATAAGACATGTTTCATTAAGTTAAAGGGCTGTGAAGACAGTAGACTGAAGCATTGTGATCAGCTTCGTCAAGCTCTGAAGCAGATATGCCATCAAAATCCCGCTTTAACAGATTTCATCTGTCAGTGTGGCTTTGTCGCCTGCAGCAAGGCTGGGCTAGTATCACACTTAAGCATAAATGAAATATGTCTTTCCCTTACCTGATTTTTTCCACAATAGCCCCTGCTAGCATGCATAAGTGTAAAATGAAAGGTACCATCCAATGCTCACCCTCATTTATTGTTCACGATAGGGGAGTCCACCAAATTTATATATATATATATATATATATATATATTGTTGAAGCTTGAAAAAGCATGGAATAATAATAATACAACACAAAATGTACGTAACAAAATGTATTGAAACAATGAAAAAAGGTACACAATATTTACAGGTAGTTTTGGTATATTCTTGGGAAGACTGTTCCTGCAGAATGGGTTGACTAAGTCGCAGTCGGGCAGAGTCTCTGGATTCGATCTCTTAATCTTCCGTCGTCTTCCGGTACCAACCCATATTTATATGGTCGGTACTCCACTTATGTAAATTAGGTGTATCATACACAACATATATATATATATATATATATATATATATATATATATATATAAAATGACTGTTTATGAAAATCCAAGACAAAGTGGTAAAGTTTTTGTGTGATATGTTTCATCCTTTAGGAATTCAGTGATGTTTATTTTAATACACATGCACATGAAGGAGAGGGGATGCTGAAATTTTAAATCTAAATTTAAATTTTTTTTATTAAATATGTGTTTTGAGTATACAGTCTAGCAAAGTTCATTTAGTTTCTCTTTCTTTTTGTCTATGTTTTTATCACTTTTGTTATTAAGTATCTGAGATTGTGATAATAAAAGAAGCAAGTGGAAATAATGTATTAATCTGGATGTAAATTTACTGTGAATGATCTAAACATTTTTCCACTTTGTCATAATAGACTTTCCTAAAATTGTTCTTTTTCCTTTTGTCAGTATTTATATTGTTCTTTTACAGATATAATCTGCCTGAAATTTTATACACACACATACATAAGTATATATATATATATATATATATATATATAACTATAATGACATTAGCAATGCTTATACTAACAAAGTGTTATTTATAGGATGACTCTCAGGACAAGTGGGCTATTCCAAGAATGTTAGTCAAGTTTTCTGACTCAGATAACAGAACCATATATATATATATATATAAATATGCAGTATGTCATTATTGAGACATGTGTTATTGAAGACTATGGAACTTTTTGTTTAATAATCTTCCTTATTATTAAAAACAAAAATTTCCATAGTCTTAAATAACACATGCCTCTCTCTCTCTCTGATTACATATATATATATATATATATATATATATATATATATATATATATATATATATTATATATATATTCAGTGCTGTTGTTGATAAAAGTGACTCACCTGATTTTTTTTTTTACTAAAATATTTTTTTTGTCTATTGTTTTTGGGGTTAAAATAATTTTTAATCTTACTAATATAAAGACCCCCTTCCTGACCACCTAGGAAAAAAAGTTTATTCACCCTAAGGTATTCTATTGATAATTATAAATTTGGATATAAATGAGATTCAGGAAAAAACTCTGCAAAAAAAGTAACTCAGATATCGCATTCTAATGATTAAACTGGTAAATTTAAAGAGCTTTTGACAAAATATTGAAAACTATTTTACAATACATTCAGAACAATATTCTAGAGAATTCTAGAACAGCTTAAATTAAATCTAGAGTATTCCAGAATATTCCAGAAAGCCTCATACAGTATAAAAACAGCTTGAAATAGCCACTCAGAACCACTTAAGGCATCTATTATTGTCCTCTCAAAAGCAGGCAAGTCTACGAGGGAAATTGCAGAAATTGCTATAACCTAGCTTAGGGCACATAATGATGCCACTCCTGGAAGG
This sequence comes from Acanthosepion pharaonis, assembly GCA_903632075.3. Lineage (NCBI taxonomy): Eukaryota > Metazoa > Mollusca > Cephalopoda > Sepiida > Sepiidae > Acanthosepion > Acanthosepion pharaonis. The sequence continues at coordinate 822,172 of CAHIKZ030000730.1, read as the reverse complement.
AAAAAAGGGAATGAAAGAAAAAGATTGATGATAGAATTGGCAGGGTAATCAAGAGAGAAGTTGTGAAGAATAGGACTATAACTAGCCAAGAAATTGCAACCAGTCTAAGTGAAGAGCAAGGTGTTGGTCTTGCCTCTTCAACAGTCTGTCAGTGGCTGTTAGAACAAGTCTACAAATCTTGTACACAAAGGTTTAAGCTGCTAATAAGCAAAGTCAACAAAGCCAAGAGACTTGAATGGGCTCACTATTACAAAATTTCACCGTAGAAGACTGGAAGAATGTTCTCTTCTCTGATGAAATGAAAGTTGAGCTAAATTCAAAGGATAAGTGATCTAAAATCCGAAGAAGAAGCTTTGAAAGCTCTTTCAATTTATCACTAAGTACTGTCAAGCATCCATTCAGTATAATGTTCTGGGGATGCTTTTCTTTTCATGGAACTGGTTTCTTAAAATCTATTGAAAAGACCCTCAGGAGCGAGCAGTACAAGAGAATTTTTGAGTCTTGTCTGCTCCCTTCTGCTGAAAGGGTGCAAATTGACCCCACCAAGCTCATTTTTATGCAGGATAATGCTCCCTGTCACAAATCAAAATTGATGAAGGAATACTTTGATGAGAAGCAGGTGAGTGTTATGACATGGCCACCCCAATCTCCTGACCTTAACTCCATAGAAAATTTATGGAGCATTATTAAGTACAGGCTCTTGAGAAAGCAGTTGAGCAACAAAGAGGATTTGATTGTGAATTTCATATCCAAATATAATTCAATGCTTGGAGATGAGATTTGTCAGAACCTAATCAAGTCAATACCAAAAAGGGTTGAAAAGATTATTCAAAATAAAGGAGGACCCATAGATTATTAAATATTTCTAACTATATTACCTATTATAAATAAATTATATCTCTATTATTCTTTATTTAAAGCTGTTCGGTTATGTTTCTATTGATAACTAGTTGCAGGAAATAAGTGAGTCACTTTTTTTGCACAGAGTTTTTCTGTAAATCTCATATCCCAAATTATAATTATTAATAGAATACCTTAGGGTGAGTAAACTTTTTTACTAGGTGGTCATGAAGGGGTCTTTATATTAGTAAGATTAAAAATTAGTTTGACCCCAAAAACAATAGGTGAAAAAATTTTAAGTAAAAAACATCAGGTGAGTCACTTTTACTGAACAGCACTGTATATATATATATATATATATTCCATAATTTTATTGAATTTTAGGCACTTTGGCTTTAAATTTACTATAGTTATTGTTCTTATTTTATGATAATGTTGCATATGGACATCTGTATTTACAAAAGTCAGCACATTTATACACAAAAGAAATTCTAACTTCTTTTTAAAATATTGTGGGTCAATTAATTTGGTAACCTTTTCCATTTATGATTAGTAAATATAGTTTTTACTTAATAACAATATCACCTAACTGGTACAAATTAATGCAGAAATTTAGAAGATTTAAAATTTTATCCATTATTTTAATTACAATGTAAAAAAAAATGAAACAATTTGTAAAAATTACCTTTGTAAAAATTCATTATTCATTGAAAAAAAAAAACATATATAAAAAAAATGAATATTAAAACAACAAAGTAAATTTAAAAGAAGAAGAATATTAAATATTTGAAACAAGGATTGTACAAATACAACAGAATAAATTCCTGTAGATATTTTGGAGGGAATTTTCAGTAGCTTTAATAGAATCAAATATTCCACAAATATATAAGTAATTTTTTTCAATATTTTTAATTGGGAAATTTTTAATTACCTATTTTTAATAACAGGTTTACTTTAAATACATGCATTTTGTTTTTATGATTATGTTGTAGGGATATTATTATCTATCTGTATAAAGGGCAGTTATCTATATGTGTGTAAGTTATTAATATTTTTCGACCATCTCATGGAAAATAATTTTTTTATTCAATCTTTAAAAAGTGAACTTCATTGTTTTTTTGGTTTCTAAGTAACATAAAAAAGTAAATAATTTTGAATTAAGTTTTATTAAAGCAAAAAACTATAGTGAGCCTTATTTTTTCAAAGATTAATTTAAATAAAATATAGTTCAATTCATAAAACAAATATTCAACATGACTAATGTTGACCGCAACTTATGTCTGTCTACTAATTCTTATTAGACTAAAGTTTTTTTTTCTTCAAATACAAATATAACTTGAAATTTAAACATAATTGGTTTTCAAAACTAAATTCTCACTGTATCTTACTGCAACTCTCTTTCAAAATAGTAATTAAAATTATTTATCGAGAAATGTTTGCTTCTTTCACTTTCTTTAAAATAATCACTAAAACTTTATTTATTTAAAAAATCTAAATTCCCCTCCAAAATAAATAGTAAATAATTATTTTTTGAAGAAGTAAGGCTCGCTATAATTTTTGCTTGAAAAAAAATGATTAAATTAAATATGTTTAAATATATCTTAATTTAAATTTATTTACTTTTTTATTAATAATAATTTGAAAAAAGGTTAATGAGCTTAGATAAATCAATTTGATTTGTTTGTAAACAACATTAACAAAGTATTTATGTTAATATTTAATTTGAAAAATAAAGTGTCTTTTTGAATAAAAATATGGGGATGCTCACACCTCCAGAAGCACTCCCACTCCTGAGCATGGTATTGATAGTGTGGTATTTTCCTGAATTTAGTTATTTCGTAACAAACCAAATAAAACAATGCAGTTTATTTTTTAAAGCTTGAATAAAAATTATATTCTCTAAGAAAATCTCAATAAATTGTCAATAATAAACTCTTATTCAGAGATCTCCCAAGCAATACTGGGTATCCCTGCCAGTATATATATATATATATATATATATATATATAAAAGGGACAAAGTGGAAAAACATTTTAATGATGTGTTTTGATGACATATGTTAGGTTTGACATCTTCAGGTTGTAATAAAAGACAAGCTGTATGTAAGGAAAATGTGTTGAGATTTTTGAGGATAAGAGGGGCAATAGATTAAATGTCCCATTATCTCCACTTTACTTTATATACTAATACAGCCTACTCCTACATCATATATATATATATATATATATATATATATATATATATATATATATATATATAAAAATGAAACAAAATAATGAAATACGAGAAAAATTAAAAAAAAGTTTGTCTACAAAATTCTGGACTTGAGGTGGTGACTATAACATCAATAATCTAAGTGACAAATTCTATTTATATTATTCCTATACATACCTACACATATATATATATATATACACATGCACACTCATACACACACACACTCATATACACATGAGTGTGCACAGGTATATACTGCCAAATGATAGAAAATAAAATTTTAACACCTTGAAGGATAATACCAACTTTAATGTGACTACAGCTATATTCATGCTACTGTATGACATAGTAACATAGTAAATTGAAAACAATCAATTTTATTTTCTCTCTATATATATATATATATATATATATATATATATATATATATATTTTCTTATTACACTTAATGTTATTTTGTGGATACCCATATTTGAGCAGATGCCGTTTTTAAACTGTGAATTATGTCTGCCAACCTCTAATGATCAAGAGACTTAATAAAAAATAATATGCTATCCAGCAAGGCTTGAACTTGTGTAGCCATTTATAAAAGAAACCACCATCTAATCTGTGTGCTTTAGACCACTCTGCCAGAGAGAGCATCCCAGCCCATCAAAAATCAATTACCCTCTTTGAAGAATGCATTTCCTCTGATTCAGATCTTGAGAAGCCTATAGCTGCTCATTTCTTTTGTCTCCAAAACATAAAGAAAGAATAGATTCTTTATCTCACATTTCCTATAGCTTTAAATGTTTTTTGTTTGATGCCCTGCTTTTAAACAGTGTGAATTATATCTACCAGCCTGCACAACTGAGAGATTTATTATATAAACTTAAATAACTTTTTACTAAAATCGCTCCTAAAATGCTGAAATTATTTCATTGACCTTCAACATGAGATGTGAACAAAGTATAAAAATTATTTATATTTTTTAATATCTAAGCATTTAAGCTTTTTTAAAAACCTTATAATAACAAAAACAGTTTACAATTGACAATACTACTACGATGACTTCATAAGTACCAATTCATTATTTTTTTCTTTTCTTATTTGTGAACGGTACGTTCCACCTGGAACAAATTTATGTTTACAATATCTCTGTGGGAAAGTTTTATGTACCGTTTCAGCTGTGTGCATTTTGTGATCTTTGTAGGAGAATCATGGGAAAATTTGAATCTTGAGAATAAGGTACAACTTAAAATTTACCTTGAGAATAAGGTGTAACTGAAGACAAGAACTTAATGGGGATCAAAGCAGAAAATAAAATTACAGAAAAAACAAAAACATTTAATATTTAAAAGAATAAGAAAATTAAATTTAATGAAAAGAAATATGTTTTATTATAATAAAATTAAATGTAAGAATTATTCTTATTATTTTTAGTCAGACTATTGTACTCATCTTTATTTATATTATCACAACATTTCAACTGTTGTACTCTCTGACCTTCTTCAGATGTCTATTGATCTGGGTAATATATACCATACATATATATATATAAATATCATGGGCACATGGCTGAGTGGTTAGAATGTTCACATTCTAACCATGAGACCCAGGTTAGAATCTCATCATGACCAATTTGTCAGGAAGGAGACTTTTGATGTTATCAAAATGGAGGTGTCCATCCCAGTGAGTAGCACCTTTGGAAAGTGCCTGAAAAACCATACCACGGGTTGACCCAAGCCTTGTGAGTGAAATTAGGTAGATGGAACACTTGGGTGTCCTCGATAACTGTGCTAGCACAAAGTCACAAGTCATTGTGGCCAGGAGCTTCAGCATGCTGGCCTTGTTCAAATTGTTGTCACGCTAGATAACATGCTCTTTCCCAGAAACTGTAACTGAGATCTGCTCACCATAGTTGCAGTATAAACCACAGGTAGGCTCCGTGGGTGTTGAATGCACCTGTGCAAGTGTGTGCAATAGGGATTGGCTAGCTACCCTAGTAGATGGGTATCCTCGAATATGAGTGGCCAGCTATACTACTACTGTATAAATAACAGGACACAGCAGTTGAAACATTGTGATAATAAAAAGAAAGATGAGAAAATTAATCCAAGTGAAAATAATAAAAATAATTATAATTCCTCATCCTAGAAATTTAAGCAAAAATGTAATAATTGAATTTATTTAATAGCAATTATAAATAATTATCTTAGCTGGACTGTCAAAAAAGTAATTTTGTAGAATGTAAGAAAATGCAAGAAAGGTTTTGATATAAAATATCAAAAATGTTTCTTGAATTTTCCCATATTGAATAATTTTTGTTTTAAACACTTCACATGAAGCATGGCAATAAAGCTACTAAGACACAACGGATTACTGAGTGTAAGAGAATATAAGAAAAATACTAAGGAGAGAGAACAATAAAAGAAAAGGAATTAAGACGACAGAAGATAACAGTTGACATCTTGGGAATAAGGTACAATAATCTGACACAAGGCATCAATCATGAAGCACCCAGTGAGGATCCAACTCACAAACAATGAGTTATAGACTAACCTTTTAGCTACCCATGACAAGTTTCTACATCTGCAATATATAAAAGCTTTCTTTAGAAAATATAATCTACTTTAAATTTTTGAAGATGACAATTGACTGGGGAGAGAGAAGCTGAAAGAGAGTTCCACAAGCGAGAAGTGTTACAAAAGAAACTGTTAGCCATTTCAAATGTAAAATGACAAGACCTTGCCACCAATCTAATATTGCGCTTAAATTCATAAAGTCTAGGTACCTTAGAGGAAAGTTCATCAGAACAATTACCATGAAAGTATTTATACTTCTGGAATATTAAACTTAACAAATAACATTTTTATGTCACCAAAAGATGATGAGATTTTGTGATGTAGGAAAGTTACACACACACACACACACACACACACACATATATATATATATAAAAGATGATACCAGTGGTGGTAGTGAGAAGGTTGGTTTTCCAGTAAACTTTTATATCTTAAATTGTTCTGCATTTTTGTTATTTGAATTTGCATTGAGCACTTTTTATACATATAACCATTATAATTTGTCAGTTTGTTTTCAACTGAATTTATATATTATATTAATAAATATATGTTTTTCCCCTAACTTGTAATTTCATGCACAACATAATTGTCAGGTAATGAAATCAACACCTGAAGATTGTGTTGTGCATGAAACTCTGATTTGTTCTACCATTAAGGATAAAAAATACACACATTTATATAATTTTTTAGCTGTGTTATGTTACATTGAGCACAATTTTATTAACACTAGCACTCAATGTGCAATATTATATAAGGTGTAAATGGGGAGAAATCTTTCATTTATACATATTTTGTTAAAGACCATTGAATCTCCCTTGTCATGTATCAATAGGATTGTTGAGGCTTTAACATCAATGAAATTTTAATAGATTTAGGAATAAACATACTAAATATATCTCATAACTAAAAAAAAAAGAGAAAGATGACATTAACTGATGTGTGAATGTGCACAACTTCAAAAACCCAACGTATAAAAACATGATATTTGAAAAAAGATGAAACTAACATAGCACACAACACACAAAACATACATATACCTATAACTTTATCAAAAAAAAAATTATTTGATAATGGAAGCTGAAAGTATACAGACATCAGACAATTTATATTAAAACTTTCACGAGAAATTGGGAAAATGGTTCAAAATATATTAAAAAATCCTTATCAGAGGACCATTTGTTGGCCTTTAACCAAACACACACATGTGTTTGTGTGTGTATGATTTATAATTTTATTATTTATATATTTGTTGTAGAGTAGTTTTCACAGTGGAGGCTTGTATTTCACTGACTCGGTTCTAAAAAAGGTTCGACATAAAAAAAGTTAGTAACTTGAAATAATAGTTAATGACGCAGCAATCTAGTTGTGGTGGTTGATACTTTAATGTCCGACATCGACTGACTCACCAACTCACTGAGCTCCCTGGCGACTGCTACTACTACTTATTATATGTGGGAGAGTCTATTAACAATAGAATAGGTGTGTTTCCGTATAACAATATTATATATGTGCGGTACTTATTGAAAAGGGCTCAATATCAGTGATAGAGTT